>OZ038494.1:93906528-93926528 GCA_964036315.1 Acanthosepion esculentum | reverse complement strand
ATCCCTAGCAAGGCAATAAAGCCACTAAGACGCAAGGGGTTAGTGAATATCCAAGAATATAAGAAAAAGAAAATGTTATTAAGGAGAGAGAACAATAAAAGAACAGAAATAAAGTTAATATAAGATAACGATTGATGTTGTATTTCAATTTTAAAATCGAAGATCAAAGTAGACTGGAAAGCCATAGAGAAAGAAAGAGGGAGAGAGAGAGAAAGAGAGAGAGAGAGAAAGAGGGAGAGAGAGAGAAAGAGATAGAGAAAGAGAGAGAGAGGAAGAGAGAGAGAAAGAGAGAGAGAAAGAGAGAGAGAAAGAGGGAGAGAGAGAAAGAGAGAGAGAAAGAGAGAGTGAAAGAGGGAGAGAGAGAAAGAGAGAGAGAGAAAGAGAGAGAAAGAAAGAGAGAGAGAAAGAGGGAGAGAGAGAAAGAGAGAGAGAGAAAGAGAGAGAGAAAGAGGAAGAGAGTATTCCAGTGCCGAGATGACGATGGACATTGCATTTCAATTTTAGAAGAACAAAGATGAATGAAAAGAAAGAAGATGTAAGAGAGTTCTAGTGACGAGAAGTGCGATAGAAAACCTGTCAGCATAGAACTTACGGTTACATCCAGCCATTTCAATTATAAAATGATGAGATCTAGCGACTAATCTAATACTGCGCTTAAATCGCAAAGTTTACGTACCAATGACGTAAACTCATCAGAAAGAATAATTGCCGTGATAATAGTTGTAGAAAAGGCACAGTGAAGCTTTGTTACGGCGACGGGAAAGTGACCGAAAATGAGGTACCAGGTCAGGACCAATAACGTTGCAGATTATTTGGATATTGCCAAGAATCTTTAAATACATAGCATAAACACCAGACCAGATGTGGCTCAATATTCAATATTTATATAAATAAATTTTGTCAATTTTGTTCTTACCTATATCGACGGCTGATGAGGGCTTTAGTCGCCACTTTTTACTGGGACGGACATTAAAACAGGAAACTTATTTTGCCTTCTTAGCTTCAATCTATGACAAATACTATTCAGTTGAGTTGTATGTGTTTGTCTAAAATCTTTACGGCCGTTACTTTTCAAAATCATAAAAATAATTTTTCCTTTTTTTATTTAAGAAACATTAGCTTCTACAAGTTCTGTGCTAGTCTTATATGCGGGAAAAATCTCCAGTTCTCGTGGCCGAAAATAAATACAAATGGACAAGCCAAAAATGTGCATTTAACATCAAAGCAAAAAAACACACATCTACACTAGGATAACGGATCGAAGCAAAATATTCATTTTAACAGAGGATCAGATTTTTAAAAAAAAGACAATTAGGAACTTTTTAAACTTAACAGCTGACTAAGATGCCACCAGCCCATTTAGCACATACATTATATCCTCGGCTTTTTATTTTGTGGAGTTGTTCCTGACCTAAGGAATATATCTATTGTGCACGTATCGAGGCCTTATCCCCCATCGTAAGTTGTTACAGACCTAGGTGACATATCTGTTGTGCACGTATCGAGGCCTTATCCCCCATCGTAAGTTGTTTCTGATCTAAGTGACATATCTGCTGTGCACGTATCGAGGCCTTATCCTCCATCGTGAGACTAGAGTGTCGAATGAAAATAGCAGCTGACACCACTGCATTCACTTTCGCACAAACAGCCTTTTGATTTGCGAATACAGAATGCGGCACTGGTGAAAATAACTCATAAACAGTATGACATGTGAAAATGCGTCGAGGAAACTAATCGTGCACTAGCATCAAGTCACTAAACATCGTGACCAAGCGTTGTAGAAAATGTAACTGATTTTCGCTTTGTATGCCTGCTTTATAAACCACTGTGTGCATTTACAACAGGGATGAGTTAGCCACCTTAGCAGACAGGATTAACCATAAAAATGTGTAGCAAGACATTATATATATATATATATATATATATATATATATATATATATATATATATATATATATATATATGTATGTATGTATGTATTAGCCCCAAAGTTCGTTCTTAGATTGTACAATGTTCGTTCTTATTCAGATATTTTTTACCGACTTCATTAAAAAAGATTGTTTGCTGTATTTTAGTGACATCAGCACATGTTTTTACACGGTTGTTAAGATTGAATTTTTCCAACAATGAAGACAGAAAAAAAACAGCATTTTCGCCATTTATATTTTGCTTATATTGTAAGAGAGATAAAAATGCAACTTGTGGAAGGTAGTGAGGGTTCTTTCAGATGATTAATGAACAGTAATTTAGTTTTGGAGGCGTTACAATTAACGTGCAATCTTTTACCCCAGTTAACAGACTTGAGATCATTTTGGAGATCGGCTGCCATTTTTAACATTGTCGAGTTGATACGCCTTACAATCGAGGCAGAAGTAATTGTTGTATCATCAGGGCCGATACCAAGTTGAGAGCTGATGTCACCAGGGAGATCATTAATGAAAATTAAAAACAGAGTAGAACCAAAGCTGGAGCCCTGTGGGGAAACCTACGTTAGTACGAAATAATCTAGACGAGTGACAGTTCAGGATAAGTCTCATTTCACGATCTGATAGGAAAGAGTGAATCAGTTCAAAAATGTGTCCGGACACACCATAACTTTTCAGCTTGTGAAAAAGGCCTGAATGCCAGGCCCTGTCAAAGAATTTTCGAGATGTCAAATGCAATAGCCCGGGTTTCACCGTTTTTATCTAGAGCATGATAAACTCTTTCCGCAAATATCGTCAGTATATCAGCAGTCGACCTGGAGAAACGAAAGCCATATTGCTTGTTCGAGAAATGTCGCTGCGATGAAAGATGATGAACCAAAAAGTTCTACGCAGCTGTGATCGCCGAGTGTTTACTACACCACCCACGTTGGGATCGAGAGTCTATGACGTGAAGAATTTCGCTTAAATCCTTGCATCAAGTTCTTCGTAGCTCAGTCGGTCTAGAGCACGTCGAATCTAATGACGGTTCCCTCTGCTCAGAAGTACACAGGTTTCGAATACTTCTTCAGAAAATTGACTATCATCTGTGTACAACCATCTTCTCAGATCAATCGTTAAAATGACTTCAAATGAATAAATCCTATCAAATAGACGATCCTTCATCAGAACATAGTTTTCTTGTTTCAAATGACTAAAAGATTGACCGAAAGCGCCCGGAACGAACACTCCTTTGGATATCTTCTACATTTATTAAGTTCTAAAAGGAAATCTCATGTTCGCATACATCATAAATGCCCTGACAATAATTTTTAATCAGACATATATTAGATTTCTGCGTAAGTAAATATAGCAAACCCGACTGGAATTTGTACTCGGCTCTCCGATTTCCAATTCTGAGCCATTATCCATTACACCATCCACACATCCAAAAGTACAGAACCTGATTTTTCCAAGAGGTCACCCATCTACCCATCTAGGTTTTAATCAAGCTCGACGTTGCTTAACTTCAATGATCGTACGATAACCGGTATTTCAACGTGATATGGCTGTCACTGTGATATATAGTGAGGGATTGCTGTTCAAACAAGTAGTATATATATATCTATATATATATATATATATATATATATATATATATATATATATATATATATATATATATATATATATATATATATATATATATTAAAGACCATCTAAATACACATTCCTGTCCACCTTCACAATACTTGTCAAAACCAATATAAAAGCACCTCGATGTGGTGTAATTGTTAACAAGCTTGTCTCGCTAGAACAATTACGACTAAGTAATGAGTTCGATCCTCACTAGGGCTTTGTGCCACATCTAAGCTACGCTTGGAAAATCACTATATTACGCCACAAATATAATAAACAAAAACTTCAAATTTTTGAGGCTCTCTATATCAAAATCAATCAACTAAGACTCAATAAAATGTATTACGAATATAGCAACAACATATAAAAATGCATATAATATTTAATGTCATTTTATATTTCTACCAATTAATTTATATTGAAACGCTTGTTCCATATCCACAACGGATAAATTTAATATATATATAACAGAAACTCTTCGTGCGTGTTTTTAAACAACTGAATGCAAATTTATCGCAATTACAATAAGTTTGTTTTTGTAATTTACTTCTGAAGATGACCTTAGAAAAGGTCGAAAGTTCTTGGATAAAAAACTACGGCGCCTTCTTCGATGAATTTCATCTTCACGTCAAGAAACTGGTTAGACAACTGGAAAGGATAAGTATAAAGATAAGTAGACGCAGTATGTGTATATTGTTAAAGGAAATATTTTTGAATGAAGATATGGTCCCTATATATATATATATATATATATATATATATATATATATATATATATATATATATGTACTCTTTATTTTAGGACTCTCATCAGGCGTAATTTACAATGAGTAATTTACAATCACCTGATGAGATGCATTGATACGCATCGAAACGCGACTTCAAATGTGTAGCGATTTTGATATGTTTTTCGATCTAATATCCTAAAATAAAGAATATTGCTCTACTTTGTATTGAGCCCTCTTTTAAATTAAATGTTACGAATGTTGGAATTGTATTCTATTCGTTCTCATCTTACCTGGATATATATATATATATATATATATATATATATATATATATATATATATATATAGATAGATAGATAGATAGATAGATAGATAGATAGCACGAGTAACTACACAAACACACATACACACTCAGAGTGTGTATGTGTGTTTATGTAGTTACACGTGTTGTTATGATCTATTTCCTATCTCATCTCCAAACAATATCAACATCTCTTCCATGATGTATTGTCAAATCGAAATTCAATATAATCTTATTAACAATGAAATTCAGTCTGAAATTTCGGATAATTTACGAAGACGATGTTGAATTCACAACACAGAACGCAGACTCCGACATCACTCAGGGAGAAAAGATCAAATCTTTTTTAAAGATATAACGCCATTTAGGCAGTAGGCGCTCATATTTTAATGCTAAATAATTCAACTTTGAATTGGCAGAGAAAATAGATTCTTAATAAACAGATCTTAACATTATCGAAATTACCAGTCAATCCTGTTGCCTCATCGTAAAAGACAACTGACTTTGTTCGACATTCAGCCTTCAGCTTTTATGAGTTTGAAATAAACTCTGAGTTTACTAATGGCTTTCGTTAATTTTAGTTTTTCACTATTTCAGATTTTGAGGGATTTCTTTAAACTATCCTATATTCCTCAAAGCTATACAAGTAATTTCAAAGTAAACCTTGGGCAGATTACAATCATTTTAGATCGAAAAGCCGACTGTGTGTAAAAAGCGTGATGATGATAGCAACAAAAGATGTGGAAATTAGTTTGAATGTAAATAACAATGATAGGTCCTCATTCCAGAAATAGAGGCAAAAATTCTATTTTTATTTTAATACTTCGGTTTCGATCACTTTCAGTTACTTTTCATACTTTCACTTTAATAATTGTGTCACTTTTCTTACTTTCACTTTAATAATTCAGTCACTTTTCTTACTTTCACTTTAATAATTCAGTCAGTTTTCTTACTTTCACTTTAATAATTCAGTCACTTTTCTTACTTTCACTTTAATAATTCAGTCACTTTTCATACTTTCACTTTAATAATTCAGTCAGTTTTCTTACTTTCACTTTAATAATTCAATCACTTTTCTTGCTTTCACTTTAATAATTCAGTCACTTTTCTTACTTTCATTTTAATAATTCAGTCACTTTTCTTACTTTCACTTTAATAATTCAGTCAGTTTTCTTACTTTCACTTTAATAATTCAGTCACTTTTCATACTTTCACTTTAATAATTCAGTCAGTTTTCTTACTTTCACTTTAATAATTCAGTCAGTTTTCTTACTTTCACTTTAATAATTCAGTCACTTTTCATACTTTCACTTTAATAATTCAGTCAGTTTTCTTACTTTCACTTTAATAATTCAGTCAGTTTTCTTACTTTCACTTTAATAATTCAGTCAGTTTTCTTACTTTCACTTTAATAATTCAGCCAGTTTTCTTACTTTCACTTTAATAATTCAGTCAGTTTTCTTACTTTCACTTTAATAATTCAGTCACTTTTCATACTTTCACTTTAATAATTCAGTCCGTTTTCTTACTTTCACTTTAATAATTCAGTCAGTTTTCTTACTTTCACTTTAATAATTCAGTCACTTTTCTTGCTTTCACTTTAATAATTCAGTCACTTTTCTTACTTTCACTTTAATAATTCAGTCACTTTTCTTACTTTCACTTTAATAATTCAGTCAGTTTTCTTACTTTCACTTTAATAATTCAGTCACTTTTCTTACTTTCACTTTAATAATTCAGTCAGTTTTCTTACTTTCACTTTAATAATTCAGTCAGTTTTCTTACTTTCACTTTAATAATTCAGTCAGTTTTCTTACTTTCACTTTAATAATTCAGTCACTTTTCATACTTTCACTTTAATAATTCAGTCCGTTTTCTTACTTTCACTTTAATAATTCAGTCAGTTTTCTTACTTTCACTTTAATAATTCAGTCACTTTTCTTGCTTTCACTTTAATAATTCAGTCACTTTTCTTACTTTCACTTTAATAATTCAGTCACTTTTCTTACTTTCACTTTAATAATTCAGTCAGTTTTCTTACTTTCACTTTAATAATTCAGTCACTTTTCTTACATTCACTTTAATAATTCAGTCACTTTTCATACTTTCACTTTAATAATTCAGTCAGTTTTCTTACTTTCACTTTAATAATTCAGTCAGTTTTCTTACTTTCACTTTAATAATTCAGTCACTTTTTATACTTTCACTTAAATAATTCAGTCAGTTTTCTTACTTTCACTTTAATAATTCAGTCACTTTTCTTGCTTTCACTTTAATAATTCAGTCACTTTTCTTACTTTCACTTTAATAATTCAGTCACTTTTCTTACTTTCACTTTAATAATTCAGACACTTTTCTTACTTTCACTTTAATAATTCAGTCACTTTTCTTACTTTCACTTTAATAATTCAGTCAGTTTTCTTACTTTCACTTTAATAATTCAGTCACTTTTCATACTTTCACTTAAATAATTCAGTCAGTTTTCTTACTTTCACTTTAATAATTCAGTCACTTTTCTTACTTTCACTTTAATAATTCAGACACTTTTCTTACTTTCACTTTAATAATTCAGACACTTTTCTTACTTTCACTTTAATAATTCAGTCACTTTTCATACTTTCACTTTAATAATTCAGTCAGTTTTCTTACTTTCACTTTAATAATTCAGTCAGTTTTCTTACTTTCACTTTAATAATTCAGTCACTTTTTATACTTTCACTTAAATAATTCAGTCAGTTTTCTTACTTTCACTTTAATAATTCAGTCACTTTTCTTGCTTTCACTTTAATAATTCAGTCACTTTTCTTACTTTCACTTTAATAATTCAGTCACTTTTCTTACTTTCACTTTAATAATTCAGTCACTTTTCTTACTTTCACTTTAATAATTCAGTCAGTTTTCTTACTTTCACTTTAATAATTCAGTCACTTTTCATACTTTCACTTTAATAATTCAGTCCGTTTTCTTACTTTCACTTTAATAATTCAGTCAGTTTTCTTACTTTCACTTTAATAATTCAGTCACTTTTTATACTTTCACTTAAATAATTCAGTCAGTTTTCTTACTTTCACTTTAATAATTCAGTCACTTTTCTTGCTTTCACTTTAATAATTCAGTCACTTTTCTTACTTTCACTTTAATAATTCAGTCACTTTTCTTACTTTCACTTTAATAATTCAGACACTTTTCTTACTTTCACTTTAATAATTCAGTCACTTTTCTTACTTTCACTTTAATAATTCAGTCAGTTTTCTTACTTTCACTTTAATAATTCAGTCACTTTTCATACTTTCACTTAAATAATTCAGTCAGTTTTCTTACTTTCACTTTAATAATTCAGTCACTTTTCTTACTTTCACTTTAATAATTCAGACACTTTTCTTACTTTCACTTTAATAATTCAGACACTTTTCTTACTTTCACTTTAATAATTCAGTCACTTTTCATACTTTCACTTTAATAATTCAGTCAGTTTTCTTACTTTCACTTTAATAATTCAGTCAGTTTTCTTACTTTCACTTTAATAATTCAGTCACTTTTTATACTTTCACTTAAATAATTCAGTCAGTTTTCTTACTTTCACTTTAATAATTCAGTCACTTTTCTTGCTTTCACTTTAATAATTCAGTCACTTTTCTTACTTTCACTTTAATAATTCAGTCACTTTTCTTACTTTCACTTTAATAATTCAGACACTTTTCTTACTTTCACTTTAATAATTCAGTCACTTTTCTTACTTTCACTTTAATAATTCAGTCACTTTTCATACTTTCACTTAAATAATTCAGTCAGTTTTCTTACTTTCACTTTAATAATTCAGACACCTTTCTTACTTTCACTTTAATAATTCAGTCAGTTTTCTTACTTTCACTTTAATAATTCAGTCACTTTTCTTACTTTCACTTTAATAATTCAGTCACTTTTCTTACTTTCACTTTAATAATTCAGACACTTTCCTTACTTTCACTTTAATAATTCAGTCACTTTTCTTACTTTCACTTTAATAATTCAGTCACTTTTCTTACTTTCACTTTAATAATTCAGTCAGTTTTCTTACTTTCACTTTAATAATTCAGTCAGTTTTCTTACTTTCACTTTAATAATTCAGTCAGTTTTCTTACTTTCACTTTAATAATTCAGTCACTTTTCATACTTTCACTTTAATAATTCAGTCCGTTTTCTTACTTTCACTTTAATAATTCAGTCAGTTTTCTTACTTTCACTTTAATAATTCAGTCACTTTTCTTGCTTTCACTTTAATAATTCAGTCACTTTTCTTACTTTCACTTTAATAATTCAGTCACTTTTCTTACTTTCACTTTAATAATTCAGTCAGTTTTCTTACTTTCACTTTAATAATTCAGTCACTTTTCTTACATTCACTTTAATAATTCAGTCACTTTTCATACTTTCACTTTAATAATTCAGTCAGTTTTCTTACTTTCACTTTAATAATTCAGTCAGTTTTCTTACTTTCACTTTAATAATTCAGTCACTTTTTATACTTTCACTTAAATAATTCAGTCAGTTTTCTTACTTTCACTTTAATAATTCAGTCACTTTTCTTGCTTTCACTTTAATAATTCAGTCACTTTTCTTACTTTCACTTTAATAATTCAGTCACTTTTCTTACTTTCACTTTAATAATTCAGACACTTTTCTTACTTTCACTTTAATAATTCAGTCACTTTTCTTACTTTCACTTTAATAATTCAGTCAGTTTTCTTACTTTCACTTTAATAATTCAGTCACTTTTCATACTTTCACTTAAATAATTCAGTCAGTTTTCTTACTTTCACTTTAATAATTCAGTCACTTTTCTTACTTTCACTTTAATAATTCAGACACTTTTCTTACTTTCACTTTAATAATTCAGACACTTTTCTTACTTTCACTTTAATAATTCAGTCACTTTTCTTACTTTCACTTTAATAATTCAGTCAGTTTTCTTACTTTCACTTTAATAATTCAGTCACTTTTCATACTTTCACTTGAATAATTCAGTCAGTTTTCTTACTTTCACTTTAATAATTCAGTCACTTTTCTTGCTTTCACTTTAATAATTCAGTCACTTTTCTTACTTTCACTTTAATAATTCAGTCAGTTTTCTTACTTTCACTTTAATAATTCAGTCAGTTTTCTTACTTTCACTTTAATAGTTCAGTCACTTTTCTTACTTTCACTTTAATAATTCAGACACTTTTCTTACTTTCACTTTAATAATTCAGTCACTTTTCTTACTTTCACTTTAATAATTCAGTCACTTTTCTTACTTTCACTTTAATAATTCAGACACTTTTCTTACTTTCACTTTAATAATTCAGTCACTTTTATTACTTTCACTTTAATAATTCCGTCAGTTTTCTTACTTTCACTTTAATAATTCAGTCACTTTTCATACTTTCACTTAAATAATTCAGTCAGTTTTCTTACTTTCACTTTAATAATTCAGTCACTTTTCTTGGTTTCACTTTAATAATTCAGTCACTTTTCTTACTTTCACTTTAATAATTCAGTCAGTTTTCTTACTTTCACTTTAATAATTCAGACACTTTTCTTACTTTCACTTTAATAATTCAGTCACTTTTCTTACTTTCACTTTAATAATTCAGTCACTTTTCTTACTTTCACTTTAATAATTCAGACACTTTTCTTACTTTCACTTTAATAATTCAGACACTTTTCTTACTTTCACTTTAATAATTCAGTCACTTTTCATACTTTCACTTTAATAATTCAGTCAGTTTTCTTACTTTCACTTTAATAATTCAGTCACTTTTCTTGCTTTCACTTTAATAATTCAGTCACTTTTCTTACTTTCACTTTAATAATTCAGACACTTTTCTTACTTTCACTTTAATAATTCAGTCACTTTTCTTACTTTCACTTTAATAATTCAGTCACTTTCCTTACTTTCACTTTAATAATTCAGTCAGTTTTCTTACTTTCACTTTAATAATTCAGTCAGTTTTCTTACTTTCACTTTAATAATTCAGTCACTTTTCATACTTTCACTTTAATAATTCAGTCACTTTTCTTACTTTCACTTTAATAATTCAGTCACTTTTCATACTTTCACTTTAATAATTCAGTCAGTTTTCTTACTTTCACTTTAATAATTCAGTCACTTTTCATACTTTCACTTTAATAATTCAGTCAGTTTTCTTACTTTCACTTTAATAATTCAGTCACTTTTCATACTTTCACTTTAATAATTCAGTCAGTTTTCTTACTTTCACTTTAATAATTCAGTCACTTTTCATACTTTCACTTTAATAATTCAGTCAGTTTTCTTACTTTCACTTTAATAATTCAGTCACTTTTCATACTTTCACTTTAATAATTCAGTCAGTTTTCTTACTTTCACTTTAATAATTCAGTCACTTTTCATACTTTCACTTTAATAATTCAGTCAGTTTTCTTACTTTCACTTTAATAATTCAGTCACTTTTCATACTTTCACTTTAATAATTCAGTCACTTTTCTTACTTTCACTTTAATAATTCAGACACTTTTCTTACTTTCACTTTAATAATTCAGTCACTTTTCTTACTTTCACTTTAATAATTCAGTCACTTTTCTTACTTTCACTTTAATAATTCAGTCAGTTTTCTTACTTTCACTTCAATAATTCAGTCACTTTTCATACTTTCACTTTAATAATTCAGTCACTTTTCTTACTTTCACTTTAATAATTCAGTGACGTTTCATACTTTCACTTTAATAATTCAGTCAGTTTTCTTGCTTTCTCTTTAATAATTCAGTCACTTTTCTCCTATTATGAATTTAAATGCCGTTTTAGATTGGCGGGAAGTTCTCATCCTTTTTAGGGTTGAAATGTTTAGATCTAGGCTAACAGTTTCTTCTCTCACACTTCTCACTTGTGGAACTCCCTTCCAGTTTCTTACATTCCAGTCAATTTTGATTCGACACAGGATGGAACGCATCGGCTAAATTAATTTTGCTTTTTGCCTTTATTCACACACACACGCGTGTGTGCACACACATACATATATGTGTGTGTTTGTGTGTGTCTGAACATTAAAAACTTACAGAAAAGTTTCGCCACTAGGCTCCTGATGAGTTGATCTCTTTCGGGCATAATATTCATCTTCTTTAAAATGATTGAGAGAGACGCAATTAATTCTTTTTTTCAGTTTTCGTCAAGTGGTTTTGTCAAACAAAAATCGTCATCTGAGTTTTTTTGTTTTTGTTTTTTGTTTTCTGAAAAATGACCTTCATCGTTTTCAGTCTTATTGTTTATCATTTCCTGAGACAGTTTTCAGTTTTCACACATTTTCTGTTTACCATGCAATGAGACGTTCGATTTCAAGTGGCACATCTCGTCGATAGATCACGTTGCTTAAGAAACTCTCGTCGGCACAAAGCAAGTCTTCATTGGATTAATTAAACATGGAGTATTAATTACAAGAACATAAACTCAATAAAATTTACTTTGATTTTTTCCCTTCGCATAATCCAGAAAAAAAAATTGTTTTTTTTCTCTTTTATATCACATTAAACGAACGACAAACCAATTGGCACAGATATTTTTACTAATTTTTTAAAATCAGTATTACCCCATGCAAGGCAGTAAATCCACTAAGAAACAGAGGGTTACGGGATGTGAGCGGGGAGAGGAAAGAGTAATCTGGCGGACAGAAGATGGCGATTGACATTGCATTTAAATATTAAAGTTGGCTGGAAAGCATGGAGCTGGAAACTTATCATCTGCATCATTTTCTTTTGTTGTTCTCTCTCCTCCATATGTCCTTTTATCTTATATTCTCTAACACTCAGTAACTCCTTGCGTCTTAGTGACTTTTTTGCCTTGCTTGGGGTGAAATGACTAAAGCAAAGATTCTTTCGGGGAGATATTGACGTCATCGTTCTACACTTTTACGTTGTGTCACCCCCAAATAAGCTGCTTTTCTCTGCCATTGTTGCAGGTGTCATAGTGTTCTCCTTTCACCCTCCTTACTTTGTGCAAAGGTGAAAATCTGCTTGACAGTTCGGATCCCACGTCAGCGGGATTCTAGTCCGTTCCGTCCGAAGATGAAAACAAGATTCATTGGTGGCCAATTATGCAGTGACATTGGTGGCGTCAAACAGGAAAGATAATGGTAACTGGAGAAAGTGAATCTGTTTATTCATCTCGACGCGTAGAAGACACCTGCCTCGTTCTCAGCAATCTGTATATAAGTCTACTCACTCGGATCTTTTAATATGCGGTGATTTGTTCAAAAGACGAATATTTGCCACAGTCCCCAATTAAATTCACTATCGTGGTGTCCTCTTTGTATTCTTTGCATTACCTCAAGGAAGCGGCAGTTTTTAACAGATATATTCAAAAGTGTTTAGGAATATAAGAAACTAGGCATTTAGAGATTCTCTCTGAGGCCCCAAAGACACAATAGTTTTTGACGGATGTATTTAAAAGCAATCAGATTAGTGGAACTCGTTAGCCTGGGATGTCAATCCATCTAAGAAAAGAAAAACTGCCTTACGAATATATCTAAACATGGCAAAGTCATAGGAAAATAAAACCTGAAGATAAACAGTATTTACATTAGTCGGACTATTGTCCTCGTCTTTGTCGCCATATTTGTCACAACGTTTCGGCCGTTGTACGCTCCGGCCTTCTTCAGGTGGTTGGAATTTCGAACTGAACCCTTTATTTCGATCACTGGGGTAGACTGTTCTAGTTCCACGTGCCATGTTTGATGGATGTCAGTTATCAGTTATCTCCTGCTAATTTTCCCTCTGAAAGTTCTCCACTGCCTTAATCGGGTACTGAACTCACACTCTTTGGGTCTGTCACTGGACCTGAAGAAGGCCGGAGCGTACAACGGCCGAAACGTTGTGACAAATATGGCGACAAAGATGAGGACAATAGTCCGACTAATGTAAATACTGTACATAATACCTCATCTCAGAAATATAGACAGACTCTGAAGATAAACCTTGAACCGGAATTCCAAAGAAAGTCTGAGATTGAATACAACCATGTTCGGACAACTTCTGCGATGGCATTGGTGACAAGCGTTATCGGACCATTTCTTTATCTTAGAGATTCCCAGTGATGTGGAGTGCCTGATGGGCAACTGTCGATCTCCCATAAAATCCTGCCAACGTCTGTTTTATGGAGGAGACACTCCAGCAAAAACACTAGTTGAATCAAATCTTTCCAGGAGAATTCCATTGCCTCTCGAAACTGATGGATGTCAGACACGCAGAGGTTTAAATATCTGAGAAGCGTCTTGACAGAAGACGGTTAGTGCGTCATTGAGATCCGTAGACGTGTTGGGATGGCCAATGACACATTCCAAAAGCTGAGCAGTATTGCGAGACAGCAGGACTTCTTTGGTAACAAAGAAAAGAATACTGAGCTGTTACGTGACATCTCTTCTTCCTTACGGCAGCGAATGTTGGACGATTTCCTCAAAGATGAAGAAAAGACTCGAGGCGACAGAGATGTGTTTCTACAGAAGGATGCTAAGGATACCATGGACCGAGCATGTGAGCAACGATGAGGTCTTAGATAGGTTAAAAACAAGCACGGGTCTTATACTTAACATCAGAAAGAGGCAGCTGAAGTTCCTGGGACACATGAGGAAGGAAGGCCTGGAAAATCTGATACTCATGGGTCAAATACAGAGAAAGAGAGACAAGGGAAAGCAGTGCGTGACATACCTGACGAGCTTGAGCAAATGGATGACAGGACGTGCTCTGGGGGGAGCAGGCAGACGGAAGGAGCTTGCTGAGAGCTGCAAGGGATAGAGGGAGGTGGAGAGCCATGATCGCCTACGTCCTGAAAGGACATGGCACACAAAAAGAAAAGAATGGTAATTTCTAGTATCAATTGTGTCCAAAATGGCTAATGTAATGCAGGAGGGGAAAATGTTAAAATAGAAAACATTTGCCTATAAATAGCAGGGCGTGTGTTTGTGTAGAAGAAATAAAAAAACGAAAAAGGTATAAAATCAAAAGGACAAAATACACTTTGAATTCACAATGCAATAGACAAGTATTCATATAGATTTATATAGCGAACCAGCATATATCTATCTATCTATCTATCTGTTCAAATTTATCTTTCTTTTGCTAATATAATATTATACAAGGCCTAAGAGCTACTCAACGTAGAGTGTTACTGTGTGGCCTTAAATGAAAGGACAACAATTACGAATAGAGAGCTGAAGTAAACTTTACAAGGAACCGGAAACCCAATCCTAAATAGGACACAAGAGATAAACCTCTACTCCTGTTCAAAAGACCGTGGAGGTTTGTGAACCGGACGATAGGCAAACCTATCTACTACTATTAGTATCTATGTCAGTCTATCTATCTATCTATCTATCAGCCTGTTCATATCTATCTATCTATCTATCTATCTATCAATCTATCAGCCTGTTCATATCTATCTATCTATCTATCTATCTATCTATCTATCTGTCTATCTATCAGCCTGTTCATATCTATCTATCTATCTATCTATCTATCTATCTATCTATCTATCGGCCTGTTCATATCTATCTATCTATCTATCTATCTATCTATCTATCTATCAGCCTGTTCATATCTATCTATCTATCTATCTATCTATTTAGCTAGCTAGCTAAACTAGTTTTTCATCTATCTATCTAATTTCATTAAATGTATATAATTTTTTATGGATATTTTACTGCTGCTGGACAAATAAATTGGGTGATTGCATTTCAAGAACTCTCTAATAAATGATAGCCCTTTGATCCCGATACATGCAACACATTTCCTTTCTTCCTTGGAGCTCAGCTTTTGGCGTTGATTCTTAAGAGTTATGTTTGTTAATTCACAGCCTCTTCAGTTAAACATTTTCCCAGGTTAATTGCTGCAATTTTTAAAAATCTTAACTGCTACGAAGGGTTAGCAGTTACAATGATACATTCGTCATTATAATCGCTTCCCCAAAACGGCAATTACTCATAATTCTATCTAATAGATGTTTACCCTTTATATCAAAAACAAAAATGCAAAGAAACAACAGAAAGAAGGTTTGATCATCGACTATCATTCCTGAGGATCAATAAAATTAATGTCAGTTTAAGACTTTCAATTTTTTCCTCTTTAGAAAAATTAACTTTGAGAATAAATTGGATTCATATTTGTTTATTGGTTTATCGTAAAGTTTTAAATTGCAATTGTTTGCACCGATTTAAAATGAATTTAATTATAAGCAAATATGTTTTGTTTATTCATCAAAACTATAAAGCGTTCACATATTCAATCTCGCAAGGACAATATACGATGAAAAGCTTTCAGAAATATTTCTTTGAATATCGTTATTTGAATAATAATAGGACCCTAACTTATTATCTTTCATTACAACACTCTGGGTCGATACATTTTTTTTTATTATTGGTACTATTTTATTCAAAGATTTACTCTATTATTTCTTTTTATTCAAACACCCTGTGTCAATATTGCATTTCATTAACGTTATTTTCTTACAGTTGTAACCTAAAAATGGTTACTGAATAGGAATAACCAAAACGAAGGTTGGAAATGGAACGGTAATCTTTATAACATTAACAATATACAAGATTCACCAGCAGCATGTCGTAAGTAATCCACTGCTAGTGGTGACCCCCCCCCCCCCGGACAGTATATTCCACTGTATGTATGAGGATTGGGACATACCCATTATAATCAATAGGTACAGTATAACACTTACTAGTTTTCACCTATCTTATTATTACTGCTTTATTCGCAACATTCTGGCGCAATACATTCTTCAGGATTAATAGTATTTCATTTGTAACTTTAATTCAGCTGATTTTTTTACCCAAACATTCTGGGTCGATACGCTCTTCATTATTGGCATATTAAACCAATTGCTTCATTTTAGTGGCAGTCTAACTGGTTTAGTTCAATTGTCAAATCTTTGTACAGTAATTTTCACTTCGTTATCCAAAAACTTCAAGTAGAAACTCGGCGTTAAAATCAATGCCTTGTATGATAAATTTTGCTCCGTAAAGTAATTTCTTTCTCGAATGTAGACGTGCGGGGTGTATAATGGATACAGGCTCGCAATATGTTAAGTTCGAATTCCAATCGTGTTCGTTACATTCTCTTACATGCAAGTGCTACCCTTGGAAAAGGTACGAATCCATCTCCTCCCCCAGCTATGGGTTTAATAGTAGGACTTTTATCTAGAAAAATCATTGTTATCCACCAAATTATATTAATGCAATATCCACAACTCCACAACAACAACAAAAAACGAGAATAACTTTTACGATTCAAAGTATGTTTCGACTTTAAATAACTCACAAAGGGTTGATAAACCGTAAAAATAAATCACTGATCTATCAACTTTCTCAAATGAAAATTAAGAACCAAAAGTGATTAATAAACGTTAACATAATTCTATTATTTTTTTTTTCACATTTTAGCCAAATATCTACTTTAATGAAAGCATTGGGTGCTGAAAATGTAACCAGTGAAGACGGGCTTGACTGTCGAGGGAAAGAACGTCTGAAACCACCTACTGGTAAGGTAAAAAGAGAAAATCATATCATAAATAGGGTGAAACAATTTGTGAAAGCTCTTAACATGAAGAGTACCAGTCTTCACTTTCCAGCCTTGATAGTGTTCAAAAACGTCTACGCGGCCTTGAGGGTGATGAATTATTTTACACACCATCAAACCTTTCCCGCAGACTAAGCATCATAAGCCTCTCGCTTCTCTATCGCTATTTCCATGGAAAATATTCTGACGAACCACATCTCGTTCCACTTCAGATCTTCACAGCTAACAACCACCATGCCACGTACGCTGGGTCAAATCATCTTCATTCTCCTTCGTATTCCCCGAGTAAGAAGAAAGTTACACTCGAACAGCGTCTTCCTACGAACTGTTATTTTATGGAACCGACTCTTGAGGGGATGCTTTTCCGACCACGATAATCTTAACCTCTTCCAAACAAGAGTTAATTGTTATCTTTCCGACATAATCTTATAAACTGCACTTCTTACAACTTACGCCCAAATATCAGCCTCCGTCAGTCACACTCTACCTTGAGTGGCTCTTGATCTTTGTATTGGGCGAAAATTAGTATTAATAAAACAAGAAAAGAGTAACTGTTTCAAGTACATATATGCAGAACATTTCTGACAAAATAAATGCTGATATTTTTTATGGACACTTTTTCTTCTTTCATGTTCCGTGTCCCTTTAAGTTATAAGCGATCATAGCCTTCCACATCTTCCTGTCCCTTGTAGCTCTTAATAACTTTTGACTTTTTGTTATTTCTCCCAGATCCTGTTCTACCATCCATTTACTCAAGTATGTTACCCGCTGCTTTCCAATATCCCTCTTTCACTCAATCTGTCCTGTGCGTGTCAGATTTTCCAAGCCCTCCTTCCTCATTATGTGCCCCATATATTTCAACTGCCTCTTCCTGATGTTAAGAATAAGTTTCCTTTTTGTTTCCATTTTCTCTAAAATCTCATCGTACAAATTTGAAAATAGCTGACAAGGTCCCTGATACCGAAACATTCCAAACCTCATCAGCAGTACGGCTAGGATGAAACGAGAGTTCCCATCTATTTAAACTCTTCCTAGAACTATGCTCTGTGTATATACAAACACAGATATGAGGAAATGGGCACTGATCACTTAAATAGTCCATACTATATCTCAGACGAATCTACTAATAGAAAACACCTTTATCGCTTTCCCGCTTGAAGCCAATGGTCAGTTGGTCTACGCCTATAGCATAGGTCTTCATAGTTGGGGTAAGAATGATCTTGAACAGAAAATCAACATCCTCTACCAAGTGTTCCTCAAAGTAGGACTCGTGATAAACCTTTCCAAAACAGAGAATATGATCAGGAATTGGAATGAAAGCAGCGATGACACATACCCTGAACCTATCATAAAAAATCAGGCTGTGGAATTAGTGTTATGGGTCCTTACCTATAACTACAGAATGAACTCTTCCTGACACTATGTATGCTACGCCTCTCAAGAAAGAGAGAGACGAATCGAGCCGATCCTAGTTCACTCCAAACCAGACTGATAGTCATACTAACACCTTCCACATTTTGAATTATTATTCCGTGTAATATATCTTCGTTATTTCTACTCTTGTATTCGTGTTGGTCTTCCTTGTTCCTGACTTTGGACCATAACAATTAGTAAGTACTAAACACTTCAAATACTTCGGTTTAAAATAATTTCACCCTATGGAAGCCGAGAATGCCACTAGTACGCAGGTTACAGGGAGTGAAAGTGAGAGGAATGACTGCGTAAACAAAGGATCGAGGAAAGAATAAAAGATGAACGGGATTCAAGAAGATAGAAAATGGCGACTGATGTTGCATTTAAATTTTTAAAGATTGTAGTTATCAGGGAAACAAGTAAGTAGAAGGGAATTCTACTGTTCCATCTGCGAGAAAAGAAACTGTTGGAGTAGAAGTGGCGTTTACATTTAACTATTTCCGCAAACGGGTGGGACCTAAATGCCAATCTAGTAGCACGCTTAAATTCATGTAGTCGGAGAACCGGGGGAAAAAGTTCATCAGAGCAATTGCCATGAAAATATTTGTAAAAAAGACAGAGGGAAGCCAAGTCACGCCGGTGAGAAAGTGACTGAAGACGAGATGCAAAGTCAGGATCGATTACATTACAGATCCTTCTTTGGATTTTGTCGAGAATCTCGAGATAAGTATCACGAGAACCAGACCAGATATTGCAACAGTATTTAATGCACGGGCGAATGGTAGATTTGTAAAAGTGCAAGATGGACACTTGCAGTTATGACAAATTCAGTTTTAGGAGATAAAGACATTAAACAGAGAATAGTTTATGCTTGTGGCAGTTTCGCCCAACACTGCATTAAAACTAAAATAGCCTTGTCAGATCGAGACTTTCATATGGATACAATGCTTGGCGCCAAAACTAGTTCGTAAATATCTAAACTGTCGGCTATATACAACGATTTTATCAGATAAATATTTATAAAAGGTTTCGGGCGAGTGAAGCGTGTATATCACAGTGGGTATCATCCTTCTTCGAGCCTTGTGGACGGGCGTTACAGAATCACAGACAAAGAACTGTGACGAACAACAGAAAACATATCACTTGAGGACTTTCAAAAGCAACAATAACTAAAATGGATAGAACATGTAATTCGAAGATATAATCCAGACGTTCCACACTACCTCATGCAAAAGGTTTGCAAACAAACTCCCAACAATACTGAAAAGAACAATAAAAGTCAATACAGGTAATTGGAAGATATAATCAAGACGTTCCAAACTACGTCATGCAAAAGGTTTGCAAAGAAACTCCCAACAATACTGAAAATTGCAATAAAAGTCAATACATGTAATTCGAAGATATAATCAAGACGTTCAACACTACCTCATGCAAAAGGTTTGCAAA
>OZ038494.1:93774028-93901528 GCA_964036315.1 Acanthosepion esculentum | reverse complement strand
TCCTGAATGGACGCGAACATGGTTCTCCACAATTTCTTGTCCTTTGTAGGCTTTAGGAAGGTTTGTATTTTTGATATATGTCATATACCGTACCTATGAATACTAATGTCCCAATCCTCATAAATACGTTGGACGCTATTGTAAGTGGGGATAATATGCTGTCTACATAGTCCACATCTGGCAGTGGTTTTCCTACTTCACGCCGCTGGCGAGTATTGTATTTTGTTGATGTTATAAAGCTTACCATTTCATTTCCAACCTCCATTTTGGTTTTTCCTCATTCAGTAACCTCTTCTAGGTTACAACAAAACAGAGCATTTTTCATCCTTTAATAGTGAGTGGTGCTTAACTTTATTTGTAACGTATGCAAATGTAGGTAAAAAAAGTAAATATTAATAAGATAGCGAGAGTCACTATGGACTGTCCGGGACCCCCAGTCAACTTCCTCCCCACTTCGGTCGTATTACATATATATATATATATATATATATATATATATATATATATATATATATATATATATATATATGTATATGTGTGTGTGTGTGTGTGTGTGTGTGTGTGTGTGTACATCCATGCTTAAAATATTGTTGCCACATATGGTCCGGTGCCCGTTGATAAGATCGAAAGATGAATCTGAATAATATTGGTACTGATCTGACGGCTTTTCTCTAATGGTACCTCGAGATTTTTCTTCTTCTTTTTTTAAATTCAAGCGCAACAGTAGACTGGCGTCGAGGTCTCATCAATTTACACTTGAGCTGGCTAGATGTAGGCCTAAATTTTACGCTAACATTTTCTTCGCTTGCACGTCTTCCTCGTGGATACTCCCTTCCGGCTCCATGCTTTCCAGCCAACTTTAATCTGCAAAACTTTAAATACAATGTCAGTCGTTATCTACAGTCCTTATAAATACTAATCTTTCATGTTTCTGTTCCTAATTTGTCTATACCGTCTAATCTCTAGTGTTTTAGTGGCTTACTTAGTGTGATTCCGATTAAATACACACAGACACACACAGACACAGACACGCACACACACACACACACACACACACACACACACACACACACACACACAAACACACATACATATATATATATTTACTTAAACGTTATCTTTAGTGGATACCCATATTTGAGTAGACACTCTTACAGAATCATTCAGCCCCAAAACGTCGTTATTCCACAAAAGGTGGAAATGCTTAAACCTAACCAAGAAAGACAGCGAAGACTACTCGACGTTCGCATCAGTAGTTAACAAACATTGTGAACGATTTTAAATTAGCCGAACTTACCGCAGATAATTAAAAATGTCTAATATTTGTACAAGGTCTTGTATCGTCGAAAGATGCAGAAATTAGAAGGAGAGTCTTAACCAGGTTAGAGGGAGAACCAAATTTAACCTTACAAAATATAGCCGAAGACTGCCAAAAATATATAAGTGTAAAAAATGATTCTAGAGACATTGAAGAGTCAGGAGTTGCACACATAAGAAACATACATCGGAAACCACATTTTTCCACCCCTTCAAAAACAAGTCAAACCAAAAAAGATTATTTTCACTATCCTAAGAAAAAAAGTCAACTCAACTCAATCAAAAACCGAAACATTTACCTCCTCGTCCATGTTACCGTTGTGGAGCACTTCATTGGTTTAAAGATTGCTAATATCGGTTTAAAACCTGTCTAACTTGTAATAAAGTTGGGCGCAAGAGCTCACATTGCAGAACAAATAAAAGAGGAAAAAGCCGGATTAGAACCACAAAAACAGACGAACTGGACGTCAAAATCGAAGAAGGTATGTGCAGGTAGAAATACTGAATAAAAAAGTCAGTTTACAGTTAGACTCCGGGTCTGATTTATCAATAATCAACCTACATACTTGGAAACGATTAAATAAACCAACCATGCTAAAAACCGACAAAATAGCTAGTTCGGTGACCGGTAAAAAAATTAAGTTTGAAGGAGAAATTTTCGCAAACGTTACTTTGAATGGAATAACCGAAAAATTAAAAATGTTCGTGTTAAAAAATACAGACAATCTATTTGGCACAGATTGGATGCAGGAGTTCAATCGGTGGAATTTGCTAATAAATACTTTTTGTCAGAAAATAGAAAATCTGATAACCGAGTCAGATAAACTAAAAAAGGAATTAAAAGAAATCTTCCCCGAGGTCTTTTCGGCTGGCCTTGGTAGATGCAAAAAAGATGTCAGCAAAATTTGAGTTAAAAGAGAACACTCAACCAATATTTAAGAAACAAAGGAATGTGCCTTTCGCCTCGTTAGAGGAAATAGACAAGAAATTAGACAGACTTGTAGAGACTGGCATTTTATCTAAAGTGGAATATAGCCAGTGGGCAGCACCAGTAGTGTATGTGAAGAAGATGTCTAAGGAAATCCGCGTGTGCGCAGATTTTTCTACTGGACTAAACGCAGCACTAGAAGATTATCACTACCCACTTCCAAGCCCGGAAGAAGTTTTTACGAAACTTAATGGAGGCAAGTTCTTTTCAAAAATCGATCTCAGCGAAGCTTATCTCTAGATACCTGTTGAGGAAGAAAGCTCAAAAATGTATAAATACACATAGAGGTTTATACAAGTTTGAAAGGCTTGCATTTGGAGTCAAAGTCGCACCAGCCATTTTTCAGCAGGTTATGGACACCATGCTGGGTGGACTTTTTCAACGGCTTGCTTAGACGACATACTAATAAACAGTAAAATCTTGGAACAACACTGGGAACACATCCACAAAGTATTTTCACGAATACAAGATTATGGCTTCAAAATAAAGGAAAGCAAATGTGACTTCTTCATGAAAGAAATTAAATATTTGGGTCACATCATAGACAAAGACAGTAGGAGACCGGACCCAGAGAGGGCCATTGCAATTAAGGACATGCCGGCTCCGGAAAACGTCACAGAGCTACAGAGTTTTGGGGGCTTAGCGAATTACTATCAAGCGTTTATCCCAAACATGCATAACCTCCGCGCCCCGCTGAACGAACTTTTAAGGAAAGATAAGGTTTGGTAATGGACACCCGAATGCCAGGAGGCATTCGAGAAAACTATCAAAATCCTAACATCAGATTTATTCTTGACGCACTACGACCCTAACCTCGAGATCGTAGTTGCTAGCGACGCAAGCTAGCATGGAATAGGAGTGTGTATGCTTCATAATATGCCAGATGGAACGCAAAAGCCCAACGCTCACGCATCAAGGACCCTGCTTCCAGCGGAAAAAACTATTCCCAAATAGAGAAAGAGGCATTAGCGATCATTTACGCAGTCACAAAATTTCACCGTTACATATACGGAAGATTTTTCACACTACAAACGGACCATAAACCGCTACTTAGTATTTTCGGGTCAAAAAAGGGCTACCCGGTTATACGGCGAATAGACTGCTGAGGTGGGGGACAATTCTCCTAAGTTACAACTTCAAGTTGGAATACCTCCCCTAGAAAAAGATCTGTCACGCTGACGGACTTTCCAGACTGGTTCCAAGACGTAGGGAACCCCTAGAAGATTCTGTGATCGCTTCACTACGAACGGAGGGGGAAATAAAAACTTTATTGTGTAGAACTATAAGAGAACTTCCTGTGACGCTACAAGAAATAAAGAATGAAGCCCGCAATGATGAATTCATTAGCACAACAAAGAAAAAAATTCAGAAAAGGACCAACACATTTCAGACAGTTTTTCCCTATGTGATGAGGTACTCCTATACAGCAAGAGAGTCGTCATTCCAAAAAATCTACAGAAAAGAATCCTGAAGGATTTTCATATTGGGCATCCGGGAAAAAATAGAATGAAAAGTCTAATGCGCAGCTACGTATACTGGCTTAAAATGGACCAAGACATCGAAAATACGGTCAACACGTGTAAGGGCTGTGCATTGGCGGCAAAAGCACCACCTATCACACATAAAACCAAAGACGGACCGACCTTGGTCAAGGATCCACGTGGACTTTACGGGACCGCTAGAGGGATTCTACTATCTAATCGTAGTAGATAGTTATTCAAAATGGCCGGAAGTATTCCGATGCAAAAATCCCACTACGGAAGCAACAATGAGCTACCTTCACGAACTATTCGCTCGTTTTGGGGTAGTTGATTGCTTGGTTAGTGACAACGGAACTCAATTTACTTCGATCGATTTTAAAGAGTTCTGCGAGATTTTTCAGATAAGACATATTACGACCCGACCCCCATATTGCCCGCGGTCGAATGGTCAAACAGAACGTTTTGTTGAGACCCTAAAAAGAGCCCTGAAAAAAGCTTGCGGCACCCCAAAGGAAAAGGCCCTGCAGCAGTTTTTACAAGTGTACAGGATCACGCCAAATGATAACGCGCCAGCTTCACTATCTCCGGCAGAAATAATGTTTGCGCGCAAAGTAAGATCCCTTTTCGATAAATTGCTGCCCAAACAAACAAAACAAGGTCCGACCTCTATTGTACCAAAGAAAAAGTACAGCCCAGGAGAAAAAGTATTTTTTAAGATGTTTATAAATAATACATCTTTCTGGGAACATGGTACTATAGAAAAGAGGATTTGAAATATGGTCTACATAATCCAAGGCCCTCGTTTCTCTCACAAGAGACACCTGAATCAAATCAGGAAACGACTGTTGAATGACTGCAGCAGTAATCCTCAGGAAGAAGAGGTGATGGATACCATCCACGACACCTTCGACATTAAAACACCCCAAGCAGCTCCGGAACCGCGAAGATCTAAAAGAAAGCGGAAGTTCACGGACCCTCTCGTCATCAATCCAAAAAGGAGACGATATTGTGACTGCGGAGGTAAAGACTTGGAAAGGGGGGTGTATGGGGACCTACCTTCATGGACCAAATAGACTCGTCTTATGATTATATTATGCCTCGCAAGAGGACTGTAGACAGTTGGCGACTCGACTCCGGTTGAGGAGTTAACGGTCGAACTCTCTGCCTCTGAGCAGAGAGGAACCCGGACGAGGCTCCGCCGAAGGGCAGAGCCTCGTTCGGGGTGGTTGACCGACCCGATCCCGTTTATACGGGATCTACGGGCTATTTTTGGCCGAGCCTACGGGCTCGGGAATACCCCACTTTAAACCCGGCCTTGTGCCACATCTGTCCCTCGTGGGGAGGACACTAAATACCGTTGGCGACTCGACTCCGGTTGAGGAGTTAATGGTCGAACTCTCTGCCTCTGAGCAGAGAGGAACCCGGACGAGGTTGCGCCGAAGGGCAGAGCCTCGTTCGGGGTGGTTGACCAACCCGATCCCGTTTTATACGGGATCTACGGGTTATTTGTTTGGCCGAGCCTACGGGTTCGGGATACCCCACTTTAAACCCGGCCTTGTGCCATATCTGTCCCTCGTGGGGAGGACACTAAATACCATTGACGAGTTGACTACAGTTGACGAGTTAACAGACGGTCGAACTCTCTGCCTCTGAGCAGAGAGGAACCCGGACGAGGCTTCGCCGAAGGACAGAGTCTCGTTCGAGGAGGTTGACCAACCCAATTCTGTTTTTTTTGGCCGAGCCTACGGGCTCCGGATCTCCACGTTAAACTCGGCCTTGTGCCACATCTTTACCTCGTGGGGTTGACAGTAAATATCGTTGACGAGTTGCCTACTGTACTTAGCCGTCAGTCGGACGTGCAACACTTCTGTATTCGTTCTTTTTGTTAATAATACGTTTTCACTGAATTACTGAGTTCGAGTTTTCTTTCGGACCTATTCCAGCTCCACAACAATATATATATATATATATATATATATATATATATATATATATATATATATGTATGTGTGTGTGTGTGTGTGTGTGTGTGTGTGTGTGTGTGTGTGTGTGTGTGTGTATATAACGTAAATCATTCATACGAAAAACAAATAATGAAGTATGTATGATTTACGTTATATAAATTGAACACGCACAACACAATTGATATATATATATATATATATATATATATATATATATATATATATATATATATATATATGAAAATAACATTTTCATCTCATTTTAACAGATATATATTACACAAAAATATATTGAAATGTTCAAAGGTAAATTTATACAATAAAATCGCCATTGGTTTCAACCACGGCCTGCAGACGACTTCAGAATCTAATGCAACTCTTCTGGACGGTCTCCTTGTTTAAGTTGGTGAATGCTGCCATAAACTTTGCCTTCAGTTCATCTTTGGTGTTTTTTAATCTTACGTGGTCCTACCCCCAAACTTCAGGAATTTTAACCATGGCATAACATTTCTCGTTTCTCAAAAAGACTTACCTTTTACCGCTAGCCTTTTGGGCATTCAGTTCGCGGGCGATTTTCGATTATCAAAAGGCGAGAGCATCACATTGGTTTTCATTACCCTTTCTTCTGTGGTCATTTTGAAAAGAAAGAAACGGAAATTGTATCCACATGACCAAGAATCACGTAAAGAAACAATAAAGTATTTTTTCCTGAGTCAATAATTTTAATCAAGTTCTGTCAATACTAGAAAGCATTTATTGCCAAATATTAGATTATAAACATATTTTCTTTCATTTTTGAAATTGATATTATGTCAACGTTTTGTTTACATGCGAAAATAATCCTTGGTCTAAAATGTTAACTGCGTAGAGCAACATTCAACATATCAAAATGAAGCAATGCAAAATGTGCCACCAAAATTTAAAGGCACGTTCGAATAGCGAAAGATTACTTCTAAAACCTAAGCAAAGTATCAAGAAACAGGAAAATTTCGTTAGAAACAAAAGGAAGAATGTAATAAGCTCTTATGCAATATCTGTGAGATGATACGTCAGGATCGATTACATTACAGACCCTTTTTTTAAAATTTTATCAAGAATATCGAGATTTATAAAAGAAACACCAGACCAGATATGTTAGACAATGTCCCCACAGATGGAGTAAAGACTTCGAACATCAAAAATATAGTTCTACAGAAGGATGCTGGGAATACCATGTACTGAACATATGAGTCACTAGGTAGTTTTAAGGAAAATGGATATAAAAAGGATTTTTTTTTTTACTTAGAGACACTTGAAATTTCTAGGACATATAAGAGTGAAAGAGGGCGTGGTGAATTTGACAATGAGAAGACATATTGAAAGCAAGTGGAACATAGGGAAACAATGAGTAAGCTACTTAACGAGCCTGTGTATACGGGGGGTGGAAGGGGGTGATGAAAAGATAAAACCTTACAAAGGATAAGAAGTTATAAAAGAATGTTATACGTCAGGCTTCAATACTCTCATATACCCTGACTCTACGCATTAAGGTAGGTGAATTGTATGAAGATCTTTTACCCTCACAATTCAAGGTAGTCAAGGTATAGGATTAAATGGTGAGTTACAAAGTCCAGATATGCGGAATAGGTTAAAAAGTCCGGATATGAGGAATTGGTTGAAAAGTCCAGATATGCGGAATAGGTTAAAAAGTCCGGATATGAGGAATTGGTAACAAAGTGCGGATATGAGGAATTGGTTACAAAGTCCGGATATGCGGAATTGGTTAAAAAGTCCGGATAGGCGGAATTGGTTAAAACGTCCGGATATGAGGAATTGGTTACAAAGTCCGGATATGAGGAATTGGTTTCAAAGTCCGGATATGAGGAATTGGTTTCAAAGTCCGGATATGCGGAATTGGTTAAAAAGTCCGGATATGAGGAATTGGTTTCAAAGTCCGGATATGAGGAATTGGTTACAAAGTCCGGATATGAGGAATTGGTTAAAAAGTCCGGATAAGCGGAATTGGTTTCAAAGTCAGGATATGAGGAATTGGTTTAAAAGTCCGGACATGAGGAATTGGTTTCAAATCCGGATATGAGGAATTGGTTTCAAAGTCCGGATATAAGGAATTGATTTCAAAGTCCGGATATGAGGAATTGGTTTCAAAGTCCGGATATGAAGAATTGGTTAAAAAGTCCCGATATGAGGAATTGGTTAAAAAGTCCCGATATGAGGAATTGGTTTCAAAGTCCGGATATGAGGAATTGGTTACAATGTCCGGATATGAGAAATTGGTTTAAAAGTCCGGATATGCGGAATTGGTTTCAAAGTTCGGATATGAGGAATTTGTTACAAAGTCTGGATATGAGGAATTGGTTAGAAAGTCCGGATATGAAGGCTTATATTTAAATTAAAATAAAAGAACTGAAATCAAGTTTAACATTAATTTTCAATATTTTACAGTAAACAAAATAAGCTAATGGTGAGTGAAATATAACGGAATTGATTTTAAGGAAAAAGAAATAAATTATGTAATGTTAATGAAAATCCATTAAATTAAGTATGCCACGTATGCAAAACAAATAATGTAACGAGGATTTTTGAATCGCTGTTGCATGATGATTCTTTCTCATCTAATGTCATTCTCAACTTTTTACACATTTCGTCTTACTTTTTGTTCTTGAAATTCTTTAAAAGAAACACCATTTTTTTAACTGTGCGTGCGTTATTGCAATCGTCATACCTGAATGCTGGCTTTCTTTCCATAAAACTGACGACTTTTCAATCGCTTTTTCAATTTCAGTCCAAGTTTCATTACAATCATACATCTTGTCGCTATCTTGTTGCAGATGTGTCTCGCTGTCACCCTCTCCTCTTATTCTCATCATCTTTTGCACCAATACAAACCATTAGGGTGAAATATGCATAAGCAATTATCCAAAGTAAATTTTCTGAAAAACAGAAATTTCAAATCAGTTACATATCATCCAAATAGTTCAAATATGCACATCAAAATCATGTCCGGATATGCGGGATTCGTTCGTATTCCAATGGTAAAAAGGGAGTTCCTCCCAGACAGCTCATTCCCGAGAACCACTACTTTGTGTAACAGACGCCCGGGAGGATATCCGGTTGCAAGGCCTCTGATCGGGAGGTTTTGAGGAGCTCGGAATTGCTGTTGTTCCCAGGTTCACCCTGACTCAGAGTGGTAGCACCTGTTACGGACCCTGCTACAGGCAAATAGTGGACCCTCCCAAAATAGGGTCAAAACATGAAAAAAAATTGCCGTTAAACAAACAAACCAAACGCGGGAGAAGGCTTCCCGATTATGACAATCTTCAATTCAACTGTTATATATCCTGCATGTTCTCAGAATCTGCACCTACTCCCTCTTCTTACATTCATATAACAAACTCATTTTGTACGCTCTACCTTGTGCGCCTCTTGAGCTTTGTATTGGGTGAACATTTACTAAAAGAAAAAGCCGCGGGGATAATTGAGTATTGTGTGAAAGTGAACTAACTACCTCAGAATTTGAACCCGGCTTGTTTATTTTACTTCGCAAGCCATTAAAAGTTACAACAACAGATCCTAATTATACAAATTGTAATTAAACTCCTTAAATTTCAAGTACACTTATAAATTATCTTACCGACCTCAACACCGCTGGAGTCTAAAATATTTTAATGGGACAGAACCCAACAAAATAGCCGAATTCTACGGTTCTTGTAAAGTTGAGTCGAGATCATCTTCTATGTGCCGTGTTTCTTCAGGATGTGGGCGATCATGGCTCTGCACAACTCCCTTTCTAGGCATTAGTAATGTTTGTCTTTTTATTAACCCTCCCAATCATAAAATATTTTTAGGGAGGTTACTTGTCCTTTTTACCTTCAGCTTGTCTCGTGAGTGTCGAATTCTCAAAGCCTATTTCCTCATTATGTTCCGTATATATTGCAATCTTTCAGATTCTAAACATAGGTACCCTTTGTGTTTCTATTCTCTTTAAATATTTTCTTTTTGATCATATACCCTGTCGATGGCCTTCTCTGTATATTTCTGTAAATCCACTTCTCCATTACTTCAAGCCTTCTTTTCTTCGAGAAGAAAATTGTTCGGCCTCCACTGCCCATATAGAAGGAGCGATATTGCATAAAAGTTCGGAGCTCTTTTGTTTGTTTGTTTTTTTTTATAACGTAATTTTCCTATTGGTTAATAACGCTAAGAGCTAGAAAAGGTAGGAAGTTGTAGAGAGCAATGATCACTCTCGTCTTGAAGAAACACAGCATATAAAAGAAGACGAACTTGAAAATGTCTAAAATTATTTTAAATATACTGATTTTTCCTGTTTAATGTTTTATTTTTCATTATAGTGTAATTTGCTCTCAATTAACTGGCGCACCTTTTACTTTTAAATCATTAATTTTATGAAGTAACCGCTAATCAGAGATTTTCCTTTCTTTGGAAGGAACAACTTCACTAGCTACAAATATAGGGTTTATTATTATTATACACCCTTTATATCCTAAAAGATCCACGTAGATATCTCCGTACCGAAAACTTTAAAACCTTTAGTCATTTTTACATTCCTTATTTTATGTCCGTTTTATTTTTTCTGTATGTTTTCATTGCCTTCCCATAATTCCTTATTTTCTACTTCCACCCCAAATGAGAAAATAGCAAAATAAAGTTTATTTGACATTTAAAAAATGAAATGCACTTTTATTTGAAATTCAAATTAGAAAATAAACAATACATTCCAGAATTTAAAAAACGTTGCTTTAAAGATGTCATTAACAAATACAAGATGGCCGTCTGCTTCGAATTACAAACGCTTTCGCTGCCAATGACATAAAAATATGACTGAATGAAGTCATATAAAATTTCTGTATAGATTTATGGCCGTTTAACATTCAATTCGCCTGCATATGCAAACGGACATCTGTACGTGCAGTACCATTAGCTTCCATATCTGACAATGTCAATAATCTGTTGTAAAATATTGACAATGAAGTTTAAACAAAGTTCAACCCCATATAGTTTGGGCCAGAAATAGTGGCCGAAAGGTTTATAACTTCAAAGTCAACATCGACCAACAGGAACAACAAACTAGCTTTGGAGATAAGATTACACAGTTGGATATCCAAACATTAGCGCTGTGATTTAGACCAATACATGACTAGGTTTTAGATGCTGCTTAGGTGATCGCTGTGGCTGGAGGCAGAAAAACTGGCGTGGTTTAAAACTGAACTGGTTGTCAAAAAATCACTTACGACGAGAAAGAGACAGATTCCATATTCGGCTTCATCTGGGTCTTGCCAGTAGAGGACAGCATGAGGAGTCATGTAATTAGTGCAGCGGTAAAAGGAACGACCATTTTCATGCATTTTTGGCGATAGATCGTATGTAAGTTCCATTTTGGGACAGGGCATTATTTAAGGCCCAATAATCTCTCAAAGCACAGAGCCCTGACATATATATATATATATATATATATATATATATATATATATATATATATATATATATATATATATGTGTGTGTGTGTGTGTGTGTGTGTGTGTGTGTGTGTGTGTGTGTGTGTAAAAGACAACAGCACGCTTAAATTTATTTAGTCAAGACACCAAAGAGGAAAGCTCATTTCAACAAGTACCATGAAAATATTTGAAAAGACGGAGAGAAACTTTCATATATATATATATATATATATATATATATATATATATATATTATAAGAGATTACAATAAAAACATTTTGAAATGTCTTATTATAATCTCTTATAATAAAAGAAATAATAATATATTGTTCTACTTTGTATTGAGCACTTTTTAAGAAGGAAATGCTACGAACAGTGGATTTTTACTCAATCTGTTCTTTCTCTCTCTCATTTGTGTGTATATATATATATATATATATATATATATATATATATATATATATATATATATATATATATATATATGTGTGTGTGTGTGTGTGTGTGTGTATATATATATATATGTGTGTGTGTGTGTGTGTGTGTGTGTGTGTGTGTGCATTTAGGCCACAAATTTTCTTTTAGGCTTGTCTGGTTCTCTGCAACTACCTATCCTTTGCAACTCTTAATAAGGCTTTTCCTTTTCACAATTCCTGACACTTCCTAATCAAATTCCAACGGTCAATACTTACTTATTATCGAATCATTAAATATTAATTTTAAAAAGATAGATTTCGAGATTACGTAACCCAGCAAGCATTTTGAATCTGTAAAAGCAACCAATCCATCTCACTTTCTCCCTCCCATTCTTTCTTTCTCGCTTTCTCTCTGTCTCTCTGTATATATATATATATATATATATATATATATATATATATATATATATATATATATATATATAGCGAGAGAAAGAGAGAGGAGATAGAGAATGAATATAGGTACATATAGAGAGTGCGACAGCTAAATTGTCGCCATTTTATATTTTTAACTTCGAGCATGCGCGTTGCTTGTTTTTATTTTTTAGACTACACAGTATAGTCGGGTTAGTAGCGCACCGTCTGTGAGAAAAAGAGCGCCATGACGCAATTCACTCTTCCATAAATTTGGAAATAGCATGCTGCATTCCTTGGCATTCGCACCGGAATCTGCAATACGAACATTTCAGAGTGTTTGGTTGCCAATCTGAGGACAGTGCAGAGGATTCGAAAGACTTGGATGAGTCTGATGGTGATTACGTAGGTATGGCAGCTCGGAAAACTCATTCTGTTCGTTCTGTAAAAAAAAAACGGCCGATAATTTCTGCAACACCATCAACCCTTACATCTGGCCACCTAACTCCCCAGACTGTAACCCCCGTGATTATTGTGTGGGGCGCAGGTGAGCGAGGGACTAACAAAACTCATTGTACCACCAATGATGAACTGAAGGCAAGAATTATGCCAGCATTTAACAACTTAAACAAGGTGACCGTCCAGAAGAGTTGCAAGGGATCCTGAAGAAGTCTGGAGGCCTTGGTTGAAGCCAATGGCAGTTTTATTTAATAGATTTATTTTTTAGTATTTCTATATATTTTTTGTATAATTTCGGTAAATATATCTGTTCAAATGAAATGTCAGTGTTATTTTCATTTATTCGTAATTTAGACGGCAATTTATCCATCGCACTCTGTATATCTATCAATCTTTTTATATATATATATATATATATATATATATATATATATATATATATATATATATATATATATATGGTGAACTCTCTCGTCGCGGATGACAAATGAGGGCTCAGTAAAAATAAGGAGGCGCCTGAGTTGACTTTTATGACTTTTACGCATGTATATCCCAAGACAACCTTTTGCAAATTTTTAGACAACTGGAACATTTTGCTTGTGTGGTTGAGTATCACTTACCACGTGTTTCCGCGAGTGGACAGCTTTATTGCATCCGACAAAGCCACAGTGGCAGGTAACACTATCATTGAGAGGTGCAGCATACTGCCAACTTTCTTTAATATTTGCACACAGGTGATCTCGATGTTCAAATCGGCCTAGCTCAAACCTTTGTATTGATGAGAGCTCCTTCGCTCTGACGCTTTCTTTTCCCGGGAAAAAGCGGGGGATACTACATCACTTCAAATTGTCTTTGACTTTGTCTTTGTAACGCAAGAGTGGCATTCCAACTGACTTATCTGTCTATATTTCTGAGATGAGGTATTATGTACATTATTTACATTATTCGGACTATTGTCCTCATCTTTGTCGCCATATTTATTACAACGTTTTGGCCGTTGTACGCTCCGGCCTTCTTCAGGTGGTTGGAATGTCGCACTGAACCCTTTATTTCGCTCACTGGGGTAGACTGTTCTAGTCCCATGTGCCATGTTTAATGGATATCAGTTATCAGTTATCTCTTGTTAATTTTTCCCTCTGAAAATCTAATATCAGCGGATATTCCTTGTCACTTATGTAATTACTGCGGATACTCGTTCTTACTTATGTAATGTCAGCGGATACTCGTTATCACTTACGTAATTACAACGGATACTCGTGCTCACTTATGTAATGTCAGCGAATACTCGTTCTCACTTATGTAATATCAGCGGATACTCGTTGTCTCTTATGGAATGTCAGCGGATACTCATTACCATTAATGTAATGTCAGCGGATACTCGGTGTCACTTATGCAATGTCAGCGGATACTCGTTGTCACTTATATAATGTCAGCGGATACTCGTTGTCACTTTCGTTGCTCGCTGTATTTTTAAACTGTCATCTTTGTGCTGCTAGTTATGTGGCAACGTTGTCTTCAATTACCTGTCTTCCAATTTTAAGTTACCATCATAACTTGAAACGGTGCCCGCCGCTCATTTACTGTTAGATCTTTTCTTTTTTTAAACTAATGAATCTGTAATTGTAACAGCTTTTCGTGCTCATTTCATGCTATTCCGGACAGAATGTTGATACCGCTATAGGTTGAAAATTTTAGAGTCATAGGTTCATCGCTTAAAAGAATGCCACCTGGATGACCTGAAAGCGATCAAAGTCCAGAAAATATCCAGCCTGTGAGACAGTCTGTTATGCAATCTCCTACATGTTCAGCCCGGAAACATTCTTCTGCTTTAAGATTATCTGATAGATCATTCAGACTAACTTTACACACCGATCTGAAGTTCCATCCATACAAATTAATGTCTTTTAAGGAACTGCATGAAGGCGACTGGGAGTATCGCATGGCGTGCTGTGACGATACCTTTCAAAATACTATTCTTCTCACAAGTGATTAAGCTCGATTTCATTTCTATGGCTGCGTCAATAGGCAGGATTTTCGCTACTAGGCGGAAAATAACACTAGACCGTTTCAGTAAGAACCTCTACACAACGAACAAGTGCCTGTGTGGTGAGAAGTTGCGAAATTTTGTTTATGGGGTCCTTACTTTTTTTGAAGGGGGAGACCACTCGGTTACAATAACATCTGAGATGTATGTAGAGACCCTGCGGATCTTTCAGGAACTAAAACTCGGAGACCTTGCGAGTCTGGGTGTGTTGTTTCAACAGGACTGATCCACCGCACACACAGCAAGAAGATCAATGGAAGCATTGGGAGAGATGTTTCCGGGTATTTGATTTCTTGACGCAGTGACATTGGATGGCTTTTACGCTCGTCCGATATCAACCCTTGTAATTATTTTGTCTGGGCTTGAAAGCTGAGGTCTGCAAACATCAACCAGCAAACATCGAAGAATTAAAGGATGCTATTCGCCAAAAAGTGGCAGAAATACCACCGGGAATGATTCTTCTGGTGATGGAACGTTTTAGAAATCATCTACAAGAGTTTATGGTGAATACAGGTAACCGTTTGAAGAGTGTGCTGTTTAAAATAAAATGAATAAAAATTGTAGTTCTTTGTTGAAAAAACAGTGAAATATCGTTTTTAATAATAACTACCTTGGTCTTTTTGTCACCTTTAAAATGTGGGACGTACCCTGCCGTACCCTGTATGTCCAGAAAATATGACATGATTTAAAAATGTTAACTACCATAATAAAATCTGACATATTATGTATATATATATACAGTGTAACCCGGATATAAGAGAGTTGTCGGGACCGTAGAAGAAGTATTTTATATCCGGGTTTCTCTTATATCCGGGTTTGGTCTATTTTATATACATTAACACAGACTCTAATTTGGGACCAGAGAAAATCTCTCTTATATCAGGGTCTCTGACATCCGGGTTACACTGTATATATATATACAGTGTAACCCGGATATAAGAGACCCTGATATAAGAGAAACCCGGATATAAGATAGATTTTCTCTGGTCCCAAATTAGAGCCATACTTATCTAAACAAAATAGACCAAACCCGGATATAAGGGAAACGCGGATATAAGAGACTTATTCTCCGGTCCCGACAACACCCTTATATCCGGGTTACACTGTATATATATATATATATATATATATGTGTGTGTGTGTAATTTGGCAGCAACTTTTCATTTAAACATGTAGTATTGAATGTTAAAGACAACATAGTCTTGCATATTTTCTTTTGAATTTTCTCATATTCTCTAATGAGACATTTTATTTGAAAATGATTTCGAAATAAGTATTGTCCATACGATGACCTAGCGCTTTCGAACATCATTGTTCATCTTCAGGGTCAATATTTTTAGTCAAAATTTTTTTAAACAAACATTTGCCAATTATCTTGTAGCGTAATCATGTTGATATTTTTTTACAAACAAAATAAACGTTAAAATCCTTTTAATTTCAAAAGACGCGATGATGTTATCACATGCATGGCGAAGATTTTTAATCATGTGACAGCGTGAAAAAGATTTCCACTACACAATCCAAAAGATCAAAGAATACGTTATAAATTTAAATATATTATAAACATTGTAATATGTTACCAGAAATATTGTAATCTATACGATTAATAAGAGGTCTTTTGCTTTTAATATGTAATGCTTCTAAGATTTTAAGGCGTCTAATGTCTATGTTTATCTATAACTTTAGTATTTTCTATAAGTATTTTACGTATATATATATAATATGGAGGAAACTGAATAGTTGCAAATTAAAAGAAAAAAATTGAATGTTTTTTTTGTGAAAGTATTTATTTATATTTTTATATATATATATATTTGATATTTCAGATCGCCCCGATCTTTCGTCAGAAATGAATTAAATAACTGTATTCAGAAGTTTGTTTTCAAGTAGCGTCCGTCGCGAGACGCGGACGTCACGTGATGTGGAATGCAACTGTGTTTGAATATTTCTAACGTAAATCTAACGATAATATTTTAGATGTTGTTTAACAAAAGGTTTTTTTAACTATATCTAAAGGAATTTTGTAACTATTGAAATATTTATACAGATTTAAAATTCACAAGTCTTTGTTTAACCCTAGTTTATATGTGTCTAATTTTAAAATCCAGTATTTCTCTTTTTTCTGCGTGTGTATGGTGAACTAAAATCGGAATCTATCAATAAACATTTACAGTTGTCTAATGAGTGTCTTGATTGATTAAAGTGTTCAGCTATGGGGGAATAAGGATTGATTAGACGTATATATATATATATATATATATATATATATATATGCATGTATTTGATAGGGATTTGGAGGGTAAGATTATAAATATTTTGTTTTCGGTGTTGTCTACGAATTTTATATGCCTGTTTCTTAGAATTAAGTGATGGGATTTAATGAAAAAGTATAGATGTATTTTCAACAAGACTTTTTCCAAATTGCGAATGTGGACAGGCATGCTGTTTAGAAATGTTTCAAAATGTTTGATGCATCATTCAAATAAAGACTCAACCTCCGTGACAGCGTAGTTGCAGTGTGATCAACATAAATATTATTTTTTGTGTTTGAGATACAATCTTCCAAGAAACATTTAAATTTATATATAATGTTGGTTTTCTGGTTAATTAGTGGGGAGGAGGCATTATGAATGATTAAGTTGGATATATTTAATTTAGTATAGTAAATAATTAATTTTATTTTTTTACTAAGATCTGTGGGGGATATATTAGTATTTATTAGTTTTTAAGATACATATATAGTAATATATTTAATATATATAAGATACATATATAGTAATATAATTTGAACATGGACATAATATCTTGACCGTGTTTTGAAACAAAAAATGAATCACTTTATAAAAAACATACACAAACTATTTCTAATTCTAACAGTTGAAATATAATCCTTGATAATGGCTAAATGTATAGCCGAAAGCGCTCGGAAAAGAACATTCGGACAATTTTTATATAATTTATCCTCTGAAAAGAAAAACTTTATTAGATCGCACGAGAAATTATATAAAAAACTAAATAAAAGCACCTTGTCAGTCGTTTTTAATGAAATGTGCTTGAAAGAAGGATTGCTGCCTAAATACACAAATATATAGGCCATCTAGAAGAAGGAAAGCTCTGGCATCGGTATCCAAATACGGAAACGGCTATGAAAATGAATCCAAATAGAGAAACCAAAGTGGGGCCCAAAAAACAGGTGGCTATCAACATTGACAACCTTCCGACAACGATTGCAACCAATTCGGCCCCAAATATAATGCCCTTTATTCTTTGGATCTTGTCGTTATGGTCGAAAGTAGGATCATTTAGTCTGAGCAGCGCACAGCCTCTGTACTAGCACGTATGCCTGTGCTTTGGAGTGATCCCTGATCAGTGTCCATACTACTTATATATATATATATATATATATATATATATATATATATATATATATATATATATATATATATATATATATATATATATATATATATATGGTATATTTAGGCAGTAAGTATTATTAATCGAAACAAGTTTAATTAAAAAGAACCGACAAAATCTGTTTAATCCGGTGTTGCTGGTGATAATTAAATGAGATGCACTAAACTTTTTAGAGTAGATTAGAAATCTTAGGTGTTTGTTAGAATCGTTGTATGTATGGACCGACACTATCTAATTTCCTATTCTAAATATCTTAATTCGCCATTAACATCTTTTCTTGTGCTGAAAAGGATTATTTGCACAAAGTAGTCTTTATAATTACAAAAAATTTACAAAACATCAAAGTATGGCGTTCGTAATTAATGCCGCGCTGTCTTTGGCTTGAATAATTGCCTCAATTCAATGTGACATTGTATGAATCAAGGCTCATATTTTCTCATTGGATATTTTGATCCATTCCTATTTGTAGGAGTCTCAAAGCTCTCAGAGATTGCGTGGTTTTCGTTGGAGCACTATTTTCTTCAGTTCCCACCGCAATGATTCAATTATATTGAAATCATGACTTTGTGCTGGCCTTTTTTCTGGCAGATCAGATCTTAGTAAACTAATATACGAGGTTAAGTCAAAGATTATCCGAACCTTCCCCATAACATATAACATAACAATAGTGCGGATAAGTTTTGGCTTTCCCTAGTAGGTTTCAGTGTTTAGTTTTCCATTAACTTTTACCAATTTTCTCCTAGTATCGCCTTCACCATTACGTGTCCACCACAAAATTCTACCGTCTTTGTGGTGTATCATGCATTCTTTCTGTCTCCCATTGGTATTCTTACATATTGCATTAGAATGTAAATCTATTTTGCATTCTTCACTAAAAATTACTTTCCAGTTTCCATGTTAAATGGTGTTTTGATTACATCAATCTTCTATTTTTACGGTTTTTTTTTGTTAATGGCGTTTTATTTGCTGCTATTTTCATCATACTATGGACACTGTATCAACTGAAACCTCACTGTTAAGACTTTAATCACTTCTCAATTACCTGGCTGTTAATTTTGGATTGCCTACCGAGACTCTCACAATCTTTCTTTCATCTCTCTTGCTAACCCTTCTAGTCTTCCGGTATCATTTACACTTAAAACACTTCCAGTAATAGTAAATGTTTTTGGATGATTTAAAGATTGTTTCTGGAAATTCCTAGTCGCCTGTCTATCTCTCGTTGAATCATCTTCTCCTTCAAAGTCACAACCTTCATCTTTGTTTCAGCAGAAATTTTAGCCATGATTTTAATGTAAAAAGCAACTTAATATTAAACTACAATACCTTCACAAGTGGCCTTACACTCAGGTTAATATGATGAAACAATTCCTACTGAAATATTTTCATATTATCATGATTTTGTCTTCTCAGATATTTTCATTGGCCCAATAGTTTGTATGGCCTTTTTTCTTAGATTCAAACCGCTTAAAGCCATGTCTTTTCTGTTACACAACACTTACGAAAACACAACAATTTATTTTCCAATCCCTAAAGTCCAAGGAAACTATTAATATAAGCACACTGCTAAAAATCTTAAATTCTTAGTAAAATAAAGGTATATAAACATTGTCCGTAATTACCAAAAAACTTTTGTACGCCAGTATATATACATGAATAACAATGTAATATTCTCCCATATATATATATATATATATATATATATATATATATATGTGTGTGTGTGTGTGTGTGTGTGTGTGTGTTTGTGTGTGTCTGTGTGTACCCGATGCGATGAGAACGAAAGTAATATATAAATTCCAACGTTCACAGCATTAATCCAAAAGAGGGCTCGATACCAATAGTAGAGCGATAATTATTTTTATTTATTTATTCTAATTTTATCATATAGACAAAACCATTTTACTCACTACTAAAATGCAACTTCGTTTCAGTGCATTTCAACTGCACTTCGACGGGTGAGAATCGAAAACGAAGTTGCATCTTTGTAGTGAGTAAAATGGTTTTGTCTATATGATAAAATTATAATAAATAAATAATATATATATATATATGTATATTCTTAGAAGGAGAATTCTCGATAGTGCCGCTACTGAAACCTGCGCTCCAGATTTTTACAAATATCTCCTTTTCTTAAAGAAATACTACTTTCCAAAACCAACACATATGACTAAAAAAGCTAAAAAATCTAAAGAAAACGGTTAAACCACATGTTATTCAAAATATATAACACTATTAATCTCGATCTAAACTGATTAAGTACTAATTTGCACAAAAATTATTCTAAAATATCACTTATTCAATTTCGTTTAATAGACATTGAATTGTATCACTTCGTGTTCCCATAGCTTGCGTGACGTTTGACCTAACCTGATGAATATTCATGAGCATTCCTAATTTCAAAATTTTGAAAAACCCATAACATTTTTCCTCTTATATATAAATTATTGTTATAAAATAAAATCCTTGATAAACTCCCAAAAAGGATGAAATGCGTCGGCTAAGTTAATTTTTCTTATTGTTTTAATTCACACACACACACAGCCAGTGTGTGTGTGTGTGTGTGTGTGTGTGTGTGTGTGTGTGTGTGTGTGTGTGTGTGTGTGTGTGTGTGAACATTAAATCTTGCAGACCATTAGGCACCTCATGCCGTACAAGTTAGTACAAGTTTATTTCAAATTCTCTCTGAATTTTATCTCTTTCGGGCATAATATTCACTTTTTTAAAATGATTGAGAGAGACACAATTAATTTTTTTTTTTTTTTTCAGTTTTCGTCAAGTGTTTTTGTCAAATAAAAATCGTCAGCTGAGTTTTATTTTTTTGTTTTTTGTTTTCTGAAAAATGACCTTCATCGTGTTCAGTCTTATTGTTTATCATTTCCTGAGACAGTTTTCAGTTTTCACACATTTTCTGTTTGCCAAGCAATGAGACGTTCGATTTCAAGTGGCACATCTCGTCGATAGATCACGTTGCTTAATAAACTCTCGTCAGTACAAAGCAAGTCTTCATTGGATTAATTAAACATGGAGTATTAATTACAAGAACATAAACTCAATAAATTTACTTTGATTTTTTCCCTTCGCATAATCCAGAAAAGAAAACTTTTTTTCTCTTTTATATCACATTAAACGAACAACAAACCAATTTTCCGTAGATATTTTTTACTAATTTTTGTTTTAATCGGTATCACCTCATGAAAAGCGGTAAAGCCACTAAGACACAAGGAGTTACAGAGTGTGGAAGAATTAGGAACACAAACATTAATAATGAGCGAGAAGAGGAAAAAGTAATCAGGAGAGTAGTAAATAGCAATTAACATTGCATTTAATTTTTTGCAGATTAAATTTTGCTTGAAAGCAAGGAGTCGGAATGATGTTCCACAAGTGATTACTGCTAAAAAAGAAACTGTCAGCATAGAACTCCCGGATACAGCTGAACTATAAATTGATGCGATCTTGACGCCAATCTGGTACTGCACTTAAATTCAAAAAGTCTAGGTACATAGCGAAGAACTCATCCAAACAATTACAATGAATGTATTTATATTAAAAAAAACACAGGAAAGCAACCTTGCGATGGTGGGAAAGTGACTGAAGCCGAGACACCAGATCAGGACCAATAATATTGCTGATTCTTCTTTGGGTTTTATCCAGAAGCTCAAGGTAAATAGCAAGAGCACTGGGCCATATGTTACAGCAATATTCTAAGCATGGGCGAATGGTAGACTTATAGAAATATAAAATTAACATTCAAATTCGAGTTTTGGGAAAAAGTTTATCTTAGATATACCGTGATTGACTGGCTGTCGATTTTTATTAATATTAATTGATTCTGACGTTAATTTGCATTGAAAGTCGAATAAAATACGCGACCCAAGATTTAATTGTAAATCAAGCGTTTTCCAAAAATAAACGTTGGCAAACGTTTTCGTTTACGATCTAATTACATGAGAATTATCAGACTTTTGGTAAAAAGATTATCGACTGGCCTTGAATGTTAATATTGTTTAATTTAGGTCTTTACGTGTTAAATGACAGTCGACTTAAATAAAAATATTTTATTTAGCTGGATTAAAAATTCGATTCGCTAACTTTTTTTTAAGTTTTGATTACACTTTACATTGATGAATTATTTTAGCTTAGATGACCCCTGCTTTCATTTTTGTTGCGAGAATGAGGAACATTAAACAGTTCCTTATGCTTCTACAAGGTCCGATGGATAAATTGTCGTCTAAATTACGCAAAATAAAAACAAGTGGCGAGATGTCCGGGATGATATGGTTGAAGAAATTGTCCGACAGCCATGACTGGGTTCTCTGGCTTGTGTGGCATGCTGCAGAATTCTGTTGCCAGACATAGTGTCATTCATCGTACACCCCGAAAATAGATTCATATTACTGCACACCATTGCAAATGACTTAATCTGAGGAATAAATAGAAATCGATTACACCCTGTCACTCCAGTGGGTCTAAAAGTAAACGTAGGGGGGGAAAGAAAGGCAACTGAGGCATTTTTTCCAATTAATTTTGACAGGGGTGTAAGTGCCACTTTCTTAAGAATGGTGGTCCCACTGTTAAATTATTACGTGACGAGATATTCTTTAAATGTGACGCTGTTGAGCAGTTGAAACGACTTGTAATTCATGTAGTTAGCCATTGGTCTTATAGGCAACTTTAAGACAGGAAAATAATGCCCCCATTTTTATTCAAAATTTTTATGCTATTATTCCTCAATACAAATCTCAAGAGCCACTCATGGTAGAGGGTTATTGAATTGTTGTAAGGATGTAAAAGGAGGATATGTAGGATAGATAACTATTAATCCTAGACTTGAACAGGTTGTACTTATCAGGAAAGCATCCTCTTGGGAGTTTGTTCCGAAAATTAACACTTCTAGGGAAGAAGCTGTCTAAGGAGATATTCCTTCTTAACAATGGAATCCGAAGGGAAAGTTGACGACGCTTACATAGCATGGCGGGTCCTAGATTGAATTGTCTGAACAAATAATGTAGCTCGTCGGGACATTTTCCATGGAAATACGGATAGAGTAGCAAGAGGCCAGCGACTTTTTGTACATGGGAAAGGGGTTGCAGTGTTTAAAATAATTGATCAACCACAGGTCCGCGTAAACTGTTCTGAACTTATGTTATGGCGGGAAAGTGATGATTGTAAAGCTCCAGAACAGATTAAACGGCAACACTTCATTTTGGGGTTTGGATTTGGGTTTATTTTGTTTTACGGTATATCAACCTCAATGGAGTTATTTAAGGCCGAAATTTAATTTTGCTGGGAGTATTAGTAATTTTTACAAAAAAGTATTGCTGGTATTTTTACAATAAAAAAACTATTTCTATCCTTTCAGTGTTTTGACCCCAATTTGGAGGGTTAAGTATTTTCCCATAGCAGGTGCTACCACCCCGTGTCAGGGTGAACTTGGGAACAATAGAAATTAATAAATGGTTCTACGTTCTTCAAAACCTCCCGATTGCTGCCAGATGTAGTTTATCGTTTTTGTGACGTATGGTGGCCGTTAATAATTAAGTATAACTCAAGACTTCAATGTTAAAATAAGACAATATTTAATTACAATCGCAAGTAAATACTTAACAAGAACAAAGAAGTAAACCAAAGATAATTAACCATTTCAATGAATACCTTGTTAGTAGAGCGGCTCGGCTTAACGTTCGGTAAATCTTAAATCAAAACCCAAATCATCGACGCAAAATAATTCACACTAATTCGACTGGATAGTTCCACTCAATAGTCACGCAATAATCACTGCAGTCAGTAGCCTGACACCGCTATTTATACACCTGGGGGAAAACATATATTCATAACTCCAGAGTGTCACGCTCGAACCTCAGTGTCGGTAGCTACTCATACCCAGGACGCTTCATTTTGGCCTAATCTAACTTCTGTAAAGATAGATCATGGCAGTAGGAGTCAGGCATTTTCTAGGCGGTACAACAAACTGGCCATTATTCCAGCATCTATGTGTTCCACTTGAGTTCTAGAGTGAGGTTTAATCCCCAAAGAGGTTCCAGGAAAGGAGCCTCAATGAGAGTAAGGCCGCTCATCAGAAGTGGAGAAAATATAGAGTCTGCTCGGTGATGAGAGATTATAGACTTTGTTTTTGACGTGTTACAAGCCTATCTTTCTTGGAGAAAAGAAGAAGGACGATACTTGCTACAAGGTCAAATGATATTACACCTTGCCGCGTTTTGAAAGCAGGTGTGTGTGTGTGTGGGGGTGTGTGTGTGTGTGTGTGTGTGTGTGTGTGTGTGTGTAGATAAATTACTTTTGTATATGTGTGCCTGTGCCTGCATGTAATACGTAAGTGTGCGCAAATGCTTGTACATGGGAATGCGGAAATGTCAACTAAGAAGCCTTTTCCCAAAGAATAATTACTTTTTCTTTTAACCGTAGGGGATCCGATGCTATTGTAGATTTTAGAAGACGATAAAACTGCGCTGAATGACGTGAAAGGGTTAAAGGATAATGTCAATTCCTAAGGACTAGATCAGCGTTTTAACTCACAGCTGTAAACCCGGAACGATAACCGAGATTTGAAACAATAGGTATTTTGATTAGCCAGGTAAAATGTTGAGAACTGTCAAAACGATGACATCTCTGGAACCACAGTCAAGACACGGTAAATGTGCATGTGCTAGGAAATTGTGAGGACCAAAGTATGATGTGGGGATCGCCTCCGGGGAGGCACGTGTTCGATATTGATCAGTCGAAAACTACCTCCGAAGAATTATGACTGGGGGACGAATTTGGCAGAAAACCTATCTGTGCAAGCAGTCTTCGGAAGCATTCGTGGATAGCAATCGTCAGGCCTTTTAGCTTGATTTGTTGCGGTTCCCAGCACTAATTACTTTGTCAAACAAAAGTAAAGAGAACTAAACAAGTAGTCACATATTGTTGCAGCTGATATATACATTTACAGCACCAACAGTAGTAAATATTGCTGACATCAAATTAAACAATCTTCTTATTGTTTATAAGAAGAGAGTTGACATATTTCTTGCCAGAAGTTATTTATCAAATTGCTGTCATCCGACTAGTATGGTTAAGTTCATCTTTTTCCAGATTTTGATTTGATTTGTTTATTTAACGGTATGTTAACTCCTTTATGAGTCATTTAAGATCGAAATTTAATTTTCTTGAGAGCTTTGAAGTAATAAACATATGATATATGTTATTCTACTTTCACAATTGAATACATGGTAAATGATACTCATCTTTTGTGCATATACATGTTTGTGTGGACATAATTACTAGAGATGGTGATGTGTGTTTTACGTTGTACTTTTGTTGAAGTTATATTTTTGAGTACAGTTTGATTATAAGAAATTGTAGGACATTATATATATTAATGTTATAAAAGAGTTCTTTCGTGTTGCTTGTTTGATCTTGTTTAGTAGCATATCAATCTCTATGGGTTATTTAATGCCGAAACCAAAATATTTTATGGCTTCAACTAAATATATTTTAAACGTAACTGTATGTCTGCAACTACAGATAAAATCTATTGTGGGACATTTTGCTATAAAATGTATTGTTGGAGTTCTATTATGTCCCCAAAAAATTGACATCATTTTAAGAGCAATTATCTTGAAAACTACTAAGTCTAACTCACTGAAATTAAACAGTTTAGATGTTGAACATCCTAAGTTTATTATGGGACCGATTTCCTAAGTGTTCACTATGTGAATTGCCTGTGACATGGCACACGTCAAGTCGGTAGTTAAGCTCTTGCCAAACACGTTGTAGCATGTCTCCGGTAACATTATCCAGTGCGGAAGTGATTCTCTGCTTGATTTCATCAATGCTAGCAGGAAGAGGTGGAGGCATAGTCCCTTCACATATCTCCATAAAAAGACACGGGGACAGGTCCGGTGACCGCGGCGGCCATTACATCAGAAAACTGTCTTCATCTCCACCACGCCCGATTCATCTCTCTGGCAGATTCCCATTGCGATAACAAAAATAAAACATTAAATATAAAATCTTGATCTGTTTCTATACATTTTGTGGAAATTTGAGGTTATTTCAACAAGAAATGCCAAAATTATTGGCCTGCGAAATTATGTCAAATTATTGGAGACATCCTGTAAATTTGTACAGCTGGTCATTTTGCTTTTAAAATGAATTGTTTGTAATGTTGCTATAAGTAGGTATTGTTGCCATTTTTTTTTTCATATAAAAATATATTGCTGGTAATTTTAATATTAAAATGTATTTTTATACTTTCATAGTTATTTGTTTTTGTTTAGGGGTTCACTATTTGCTGGGATCCTAAATGTATTGCTGGTAATTTTTTTATCTTTTTATATTTTACTATGAAAATGTATTGTTGTTAATTTTTTATCTTTTTATATTTTACTATGAAAATGTATTGTTGGTAATTTTCTTCTTCTTCTGCATCATCCTCTTCTTCTTCTTCATCTTCTTCTTCATCTTCTTCATCTTCATCTTCTTCTGTATCTTCATCTTCATCTTCTTCTGTATCTTCATCTTCTTCTGCTTCATCATCATTTTCTTCTTCATCTTCTTCTGCTTCATTTTCTTCTTCATCATCATCATCTTCTTCTTCTTCATCATCTTCTTCTTCATGTTCTTCTGCATCATCATCATCTTCTTGATCTTCATCTTCTGTATCTTCATTTTCTTCTTCTTCTGCATCATCCTCTTCTTCATCTTCTTCTTCATCATCTTCTTCATCTTCATCTTCTTCTGTATCTTCATCTTCTTCTGATTCATCATCATTTTCTTCTTCATCTTCTTCTTATTCATTTTCTTCTTAATCATCATCTTCTTCTTCATCATCATCATCTTCTTCTTTATCATCATCTTCTTCTTTTTCGTTCTTCATCTGCATCATCATCTTCTTCTTCTGCATCATCATCTTCTTCATCAACTTCTTCTTCATCTTCTTCTGTATCATCTTCTTCTTCTGCTTCATCATCATCATCATCATCTTCTTTTTCGTTCTTCATCTGCATCATCATCTTCTTCTTCTGCATCATCATCATCTTCTTCATCAACTTCTTCTTCATCTTCTTCTGTATCATCTTCTTCTGCTTCATCATCATCATCTTCATCTTCACATTTTCTTCTTCATAATCATCTTCGTCTTTTCTGCATCATCTTCTTCTTCTCCTGCATCATCACCTTCTTCTCATTTTTATTCGTCAATTTCTTCTGCATTTTCCTCTTCTTCTTCTGCTTCATCATCATCATCTTCTTCATCATCATTATCATCATCATCATCTGCATCTTCTTCCGCATCATCACCTTCTTCTCCTTCTGCTACATCTTCTTCTTCTTCTTGTTCATCTTCTTCATGTTCATCTTCTTCTACATCATCATCATCATCTTCTTCATCATCTTCTTCATCATCTTCTTCTGCATCCTGATCTTCTTTTTCTTCATCATCATCTACTACTTCATCTTCTTCTGTATCACCATCTCCTTCTTCTGATACATCATCTTCTTCATCATCATCTTCTTCTTCTTCATCTTCTTCTGCATCAAGCTAGCTAGCTAGATAGATAGATAATGACAATGATAGATTTATATTTCAATCAATATATTTGGATTTACTTGGAGAGTGAAGCGTTGCAATCATTCGTGTTATAAATGTTATACCCATATGGTTTCTGTATTTTTATATTTTATTCTCTTCTGCTCATACTTAATAAATAAATTAGAAGTAAAAACCGATCTATTCTCTTCCTAGAGTTAAAATACATTATCATGGAAATTATAACAGAAATACTGGAAGAATATTCTGCATTTAAATATAATCTCCAAACCTTTATATTTAATACCGTAAAAGCATGAATATTGATAAGAAATGATTCACTTATGATTTTTATGATTTTCAAAAAAAACAAAAAACAAAAACAAAAGACACAAACGGAAATAAAGATGGAGGTTGTGATTGTTCCTGTTATTTCGACACGCTTTAGCAACTGATTCGTGCAGGAGATTAAGGATCGTAAATAGAATGGAAGAAGAATGAACCTTCCGATCTAGTGATACTTCATTGTATATTATTATCATTAATAATAATAATAATAATAATAATAATAATAATAAGAAGAAGAAGAAGAAGAAGAAGAAGAAGAAGAAGAAGAAGAAGAAGAAGAAGAAGAAGAAGAAGAAATATGTGGAAAAGGTTGGACACAAGATCATGCCGATAAACAAATTATTACAAAGCCAAATGTTAGAGAGAGTACGAATCAAACAAATTAATGAAAAGTAATTATCTAGACAGAGATTCTGGTAAACAATTAGGCGATCTCCAGGTATTGTCAACTTTGTGTTTAGATACGAAAATAAAGCCATAATTAAACTATATACGGCATTATAATTGATAACTTTACAGCGATAATTAATCATGCAAGGTCATTTTCCATAGATTGAAATGAGTCTCAGTTTACAACTTTATCTCAAACAAGCAGAAGTTTGTACATTTCTTGCTACAACGAACTGGCGATATAGCATTAACTTCATCTCAATCATCATATGCACAGAAATTCACTTGATTTTTCTTTATGACTAATTGAACATGTAGAGTATATCTCAGTGAGAATGGTGATAGTTTGTATAAGAGTGTAGGAGTTCTCGAAATCGTTTTATTTTTAATCAAAAGAAAAGATAACGGCAGGCAAAACTGTAAAGTTGATTCGTTTTTTACGGCTTATCTCCCTTTACAATCTTAGATAGTAAGTAATGTTTTTGGCGGGGTGGAAGGTCGAGTTAATAATGGTTTCGTGATACAAGTGTTACAATTTTAACCCATAGATTGGGAGAGAAGAGGTGGATTCATATCTTTCCCAAGGTGTATATAACGAACCCAATGGGAAATGGAACTGACCAGGTTCAATGTTGCTTAACTTTGGTGATCGGGAATCGGTGTTTTAATGTGATGTGGCCCTGAGTAGTTGCGGCATCTTACCGGTTCGCACAAACCGATTCTTAAAATTATAAAAGATTGGCGAACCGGTTGTTGAATTATCCGAAAATAATCTTATATATTAATAGCCGATTGTCTAGAAAAATGTTAGTTATGATATGCTTATGTGCACCTAGTGAGACTCTAATAAACACAAACTCCCCTATCACAAGAATAAACAACAATCAACGGGGAAGAAAAAAAAGAAAAAGTAAAAGAAAGACATAGATAACAGTAGCTACCGATCCTTCAATATCTGTCTATATTTCTGAGATGAGGTATAATGTACATTATTTACATTATTTGGACTATTGTCCTCATCTTTGTCGCCATATTTATTACAACGTTTTGGCCTTTCAGTATCTGTCTATATTTCTGAGATGAGGTATTATGTACATTATTTACATTATTTGGACTATTGTCCTCATCTTTGTCGCCATATTTATTACAACGTTTCGGCCTTTCAGTATCTGTCTATATTTCTGAGATGAGGTATTATGTACATTATTTACATTATTTGGACTATTGTCCTCATCTTTGTCGCCATATTTATTACAACGTTTCGGCCTTTCAAGTATCTGTCTATATTTCTGAGATGAGGTATTATGTACATTATTTACATTATTCGGACTATTGTCCTCATCTTTGTCGCCATGTTTATCACAACGTTTCGGTCGTTGTACGCTCCGGCCTTCTTCAGGTGGTTGGAATGTCGAACTGAACCCTTTATCTCGCTAACTGGGGTAGACTGTTCTAGTTCCACGTGCCATGTTTAATGGATGTCAGTTACCAATGACAGGATCCAAATTTGTGTGAGTTCAATACCCGGTTAAGGCAGTGGAGAACTTTCAGAGGGAAATTAACAGGAGATAACTGATAACTGACATCCATTAAACATGGCACGTGGAACTAGAACAGCCTACCCCAGTTAGCGAGATAAAGGGTTCAGTTCGACATTCCAACCACCTGAAGAAGGCCGGAGCGTACAACGACCGAAACGTTGTGATAAACATGGCGACAAAGATGAGGACAATAGTCCGAATAATGTAAATAATAACGGTAGCTATGTAGAAAAATAAGCGAAAGAGAGAGTTGACGGAAAAGGTTAAACCAAACAAAGAAAAAGTCAGGTCGCTGCAAATTCGCCGGAAAGTGTTTATCATTCCCTTTAAAGAAACTTGGCGACTATTCAGTGGCCCCTTCTTTCTTTCTTTCTTTCTTTCTTTCTTTCATGATTTACACTTTCTTATTTTTTTATTGAAGATTCGCCCTTTTAAAAAAAATTAACCTCAAAAAGGAAATAAGCAGAATAGGTTCCTATAGATTCTTTCTTTCTTCTTTTTATGTGTCATGTCCTTCAGGACGTGGGCGATCATAGCTCTCCACCTCCCTCTATCCCTTGCAGCTCTCAACAAGTTCTTTCCCTCTGCTTCCTCCCCCAGATCACGTTCTGTCATCCACTTGCTTAAGCCCACCAGGTATGTCACCCGTTGTATTCCCTTGTCTCTCTTTCCCTCTATTCGACCTGTGAGCATCAAATTCTCCAAGCCCCCTTCCTCATTATGTGTACCAGAAACTTCAGCTGCCTTTTCCTGATATTAAATATAAGCTTCCTCCTTAACTGGTTCCTGGAAATTTGGGATGCCATTATTGGCCGTAAGCCAAAAATTGATTCGAGCTTATAAACTTGTTTAGCATTACTAAGTCATAGATTATAATGTTGCTTCTCACCTACTGGGTGTAAAAATCAATTTGAAAACGGAAATCGATTCTTTGCTTAAATTAAATGAAATATTTTATTTGATAAACCCGAGTGGCCACGAGAATATTTATTTTTTAATTATTTTTCTCGAAGGATAGGGAAGTAATATTTTGGTTTGAAAATTCTTATCAGGATGTTTATTTTCAGTTTTCTCATAATTCTTCTTATTTTATATGTCATGTCCTTTCAGGGAGTGAGTGATCATGGCTCTCCACAACTTCCATTTTTTTCTTGTTCTAAGTAACTACCATTCGCTCGTGTATTGAATACTGGTGCCATATCTGGTGCTCCTGCTGTAGATCTCGAGATTCTTGACAAAATCCAAAGAAGCATCTGCAATGCAATCGATCCTGACCTGGCATCTCGACTTCAGTCATTTTCTCACCGACGTGACGTGGCTTCCCTCTGTCTTTTCTTTTTCCCCGACTACATGAATTTAAGCGTGCTATTAGATTGACATCTAGGTCCTACCCGTTTACTCTTGAAGTAGCTAAATGCGACCGCCACTTCTTCTCCAACAGTTTCTTTTCTCGCAATTCCTGTCTGTGAAACTTTCTTTCCCTGTCAACTACAATCTTCAAAAATTTAAATGCAACATCAATCGCCATATTCTGTCTTCTTGAATCCCGTTCATCTTTTACCCTTTCCTCAATCCTCCCTATTCTCAGTCTTTTTTTTTTTTCACCTTCATTTTCACCCCCTGTAACCGCTTGTGTACTAGTGGTGTTCTCGCCTTGATGAAAAAAAGTTTTAACTCTGAAACTTTAACGGAAAAACTGACAATCTCATAAAGACTCAGATGTAACAACTCTTTATGCACGTTCAACAAATTTGGATACATTTGAAAAAGCTACATTAAACTTCATATAGCAAAAGTAGAACTGAAAAAAAAGGCGACTTCTCGATAAATAGTCAAACTGTTGGGAAGACAAACAACTCATGTCCTCGAATTAAGATCTTAATTACCATCAGATACCTTGACGCACCTCCGCTGATATAAGAAAACAAAAACAAGACAGCGATTCAACAAAAGGAAACGTTTTCACATCACTAAGATGATGAAACGGTTTCACTATTCTGTGAATATTCAAAACGACATACTTCGAGACAACGTGCAGTGCAGGCGATAAGTGAAGACCAGTTATTCACGATGCGAACAGACGCAGAGTCGCAGATAATATTACAGTTTACGTAGTAATTTATAGGGTAAAAATTACAGCAGACTTCCGAGAACTTCCTAAATCAGCTGAGGGTTGTTGGTATCGTCGGCTATATTATTCCCGAGATAAATTCAATAACATGAACGATATATTCGAACAGCTTGGAGAAGAATAGTTTCCGGAAGAGAAAAGAAATGCATTTTGAACGCCATAACTGAAGAGCCACCTACGCTTCGTTTCCAAACATGGCTGACAAACAGCGTATTTTCCCGCCATTAAACATATATCACAACTCGAACTATGTGGAATAAATTAGTGCCACTGGCATATTTGTTACTGTTATTAACGTTTTTTTCTTCTTTTTTTTTCTTTATGTGAATAGACGTATAGGTGTTTTATATAGAATTGCTGTTTCCGAATACATTGTTCTTACGGGAAAAAAAGGAAATAAATTTTTCAAAAACTGCCATCTTGGAATGTTTTTAACATGCTCTCAAATTCGATAAGGCGAATAAGAAAATGTGTTAACAAAGTGTCTGTTGAAACAAGATCTTAAAAACTCAACTCAAACAATTTCTGTTTGAATTTCGGAGATGAGGAATTATAATTATTTACATTATTTACACACAGACTATTATCCTCATCTTTGTTATTGTTATTACATCATTTTGGCAGTTGTGCCCCCATCCTTGTCGATCAACGTAATCTTCAAGGAATTTCACGGGAGAATAGCTGGATAGATTTGATGACATAGTATTTGTGAGTTCAATCCTTGGAACGGGTAGTGTGTACTTGAACTTTTTTTAAGCGTTTCACCCAAAGCAAGATGGGAAGCCACTAGCACGCAAGGAGTTAGAGAGAGTTGGAGCTAGAGCAAATAGGAGTGATAGAGGAAAGGATGAAGAGAAGGATAGGGGATAGATCAGGGCATCTAGAGACGTCGATTGACATTACATTTGAATAGTTGGAGATTATAGCTATCAGGGAAACAGGAAAAGGGGAGGGAGTTCCACAGGTGAGAGGTGCGAGATATGAAGCTATTGAAGTAGAAGAGATAGCTACATTTAACAGTTTCGACAGTGAAAGGGTGTGAGCGAGATGCCAGCCTAGTAGAACGCTTAAATTCATGAAGTCTGGGAACCAGCGAAAGCAGCTCCTCGGAGCAGTTACCATGAATGTATTTGTAAAAAAGACAGAGGGAGGCGACGGCACGTCTGTGAGAGAGCGACTGCAGACTAGATACCAGATCAGGGCCAATTACGTTGCATATCCGTCTCTGGATTTTATCAAGAACCTTGAGACAAACATAAGGAACTTAGTGGAATAACTGAGAAATAATTGTCTTGTTCTTATTTAGTACTGTTTATTTAGTTTATTTATTTTAGTTTATTTAGTACTATTCATAACCCTTCATTTAATCTACGGGAGCAGATTATTCTCCTTCCGACATGTCCAACGAGACGAGAACAATCTGCTCCCGTAGATTAAATAAAGGGTCCTTTCAAAATTCTCTGGAGTTTACCCGGATCGACAAGCAACTGATGAAAGCCAGAGGGAGCAAACATCGAAACTTTGCGATAACAACAACAAAAATGAAGAAAATAGCCCCGCTATAAATAATGTATTATAATAATCGATTAAATAATTCATGTGGATTTGTAGGATGACGCTTTTGAACAGCAGGTAAGATGACAAAAGTTTTATACTGACAAAATTGAATACTTAATGCAACTCTACGGCAGCCGCACTTTCATTGCACTAAAGAGGAGTAGTTGTTGGATACCAACACCAGTACGTCTGGGGTCGCGTTGACAGGGTGCGGCAAAAAAAATACCGGATCAGAATGTGTGCTCTCCACTCTTCATCTGGGATACGATGTAGTATCTTTTCTCTTTTTCTCTACCGTGTTTCTGTTTCGGGCAGTTCACAGTTTTTTTAATGAACGATGCCACATCCCGGGGATTCCAATGATTAATGAAGAATGCCACATCCCTGGGATTCTGCGATAACACCTACCTCATTGCTCTAAAGATTGAGGGTTGCTGGATACCAGCACCATCTTGATACTGGTCGCGTGCACAGGGCATATGTGTAGCCCACTTTAAACCGACTTTGTGTCATAAGGGAGGCAAGCAAATACTCAAGAAATTCCTGCAATAATGTTGCTATCACTCTCAAGGGAGGATGATGGTTTTTTAGGTACACTATTATGTTTTTTTACAGTAACGTTCACCCTGTACAAGGCTCAGGGGCCACTCGAAGTAGAAGGTTGTATACATATAAGCTATATATACATTATAGGTCAAAAGCTTTGGTCAACACTCTGGATTTCGAAGAACAGCCTAAAAATTGAAGGTTGAGCAGTTTTCACTTCAAGCCAGGAGGTCTTTCTCTTCGGCACTAGTTTTACCAAATAACAATGGACCAATAGAAAACACATATGTGGCTGAGTAGCACCGGGTTGAAATCTGAGACAGAAGGCCTAATTATTGCAGCTCAGGACCAAAGCCTAGCAATTACTGTCACATAATGAAGGATGACGCTAACTCGAAATGCAGTATATTCGGAAAATATGATGAAACTGTCGACCATATTATCTCAGGATTTCCAGAACAAAAAATTAATATACCCACAGACATATCAAGGAAGCGGCATATGTGCACTGGAAGATATGCAAGAAGCACAAAATCGAAACCACTGAGAGATAGTATGGGCACCAACAAGACACAGTTACCCAAAATAACGATGTAACTATCCTCTGGGACATGCCAATTCAAACTGACAGGGAAATAAAAGCCAACAGACCTGATATTATAAAAGAGAAGAAATTCAGGAATTGTATGCTGTTTCTCATCTGAGAGAAAGAACTTCATGAAAATTATTAAGACATTGTCTAAATACAAGGACCTGGAGATCGAGATTAATAGGATGTGGGGAATACAGACTGAGACTGTGCCAATAGTAATCGGAACTCTGGACCTCGTGAGAAAAGGAATGGTCACTTTTGCTAGCAGTGCCCCAGGTAACATCAACATACAAGTTGCCCAGAAAATCGCCCGATGAAGAACATCCCATATACTAAGAAAACTACTATCAACTAAATGACAATTCTACTATAAAGCCTAAGGACAACAGTTTCGACTTGGCTTTGCAGGATACAAATCAGAAAATATACATAAATAATAATAATAATAATAATAATAATAATAATAATAATAATAATAACAACCACCCTGACCCGGTTACGGAGATAGGACCTGTTACAATTCTATGGTACTACACAATACACACTGACAGAACAATCAAAGCCAACCGCCCAGACATTGTTATTAAAGACCACAAACAAAATAAGTGCCTCCTTATTGATATGGCAGTCCCCGCAGACTGCAATGTATCTTTGAAGATATTCGAAAAACTGTCAAAATACAAGGACCTTGAAATAGAAATCTAAAAAATGTGGCACATGGGAACATCAACAATTCCTGTTGTAGTTGGAGCCCTAGGATTGGTTGGAAAAGATTCCAGTAGGCTGATTGAAGGGATCCCTGGAAGTCCATGCCTCAAAGAGATACAAAAAATTGTTCTGACAAGTACAGCCCACACTTTACGAAGGGCTTTATCTATGTAATTATTATTTTTATTTTTTTTTATTTTTTTTTTTGCAGTGGAAAGTGTCATGATGCCATTTCTAACCATAGGTCCCTGGGCAGGAACCGGAAAGAAATGTGTAAACGCCAGATATCAAAGGAAATAATAATAATAATAATAATAATAATAATAATAATAATAATAATAATAATAATAATAATAATAAAATTAACTTATTATAGCATAAAGTTTCTTTAAAATTTTAGCTTTTATTTTTTCTTTAACCTACCTTGCTGCCTAGTGGTAATCTTAGGTCTGCCGTATTTTAAATTTTAGGTAAATCTTTTTCTGAAACCTTTGGCTGGTGTAGTTTCAAAATAATATTAAGCTCAAAACTGGGGGGCATCCTCTAGGCGAAGCCTCTCCTTCGGTAGGGGAGGGCATCAATACCCAGTGTGTGAGGCGTCCGCAAAAGGGGACTTGTGCATTTTAAACATCGACCTTGTGTCACATTCGGCAACGACGTGGACGCGCTGAAAAATCAACCCGCTCTAAAACCTTTAGTCTATAATGGAGATATATAGATAGATGAGGTTTGACCCTCACGACCTCACTTCCCGAATCCATCGAGGTGGAGATTCAGGATGGCTGAGGGAGATGTAGTGAATACGTAACCGGTTTAAATTCAGAGTTGTCCTTCTCGATGTTGGTTGATTTTGTTTAGCGGCATATCAACAGCTCTATGGGTTACTTAATGCCAAAATCTAAATATTTTGAAAACAATTTTATGGTTTCAACTAAACATATTTTGAATGCTATTTATGCCTTCCACTAGATATAAAATGAATTATTAGTCATTTTGCTATAAAATGTATTGTTTGTAATTCTACTATAAATATATATTGTTGGTAATTCTACTATAAATAGGTATTGTTGGTAATTTTTATATAAAAATGTATTTTTATATTATCATAGTGATTTGTTTTTGTTTGGAAGTTCACTATTTGCCTATAGCTGTTACCCTAACATGTGATACCAGCCAAAGTCAGAGTGGGCCTGGGAAAAAACAGGAATTATGAGGTGGTTCCACGCTCCTCAAACCCCTAATCTCTCGATCAGATGCTTTGCTCTCTGATGAAGCTTATTGTTATACCTAGAACTTCTTCTCGACTATCTACTATCCGATGCTAAAGAGCCTAGCCCATGTCAGTATTTATAGCTAATAGCTGACGGAGGAGGTAAAGCAAGGAGAGAGGTGGATGCTTGCCTTTGCCAAGGGAATCGTGACAACTGAACGCTGCAGATTCACCCGTTTCCATTTATCGTGCAATAACCGTTATGCAACCTTCACACTAAATGCATTCGGATTAATTTGTGCAAAAGGCAAACACGTGACAGGAAGTTGACTCCATTGCAAAGAAAGAGAATGGCTCACTTTAGATACAAAACATCTACTTCACCAAGAAAAAGTTTTCCTAAAAAAGATTACGTTATCCGAGTTTTATTTGCAATCTGTAGTATCGTACGCAAATTAGATAGACAAGTATAATTAGAGAACAACTGGCGAACATAGGAGCATTGCTTAGCAAACTCGTTTACTAAACGTAACGCGGAGTACTATGCTACGACTGCTACTACACAGAGAGATATACCAAACGTAACAATGGCGTCGCCGATAGGATCGTTCAATTCGCTGGACGACCCAGAACACATAGAAGCATGAATAAGAACTTTTGCAGTATTTGCAAGACACAAATACCGACGGAGGAGAGAACGAGATAATTTTTACAAAATAAAATATCCCAATTAAATATTTGCGGGTTATCCCACTTGGCTTTGGCAAAACACCTGCTAGGGGGCGCTCTTCGGGTCTATAAAAAGGTAATGTCCTGGCTTTAACCGATTTCAACATTAAACAAACCAACTGATTTGTTGTCAATCATTCATTATCTTAAATAAGCAACAATCAAAATAACGAGACTAATTTTTAAACGGTAAATAATTTAAGAATATGCATTATTCAAATATAACAGTTATCTCCCTTTATTTCTTTACGTTAGGATTTTTCGGTGAAGTAAAGATTAGATTTTCAGACAAATGACATTCAGTTATAAACCGGATCCACAAAGACCCATTAGTTGTACTATTTTTATTCAGCCATAAACCAACATACTTTATGGATTAGAATGCCATATACCTCTATCTTGTCTGTTTACATTGTGCACTACTAGAATAGTGGAAGTAATAGTATTCAATTTTCAGTGATGGTTTAATTGTGCCCTTTCTATAAGTATTTTAATGGAAATTGTTCTGGAAATGGTTCATTTGTGCCATTGATAGATATATTTTAATAGAAAAAGGTTAATCTGTGCCATTTTCTATAAAATTGTTCTGGAAATAGTTCATCTGTGCCTCTTCCATAAATATTTTAATGGAAATTGTCCTGGAAATCGTTCACCTGTGCCCTTACTAGAAATATTTTAATAGAAATTGTTCTGGAAATGGTTCATCTGTGCCCTTTCTATAAATATCTTAATGGAAATTGTCTAGAAATGGTTCAACTATGCTTTTTCTATAAATATTTTAATGGAAATTGTTCTGGAAATGGTTCATCTGCGCCTTTTCTAGAAATATTTTAATGGAACTTGTCCTGGAAATGGTTCATCTGTACCTTTCTGTAAATATTATAATGGAAATTGTCCTGGAAATGGTTCATCTGTACCTTTCTATAAATATTATAATGGAAATTGTTCTGGAAATGGTTCATCTGTACCTTTTTCTAGAAATATTTTATTTGAAATTTTTCTGGAAATGGTTCATCTGCGCCTTTTCTAGAAATATTTTAATGGAAATTGTCCTGAAAATGGTTCATCTGTACCTTTCTGTAAATATTATAATGGAAATTGTCCTTGAAATGGTTCATCTGTACCTTTCTGTAAATATTATAATGGAAATTGTCCTTGAAATGGTTCATCTGTACCTTTCTATGAATATTATAATGGAAATTGTTCTGGAAATGGTTCATCTGTGCTTTTCTAGAAATATTTGAATGGAAATTGTCCTTGAAATGGTTCATCTGTGCCTTTGCTATAAATATTTTGATAGAAATTTTCCTGGAAATGGTTCAACTGTGCCTTTTCTAGAAATATTTTAATAGGAATTGTTCTGATGAGCTTTTCTCTTTTTGTACCTCGACTTCGTGAATATAAGTGCTATTAATACCCTTGCCCCCGCGTATATGAAGTGTCCCATTAAGAATATGTTCTGTTCTGTTACCATTCTAGATAAAGATGTCTACTTTCCATTACCGTCAATTACTCCAATGTTGGACTTTTCAGAATTACTATTACGTATTCGAAAGCAATTTTTTATTCTTGGTATAATTATTAGCCAAATAATAACAGCAGAGTAGCTCTTGTATCCGTTGTTAGTTATGACAGACAATGGTTAATGCGAATCAACAAGCATGCAATTTTATTTATTAATTCATTGTTGTGTTGCAGGACAATTAGTAAAATAAAGGCGTCAAGATGCTAAGTAGCCATTTTGTTTTTCGTTTATTGAATCTAATCTTTGATCGGTATCTCATTCAAATTAGCGCTTCCGAATTAGCCCAAATTATTAATGGCCCAATGTAACATTCACCATTAACTGAGACGCTTTCTCAATTTAAAATGGCTTTCAGATTGTATCGATGAATGTTTTCCTTTCTCACTGTGTGCATGTATGTTTGTGTGTGTGTGTTTTCGTTTGTGTGTGTGTGTTTGCGTATGTTTATGTGTGTGCTTGTGTGCTTATGTGTGTTTTCGTATCTGTTTGTGTGTGTGCTTATATGTGTGTGTGTTTATATGTGTGTGTGTTTGTGTTTATGTGTTTGATAGTGCGCTCGCGTGTGTGTGTGTGTGTGTGTGTGTGTGTGTGTGTGTGTGTGTGTGTGTGTGTGTGTGATCGCGCGCGTGTGTGTTTGCTCAAGGCCGATTGAAAAAAAAATCAGTGGTCAGCTCTCAAGAAAGATGTTGCACAAAGATGGTCGTCAAGGTAGATAAAAAGAAATGAGAAATTATCTTTCTTAAGCCATGTTATATTACATCTTATATTTGAGGAAAGTGCGTGGCTATCTTCTCTTCGCAAAAAAAAAAAAAACCGGCACCCACGCCCGCGTCGCCAGCTGAAAAACGTAGTATGGCTGAACAGGTGGATAAAAATAGATCTATAGCTGAGAAGAGATAATCTTAAGCAAGCAAGATCACACTTTGTATGTATCTTTATATGCCTATGTGCTTATTTGTATGCACGTGTATAAGTGTGTGCGGGTTTGAATATACATGAACAGAGTCCCTTTTTATCAGACATTGACGCTCTGTAAGCAAGGAAAAACAGACACACAAGCACAAGCATTGTTGTTAAAGGAAGAAATATGCTGGTACCATCATGATCTCCCCAACTCTCCTTCCATTACCCCTTTGCATTCATTTATCTATATATTTTAATGGTATTTTTAAACCCCTTTTTATTCCTCTTTAAAGTTTAAATTAATATTTGATTCTTCATATAACTCCAGATTAATGTCATAAGATTAATATTCGGTCTTTGGTCTGACTGAAACAGTGAAATGGATAAATTCTGTATTAGTTTTTCGACTGACTTTTTTTTTTTTTAGCTTTTACAGTTAAATTTGTATTTCTGACACGAACTCAGCCGACACCGGGTTTGATAAGACAGACGACCGATATTTTCGTCTGCCGAAATATGAGGGGATTTGGGATTTTATTCTTTATTAATTATATTGCTCTGTAATAATAAATACATCGCTCTCTTTTTGTGGATCATTTTTAATACTTATTGGATTATATACCAACGAATTTGTTACCTTTACTATATATATATATATATATATATATATATATATATATATATATATATATATATATATATATATATATATATATATATATATAATGAAGAGGTTATAATGGTTCCAACGAGAGAAAGGTGTGTATATTAAAAAGAAGAGAGGTACCGCAAACTTTTTTGGTTGTAATGTGGGTTTTTAAAAAAATATTATTCTTTATTTTTCATATATATATATATATATATATATATATATGCAGAAATATAGTCTTAAAGTGTGCTATATTTATGGGGTAAAGTGCTCAATATCAGAGATAGAGCGTGTGTAAATATAAAAGTGGACATGGAAGTCAGCACTTAGAGGCGACAGTCTGTTTCATGCTAGTGCAATCGTCAGGCGATATATATATATATATATATATATATATATATATATATATATATATATATTCATTGTAATGCAATTTTGCTTCCTGTTTTCTTGTGATTTATTATGAATTTTTTTAAACATATTGTCTGGATAAATTTAAACCATTTTGTAATTCCGTTCTAATGAGGCAGGTGTTAAAAACTTACTTGCCGAAATAAATTTATTATCGGATTTTCCTTTGGTTGATATATATATATATATATATATATATATATATATATTTATATATATATATATATATATATATATATATATATATATATATATATATATTAACCAAATAATATGAATGTAGTTGTGCACTCGGCTACATAGTGGGGACTTCTCAACGTTTGGATTTTAGGATAAAGCAGCATTTACCTCCCAAGATTTTGAATCCGACCGCTAGCAATAGTCAACTAGTTAATACATCCGGGTCATCTATTGCACAACATATTATTAATAGCAGGATTTGTATTACTGATTTTAGTGTGGACCGTTTTTCTATTCTATCAAGGTCCCACTCTTTATATCATCTTAAGTTTCTGGAATCCTTATATATCAGATCCCACCAGCCTTCCCTCTGTAAACAGACAGATTGTTTGCTGGGTCTGAATATTATTGGTCTCTAGTTTTTTTTCCCCTTCATTAGTCATCTTTAATTAATTTATACGTCATTTCTTTTATTTCCCAGAATAAAACTTGATAAGACGAAACCGGTTGTTTTTAGCTATTAAATTTACACATATGCCTTTTAAATTAAATTATTATTCCTTGCATATATATATATATATATATATATATATATATATATATATATATATATATATGCTTTCGAAATAATTCGATTGAGCTCTCAGAAAGGAAGGTGTGATTTTATAAACAGTGACTGCTGCTGCTAATGCAATGCTCTTCTACTGCAATCGAGCTCTCCTAACTACTAACGTCTTTCGCATAGTAAAAACTTTAAAATTTCCCTGCCGCTCTGCCGTGCAATGATAACATGGGGGGTAGAGTCTCTGACTGTGGTATACTCGATAGCAATTCCGATAATAAAGACTAGGCCATTTCTCTACATCTCTACACATATTAGTGTTCGGTGACTTTAACGCCCACCATACCATAATCACTCCACACGTAAAATTATAAGTTTCAGATGAACACAGCAATTTGGGAAAAAATGAACACTAAATTTTTGTCTTAGAAACACACCCTGAGGATGACTTTGTGCTAATGTCGAAAGTACTCGGATAAAACAATATTTATCAACTCGGTAATGTTCTCTCTTCTTTTAATACCGACATCAAATAGCTCAACTAAAAATATGAACGAGTCCTATTGAAAATAAGCAGACAAAACTTGTCTAAATTATTCAATGAAACATGTCTTAATGAAAACATTCTGCCAAAATGTGTACAAGTCAAACTACATGATCCAGCAGCTTACCGGAAGCTCAACACCTGGAATTTCAAATGTAGCTTTGTGAGAAAGCAAATTGAAATAGCCTATAACAGATTAAACACTCTCAATAACAGCAAACAAGAAGAAACTTAAAACATATTTCCTGTCTCGTCGCTTTTTTGCGTGTTTGTATATATAAATATGTCTGCGTGTTTGTGTATCATAATTTGATTGCGTATGTATTGTCTTTTGCAAGATTTCACCCTCCGTTGCACATATCTTCACTTCAAAATGTATCTAAGTTGTAACGGAGTTCAGAGCAACATTATATTTTAACGTTTATTCCAACTTAATTTCAATACAAACAAAATAAATAACAAAATATGTATTTTTTCCTCAGTTTCTCCTTTAAATAATTTTATAATTTTAAATTTAATTAGAGTAAATTTAAAATTTAAAATTGGTCATTTTTAATTTTATAGTATAATTTAATATTTATTAGTTAGAATGAATTCTATTTTAGTCTAACCCTAACATTAAAGCATTAAATAATTATTATAACCAAAGTTCGTTGTCAAGTTTTTTGAATTCTCATATATTAGTATTTTGATTGGTCATTCCAGCTTATGTAACAGCGTTTCCCCTTGCGAGGGGTGTTTGATTGATTTGAACCTTTTAAAACCCTTTATTCTACATTCAACATCATCACTTGATAAGACACCAGAAGTGTTGAAACAAAATGGCTATTTTTGTAGTAATTTTATAATATATTTATGTTATAATTTTCGAATAAATAATTATATTTGCTCTACTCTGTATTGAGCACTCTTTTAAGAATAGTATTTGTTGGTTATTGGAATTTATCCCGTATACACCAATACTATACTTGGTTATATACATATATATATATATATATATATATATATATATATATATATATATATATATATATACGCACACTGGGCACATAATTAAGGGCTCGTTAAAAAATACCCTTTTATACAAATCTCTAACGATATAAGCATTTAACCAATCTCATGACGGACTGCTAGATTTCATTTCATGCATTACTGTTTAAATATCTTTAAGCAGACGTGTTTTGATTTTTTTACAGCGAGATTAATCCTGTAAAAAGGACAAGAGCCATTCGAGGTAGAGGGTTATGGAGTTTAGGCGGATGTGTGCGAAACATAACGATCGAAGATTGTAGGGATCGGGAAATGTATCCTCCTGGAAGTCGGTTCCACAGAGCAGTGGTTCGCGTGAAGAACCTGATCGAGTGGAACTTACTTCTTACCAATAGAATACGAATGGAATCAGGGTGGTTCTCTACAATGCGCGTAGCATGGTCGGTCTTAGGAGTGAAGGTTAGAAATGGCGGAACTAAGGAATGTAGCTCGTCTGAGCACTTTCCGTGAAAGTAGCTATAGACCAGTGGGGAACGCGTGTAAATACCGAATATATCAATGCTCAGCCTGTTGGACTCTCTCCTTTCAGGCGGAGAGGATCTGCCTACGGGATGAATATCGTCTCGTGATAAATATATAACACCCGACCCCGTGTATGAGGGTTTTGCGGTGATTTTTTGCCTGAGGATACGCGTTTGGAAAGCTCCAAGTTACAAACCGGCCATGTGCCACATCCCAGTTTGCGGGGCGCGCCGGGTAAATACCGAGAATATCAATTTGGCGGACTCTCTGCTTTTGGGCGGTGTAGTCAGTTTATTTTCATGTTTTGACTGCCATCATTTATTCGGCATGGCTGGAATTCGAGTGAGTGATTTTCTATTTTTAAAAGACTTTCAAGAATCCGTTACCATTGTTAAATAAGGTGAGGTTGACTGTGGGCGAGAGCTGTTTGATGTACAAGGCCTCTCTTATAACGAGGTGTCTTCGGAAATTTCATTTAAAAATGACTCTAGTATTACCGACTAATATTTTTCTTAAGAGCTCTTGTAGATTATGGGTTGATAAATGTATTTTTATTGAGCTTTGTTCTGATAAGTGACATCTACTCAAGGAGGTTGTCGTATGTTCGATATAGGTGATAGATTTATGACAAGAAACATATCTTGTACTGGTCAGTGAAATTGATACACTATATTGGTCATCACTTTCATAGTTGATGGGTTGTTTTGACTATTAAGTACAAGTTCTGCAGCTTTCCATTTTCGCTAATATATTATCAGTTTTAAACATTTTATTTTTTTCTTTGGAATTACAGCAGAAATATGGTGTTTAATGATTTTTCGTATAACGAATTCGTCCTGTTTATATTTATTGCGCTTCTGGTTACCGGAAAATATGGTGATGTTTTGTTGTGTCGTTTTGGTTTTTTTTTATTACTGGTGTCGTGTATTTTTTGTAAGAATAATTTATTTGTTTATCAGTGATGTAGTTGAGGAATTTAGGCACGTTCTATTTAGGAAGTTTTTTCACTGCTATTTTACATCTTTCTTGGTACTGGCTATCATAGTTTAGAAGAGAAGTGTTCGAAGTAGTGTTTTTTTATACGGGTAGGTGGTAAATACTCTGTATTTTAGCTCTATATCGATGTCAAGGTATGGAATTTTCTTATTAACCATGAGTTCGTATGTAAATTTTATTTTTATTCAAAAGTTTATTTTAGATTTATTTCACCCTCATTTTTTTTAATCAAAACGGAAGTATCATCTACGTGAGCAGATTTGTATTTTATCAGTTGTTTCAAACTCTTTGTTTTCAGTATCTGTCAATATTTCTGACATGAGGTATTATGTACATTATTTACATTATTTGGACTATTGTGCTCATCTTTGTCGCCATATTTATTACAATATGTGACATGTGTTTTCAATATGTGACATGTAAAAGTTAGAGAAAGCAGAACCTAATGGGCTTCGTACACTGTCGCCATTAGTTTGGATGTAGGGGTCATTATTATAATCATAGAATGGGTCTTCCGTAGTACAGGCGAGGAGTAGTTTCCGAAGAGTTGCTAGTCGAATTTTGGAAGGCGAGATTGAAGGGTGTTTGTAGATGCAGTCACTAACTAGGTTGATTATTTCTTCAACTGAGACGTTGGTAAAAAGATTATTACTGCTGTATTTTTTGTAAGGATAATTTTATTTATTTATCAATGATGTAGTTGAGTAAATTATTATTAACTAATGTTTGTTTTATATGTTTTAGTTTACTCAGAAATATTCTTTGGGGAGAGAAATTTAGGTATATTCTATTTAGGAAGTTTTTTTCACTGATATTTTATATCTTTCTGGGCATTGACTTTCATAGTTTAGAAAACAGGAGTTTGTGGTGGTGTTTTTTTTGCACTCTCACCCAAAAATGTAAGAATGCTGGAAAAAATAAATAAAAATGAGTATAATTTTCCTTGTCCGTCATATTTACAAAGAAGTTTGAAAGAAAGGATTCTTCCCAAATATACATTAATCATATATATATATATATATATATATATATATATATATATACATACATACATACATATATATATATATATATATATATATATATATATATATATATATATATATATATATTACATGAATCATTAATACAAAAAGCAGATAGTAAATCGCGAGAATACATCTTCGCAAACAAATTTATTAAAATACATTAACCCCGAACCTGTAGATGAATGTTATGATCCCTGTTTTTAATAAATTCCATTTGCATAAGATCTTTTTTACAAGCTTTCGTCTGTTCATACAGACATCACCAGGTATGGAAATACTTGATATTAAAAGAACTGATCCGACGTGCAACTTTCGGATAATAACTGTGGCATTCTTCTAGTTATTGAACAATTTAGTTCATGCCACATCGACTGAAAAAACCTACTACGAAAAAAGAATTCTCCTATTACCATATTAGTACAAAAACGCACAATCTTAAATTTAAAAAAAATTCAACCTCAGCGTTGCAACCGCACGGTCCAAAATTTCTTACATTTAACAATAACACATTTCTAAAAAATATATATCTCAGATTGCACCTAATCTTTCGTTGTCCTGTTTTTGCCTGGATGTAACAAACAAATCTATTTCCACAGGTTCGGGGTTAATGTATTTTAACAAATTTGTTTGCAAAGAAGTATTCTTGCCATTTATATCATTAACTTCACTATCTGCTTTTTGTATAAATTATTCATGTAATATAAATTGAACTGCACCATATACTTGATATATATATATATATATATATATATATATATATATATATATATATATATATATATATATATATATATATATATATATATATATGTACGTATGTATGTATATATATATATATATATATATTAGAGTGTTCAGCTTATATTTTATATCATAAAGAAACAATTTATACTAAGAATTAAATAGAAATTTAAAGTAATTAATGACGAAATCATTTCGCTAACAAGACTTACTGAGACATTAACTTACTATCAATTCCTTGAATAATGAGATCCTTATATTCTGGTATATATATATACATGGATTTATAACTTTTCAAACTTCAAACAAAATTCTCACTTGATCGATTTGAACATCGCACGCTCTAAAACATATATTCAGCTGTCAATAAATAGCATAATTAAAAAAAACATCTACACAGAAACGGGCTACACATATTTCGTCTTAGTGTTTTCCTGTGTATGGGAAAATTGCACCCTGATGATGACAATTTGAAATTGTCGAAAGTACTTGGAATGTGTCTTCCATCTGACAACAACTCGAATATACGGATCTTATTATTTAAGGAATTGATAGTAAGTTAATATCTCATTAAGTCTTGTTAGCGAAATGATTTTGCCATTAATCACATTAATGTAGCTATATAATTCTTTGTATAAACTGTTTCTTTATTATATATATATATATATATATATATATATATATATATATATATATGTATGTATGTATAAATTTACATGGATGTGTTTACAATATATGATAGAGCAAGATCTCTAATATTACATTCAAATATCACTCCATATTAACTTAAAACTAAATTTTAAGTAAGAGAAATTACCAATCTAAAAATAATCGCTAATTGAACTCATGAATAAAATTCAAACTGATAGAGATATCACCTTAATAATCAATTACAACTAGAAGTAAACTTATATTTGATAATAAAATTTTTAATGTAAATTCTATGAATATTTTTCTAATCGACTATTTCATATTAAATCCCCAAATTTTTTGTAATAAAGTTTTTAAAAAAATACTTTAACTAACATATAATTAAATTCCTTACACTGTTTAAACATTCAAACTTATATAAAAAATTATAATATTTATGAACTCTCAAAGTAAAGCAAACAACAGCGTCCATTCCAAAGAAAGTTAATGACACTTTATCACAACTTCTTTCTCTCTTTTTCTCTCTCTTTCTCTTTTTGTCCTATCCCCCTCCCATATCAATATATAACTTCCGTTAACAGATTTAATGTATCAATGTCTGGATTTCCTCTAAAAATAAAAATTTAAATTTGAAAGAATAGAAATGTTACATCTAACTCAATCATGCCTCTCTACCCGCTTCACTCCCTCGCTCCCTCACCCCCTCACTTAGTTAATTTACTTATTACTGCCTGTCATAAATGTGTAAATTTCTTTTCATTTTTCGTTTCAACCTTTGTAAATAAAATCTGATGATCTGCGGTCCTTTAAAAGGGCTGTGGTGAAATAATTTATTATATGGAACCTTAAAGTGGTCTGTTTTTATTTAAATTATTAGCTCTGATTTACATTGAGCTCTCTGGATTCTATCCTCATTGGGTCTACCCATACGGATTACCTAGTTTTTTGTAAACTAAATATATATATATATATATATATATATATATATATATATATATATATATATATATATATATATATATATATAGGTAGCTGAAAGAAAATAGATAAAAATAATAATACTGATAAAAACATTTCCCTCGAAAAAATGTCCCACTTTATTATTTGTCATTTCTTGTCTCATTGAGAAAAGACCCAGGCATGTCCGAAAAATTCCGATTTTTAACATCTTCCTCATCATGCTTCAATTTGGAGAAAAGGCCGACTAATATACAATAAATATTATTGGTCTTATTATTATTATTATTATTATTATTATTATTATTATTATTATTATTATCTTAGCTGTTTTTATCTCTCGAATTTCTTTCATGGGCCTATAATATCAAAATATTATTAGAATCATATGTGGACAATCTTTACTTACTATTATATATATATATATATATATGTGTGTGTGTGTGTGTGTGTGTGTGTGTGTGTGTTTCTGTCTGTCTCTCTCTGTCTGTCCGCGTTTCTGTGTGTCATGAGTGACCCTAGTAGAACTCCATGACATATTCAAACATTCCCTGTTGGCTCTGTCAAATAATTTGGGCTGTGTCTTCTTCGGTTCTCTACTCGTATATATTGACTGAATCCCGTGGTATCGAGTAATTTAGTTGCGTACACGTAAATCTTGGACCAATTCATATATCAAGCGTCAAATAATAATAATAATAATAATGTTATATAATAATATAACATAAGAGCTAATGCCGTGTCATACAGGGAAAAGTACTGAGCATTCCCTCCAAATCCATATACTGAAGCAAATCTATTGACTCATAAATAGGAGACAACAAATATATCGTAATTTGTCTCGTATTAGAAATAATAACGGGTGTCTCCCTGGTGCCAATTGTTGTGTCCAAATTAAAGTGAAAATGAGGCATTCAAACTAGTCATTTTTATCACTAAATAGTTACTCAGTAACATATTATCAAGGTGCGAATAATTCATAAAGGTTTTAATTAGAATACGATCAAACTTTTAAAAATATGTTTCTTCAGTGGATTATCTTTAAGCCGAGATTTTGACGAGTGTTATAATGTTTTTCTTTGATTTTGTTTCTCATAATAAATCCACTTTTCATTGCCAATGAATGTATCTTCATTCTGTAAATATTCTTTAAGTTAAGATGCTTAAATTTGTCCTGAATATAACCACGATTGTTTTCATTTCTCATAAAAAAGATCTATTTTATTTGCCACTTCCTTTTTTATCGAACAAGAGAAAAGCAAGTGTTAAATACTGATTTTATGTTTCCATAAGTTTATGGGGGACACATTTATGAAGTTTGAGAACTCTCTAAATCAACGTATTGCATTTCAAGAATGGCATGTCTTAGATTTTCTTAGTATTATGCAAAACATGGCAATGCAAACTTTTGCCGCATTTTAATAACTCGTTATTTAAATGATGTACGTAAACTATGCTAAACATTATTTTAAAATAATCTATCCCAGGGTGCATCTTTCTTATCGAGTGAGACAACTTACCTGCGTCAAACGTCATACACCAACGTTCATTTCAAATTGTTTCACGTTACATGCCACTTTTAGTCTGGCATTCTTATTTATTGGTTTAAGTCAGTTCTAATGAAGATTAATAGATATTTTCAAAACGACATGACCCCTATGAGAGCATATTAACCAGAAATAGTAAGATGTGTCTGATCCAAGCGGCACAATGTCTGGTTGTTTACATATAATTCGAAGTTCACCTGATTCAGAATTTAAAAGTCAATCATGAGCTTTACATGACAAAATGATTTCTCTTACTCTGAATACATAGTCAACCATCTCTGCGTTGTCGACATGCATAGCGACACTGTCTTAATAGGAACCTATGTCGGCTAATACCTATGACAACAAACCTGATTTCCTAGAAACTGAAATATATACATATGTAAGAATAAGGCGTGTATTAGAGATCCTTGCTCAGAAAATTAATCTCGCCAACCATTACTAGATGAAGATATTTTGTATCGTTATCTATCATATCAAACCTCAAAAGACGGTAAGGATTTAGATGTAGATATTTTGTATCGTTATTTATCATGTCAAACCTCAACTCTTAAATTGAAGGCAATCCCAGAATTCCAAAATCGATCTACCCTTATGTGCATGTAATTGACACAAATATTATGACTACAACGAGAAACACATTAGAGTTACTTGACTGAGTTAATCTTTGACTAACCATGAAAATTTTACTTACCACTTGCTAAATATTAAGGAAGAAACATTTTGTTCTGAGTTCAAACACGCCATGTTACTAACGGAGAAGCAAAAATTCATTCTTTCAGTGAAACGTAGGAGAGCAAAACGCATAGGTATAGCGAAAGATGCCTTCCAAAAGCTAAACAACGTATTACGAAACAGGAAATTTTCGTTAAAAACTGTTGAAACTTGACTAATGCATGGAATAATAATGCAACAAAATGTATTGAAACAAGAAAGTGTACACAATATTTACATATAGTCTTTTGTATATTCCGGGGAAGACCGTTCTGGAGAATGTGTTGACTAAGTCGCAGTCGGGCAGAGTCTCTAGTTGAATCTCTTGATTCGCCTCTCATGTCTTCCCGGTACCAACCATATTTATATAGTCGGTACTCCACTATGCAAATTAGGTGGATCCTACCACAACAAAAACAAAGAAACAAATGTTGAATTCCTATGTAATATCAGTCCCACTATATGATAGTGAATGCTGGACAGTTTCCTCAGAGTTGAAAAGGAGACTTGAGGCAATTGATATTTGGATCGGCAGAAGGATATTGAGAATACCATGGACAGAGCATGTGAACAATGAGGAAATTTGAAGGAAAATGGAAACAAAATATTTATATTTAAAATCAGTAAAAGATAATTGAATTTGGGGGGCGGGGGCATAACGAGGAAAGGGGGCTTGGAATATTTGACACTCACGATAGGGAGACGGGGATCAACTGAGTATGCAACTTAACAGGATTTTCCAAATGATGTTGGAGCAGAGAGTTAGGAGCATAGTAAAAGTGCAAACACTGCTAAGAGCTACAAAAGACAGGAATTCGTGGAGATCGATGACCGCCCACGTCCTTAATGGGAATGGCACATGAGCTAAAATGGAGAGAAAGACAGCTTTAGAAAGATAACGTTACAATGTGAGTTTTAAAAGTGGTGGCGGACATTTTTCGTGGCTAGCTTGTTTTCGTGTAAAAGGAAAGAATGGCAGAACTTTTTGTACTGTCGCAATAACAAAGTCGGGGTATCAAATATGTACGATGCTAGGCTCGAGGATAATAGGACACCATATTGAATATCAGTAGTTTATTATACATTTGATACATCATAAAAACTATGGATCCCGTTACGGTTACATCGCAGACTTAGGATGAACCGCTCAGAATTGTTGCTTCCATTAACTTGGGACAGCGGATGACGTCTCATCAAAGTGGGTAATAGATTTATCCGTTTTCTTCTGCCAAATCTGTTTTTCTTGAATTAGGAATTAAATAAAAGGAACTGAGAAAAATATTTAACCGGAAAAGTTTTCACCCTGAGACACGCTCTTGCGAGAACCTTTTCTTTATGACTCCTCAGCAATGCAATATTTTTTTGCATGTGGATAAAACCCAACTTTTATATATATATATATTTATATAGGTAGAAACCTGGATCATATCCTCTTGGAATTATTTTTATACATATATGTATGTGTATATATAATTGCATATATATGTGTATATTCACCACTAATATTGTCAATATATATTTATATATATATTGGCTCCTGAAAAATTAATTTCGGTTGAGCTCTGTGGGTGTGAGGGGTGCGTTTGTAAACAGTGACAATTATAATGCTAATATAGCATGTCTCTTCGGCAGAATTGAGTAACTGTCAGTTACTGTGTGTTTTTCAAAATCTAAAAATAAACACGCTAAAATTCACCTTCATCCCTGCCGTGCGCCGTCGGCTTAGTGGTAGAAGTTCCGATCCTAGCTAGAGGCAACCGGACGTCTAGCCACACTGATGTGCTGCGAAACAGTCTGTCTGTGGATGACAAATACATATATATATATATATATATATATATATATATATATATATATATATATAAAATCTCTACTTTATATTGAGCACTTTTAATTGCCAGCTTTATCTTGAGTTGTAATTTTAACAACTATGATTGCATTTCGCTATATGTAGGATCCGATGGACACATTATCGTCTAAGTTACGGAAAAATGAAAATAACACTAACATTCCATTTTACCAGATATATTTACCAAAAATATTTTGAAATACTAAGAGTCAATTTATTCAATATAATCCCCGTTGGCTTTAACCATGGCCTCCAGAATTTCCTGCAACTCTTCTGTACGGTCTCCTTGTTTAAGATGGTGAATGCTGCCATAATCTTTGCCTTTGGTCCATCAAACTCCATGATTGACTATGTCATCAGGGGTGTATCCTTTCTCACCAGATTTGGTCAATTTTTGATTTGTGAGGGTTTTTTTTAGCCCAGAATTGGTGTGAATGACCGTTGTATATGAGAATTTCATTCGCCTTTTAGTTTAGTAAAATGGTTAGTGGCATGGATTGATGAATCGGTGAACTGAGTTCGAATTCCACTCGAGTCCGTTATATTCACTTTCGTGGAAATACCCTTGGGAAAAGTATGAATCCTTCTCTTCTCCTCCCGGCTATGTGTTGAATAGCAGGACAGACTGTAGGTGGAAATCGGTCTATGAGAAGGACAACTCTGAATTCAAAACCTGAGTGGTCGGCGACTAAACCGGCTCCCCCACCAGACCAGGGTCTTGTGAGGAGGATAAGTAGAACACGTGTCTTTCTTTCTTTCTTTCTTTCTTTCTTTCTTTCTTCCTTTCTTTCTTTCTTCCTTTCTTTCTTTCTTTCTTTCTTTCAGTACATAATTCTATATAAGCATTGAGGAATACTTAATTGTAAATTATTATCGATTATTTTTACTTCTACCGCCACGTATGGAATTGGTTAAGACAGATAAATTATGACATAATAATATCTGCGATAAGGATATACTTTAAACGTTGTTGCGAAAGTAAAAACTATAGAAAGAATCGTTCAGTGATTGGGTTTTTGGCAAAACTCGAACATTCACCTGCGTCGGAAAATCTGCTTACACGTATCAGCTGCTCCACCAATTGAGCTACAAAGCTCTACGTTTAACTCAAATCTAATCATAGAGATTTCCTCAGCACCCAATTAATTAGCGTTCTGCTAATAGTAATATTCAGTCAGTTAAGTGTCATACGTGATAAACGCTTGTGCGATCATCTATCTTTCGATACATGACTGACGAGGCAGACTTTGTTCCGCAGTAGGTTTGCCATTCCTTTCTGCGGTAGACTGGTTGCCACTCAATGTTAAAGAACCCAGTCAGTCCTGCTATTTAACCCATAGCTGGGGTAGGGGTAGAAGAGATGGATTCATACCTTTCCCAAGAGTATTTGTGCGTAAGTGAATCTGACTGGAATTCGAACTCGGTTCTCAGAGTTCTCACTCCGAGCCGATATCCATTACACCACAAACCAGAATTAATATTACTAGAAATAATATTACCAGAAATAATATTACTAGAAGTAATATTATAATTAAGAAAAAAATAATGAACCATTATCATTGCTAGTGTTTTACTAGTATTTCTTGCATTTTATTTTTAAATTTAATTGCAACTATTCAGTGTTGTTTACCGATGACTATCTACGTTCAGTTTGGACAGTAATTTTGAAAAGCAACTAAAATTATGGTAAAAGAAATAGAAAACGTTGACAATGATTGAAATACTAATAATATATTAAAAACTAAATAAGTACTAGTTAAACTGCTTCTTAAAGGTTTTATACCATTTCCGTAGTCATTATGCTACTATTTTGGTCAGCAAGTCTCAGGTTATATGATACCATTCCCGGGAGTGGTATCGTCTACAACAGTTTATTTCTAGGATAACAGAGAGCGACAGAAAGAAGGGACAACGGTCAGTCAGAAGTTGTAACAAGAAAACCAACTGTGTCCGGTCAACTCGTTTTCGAAACTCTCTCTCTCTCTCTCTCTCTCTCTCTCTCTCTCTCTCTCTCTCTCTCTCTCTCTCTGCACAATATCAATTCAGGGCTCTCCACAGCTTCACTTCTTTTGTCGATTTCATCAACACTTGCTCCTTTCGGATTCCTCTTGGCCTTTATGCTATTTTCCACACATTTATTAGGATATGCGCTGAGTTTCTATGTTGCTCTTAACTTCAATACACCCTGTGAGTGTTGATTTCTTCAAGCCTTCTTTTCTTTATAATGTACCCCCAAAATATCAACTGTCTCATTTTTTAAATATTTTTTGCAGCAGTTTCCTGGTTGACTTTCTTCTTTCCTCACAATTGTGGATGTGCAGATGGTGTTAGTGGCCTGGAACGAGACATCGACGAACCAAGTTCGAATTTCAGCCGATTCCGTTACATTTCATTTCTGACAAATACGCTTGGGAAATGGTATGAGTCTGTTTCTTATCCTTACTCCAAGCTACGGGTTAAATAGCAAAGAAGACTGAGCTCCCCAGCTGTAATTGGCAACCAGTCTAGGAGATGAAAAATTCTGACTTCAAAATCGTCTTTAGTCCTGTCGTTGTATATACTATTCAGCACTAAGGCAGATCATGGAGTTCACAATAGCGCTTCATAATCTCGACTGTGGTTGACCTACAACTACGTCGATGAATTAATATTATTATTATTATTTGCTCTACAAATTGTTTTCGTAATTTGTTACGGAATCAGGAACAAATACACAGAATGAAGACAACTAGGCTACCATTTGACCCCAGCATTCTGGCACCTGTGAGAAATGCACAACTATCTCGACCACTAAGCAGGTAACTTTTTCATTCACTCCTCCGATCTATATAATGATATGCATTTACAAGTTATGCTATTTTAACACAGACTAATCGCAGAATTTAAATTTACTGGAGTAACCACTTGAGAAATAGATTCACATGAGAGATATTGCATTGGGAAAATGAGACTTTCGAACCGAATTGATAATACGACCTCACAAAAATTTGGCCAATAAAAACGGAAAATTTAAATATTCCTATCTTTACTGTAAATTTCGTTTTCGTTATTTACCTTTTAAATTATCGCACGCATACGCGGTAGAAATGGTTGACCATGACAAGTGAAAATTCACATTTTTCATGTTTTGAGAATTTTATTTTTTCAACTATCGATGTTATAAAACACTTTCTGTCACGCTTTTTTGTAATTTATGTGCGATTCATCGGTAGCCGCATTTCCTTCCCAAAATGATAATCAAACAGATATTTAGAGATGTACCATCAGCCTCACAATTCGATAGCCCTTTATTTTAGCACCGAGTTATGCCTGCAAATAAAAAAATATCGAGTAAACTGTCTGTCGACATTCTGTTAACGTTTCCAGACAAAAGTAAGTACGCAAATTCAAATGTCAGTAGGGGAATTCGTGTTTGCTGTATATAATCGTTTCTGGTTGTTTTTTGTTTGTTGTTTTTTTTTTTATTTAAGACATATTTGCACCAATCAGCAAAGACTTCGTCATTCACAAATCAATGGAAATTTTTTGACAAACTGTTCTTGACTTTTTCCTGGCAAGTTAGTCTACCATCAAAAGAGACGTCGCAGCTGTTATTGGATATGGAAAAAAAAATTACGTGAGTATTCAAGAAACGTCTAATAAGAAAAAACAAAAAAACACTGACTCATTTACTCGCGGATACCATCTTTCTTACATTCCAATTGCGACTGCAACTCATTCGGTATGCTTGACTCGACGTTCGCCTTCTTATCTAGAATTGTCCGATATAATACAATGAAAAGGTAAAGAGCTACTGGCTAAACGTCAACTTGTTTCACTTACGCAGACAGCAATACAAATGAACGAAAATCCCAGAACAAAAACAACAAAAACATTAATAATAATGATATATTTTAATGTCAGGCCCTCAGAACGTAATTCATCATGACTTTCCACTGAGTCCTTTTATATATTTTCTGTGAATTACCAAGATTTCTTATGAAAAATAGTAGATTGGATTCCCGTGAGCTTCTCTACGGTTTGAAATTTCTCTTAGACTAGAGATCCCGGTATACCTTGATATTAAACCTATAGTGAGTAAGAGGAATGCAATTCCTAAGGACAGTTGTACAAAAGTAAACAAAGCTAACGTAGATCATTAACTCGGCTTGATTATTCCATTTTCCGTTGTCGATAATCCTTACACTACCCATAAATAATAATAATAATAATAATAACAAGGACTTTACAATAAACACAGATAAAACAATCAAAGCTAATCGCCCTGACATCGTGACATTAGAGACCGCAAAGACAACATGTATCTCCTTATTGACATGGCAATCCCTGCAGACTGCAATGTATCTATTCAGGACCTTGAAATCGAAATCTCAAAAATGTGGCGCATGAGGACATTAACAATTCCATTTGTAGTTGAAGCCCTCGGATTGATTGGGAAATATTCCAATAGACTCATTGAAGGAATCCCTAGTAGCCCATGCTTTAAAGAAATACAAAAAATTGTTCTCACAAGTACAGCCTACACCTTACGAAGGGCTTTATCAATGTAAAATAATTGCGATTTTTTTTTCAAAACTGCTCAGTGGAAAATGTCATAATGCCATTTCTGAACTTAGGTCTCTCGTCGGGACCCGGAAATACACAAAGTATAGACCAGAAACCAAAGGAAATAAAACAATAATAATAATCAGTTTTTCATTTATGTGCCACGCGATATACACGCTGAGGCAATCATGTATCTTTCGCAACATGACTGACGAGACAGATTTTCCCGCAGTAGATTGCTATTTTTTCTGCTGTAGACCAGTTGCCATCCAAGACTATAGAACCCGGTCTGTCCTGCTATTTACCCATAGCTGAGGGAAGAAGAAGGGGATTCATATCTTTCACAAGGGTATTAGCACGTAATTGAATGTAATGGATCTGACTGGATAAAAATGGGTACAAATAATAATAATAATAATGAGTAAAAAAATAAGGAGATAGAGTACAGCATACCGAAATGAAGGAGAAAGTAAGAAAAGAATGCTACATGTGTGTGTATCTGGTGTTAAATACCGAGTTGAATTCACAAAACAATATATAAGCCATAAACTCTTTGGCTGTCCCTGTTGGGCAATACAGTTTCAACATCCAATGATTGGAACAGGGCTGATATTAACCTTATGGATGTCAAAACGAGAAAGCTCCTCACTTGCCACCGCTGATGTTGATCGTCTGTATGTGTCCAGATCCGAAGGAGGCAGAGGATTAGTTCAACTAGAACAGTCCTACAAAACCACAACAATCGGTCTTCAAAGATACCTGGAAACTGGAAGTGGGTTAAGAAGTGCAAATAAACTATAATACATCTGCTGGGGTGTCAAAGAAACTGAAAAAGAAAGCAAAAGCAAATGCAATGGACCAAATGCAGAAACAATGGCAAGATAAGGCTCTTCATGGTCAATACTCTACCTGTACCAAACAAGCTGATGTAGATAAACCCCGTACCCATCAATGGTTACGTAGAGCAAAGTTTAAAGTCGAAACCGAATATTTTATTCTTGCTAAAGAAGACCATTGCTTGCTAACTAGAAATTACCAAGGACACATATTGAAAAATTATGTTAACCCGAAATGCAAATTCTGTGATAAAAATCCAGAAACAATTGACCATCTTGTATCAGGTTGCACGGTGTTAGAACCCACCGAATATAAAACCTGGCATGATAGAGTGTGTCGATATCTGCACTGGAAAATATGCAGTTTTTATGGAAAGAAAACTGCAAGAAAATGCTATGAACATCACCGCGATCCGGTTACAGAGATAGGACCTGTAACAAATTTATGGGACTTTACAATACACACAGACGAAACAATCAAAGCTAATAGGCCAGGCCTTATGATCAAAACCAGAAAAACAGAATGTCCTTTATTATTGACATGGCAGTCCCTATAGATTTTAATGTGTCTTTGAAAATCTTCAAAGAACTATCAAAATACAAGGATCTTTTAGTGGAAATCTAAAAAAATGTGGCACATGAGAACATCAGTAATTCCGATTGTAGTTGGCGTTTGATTGAAAAAAGGTTCCGATAGACTCATAGAAAGGATCCATCGTAGCTCATGCCTTGAAGAAATACAAAAAATTGTACTCACAAGAACTGCTCAAACCTTATTAAAGGCTTTATATATGTAAAATAATGGTTGGTCATAGTATTTTTTTTTTTTCAGTGAAAATGTCATGATGTCATTTCTGGCCTTAGGTCTCTGGTTGGGACCCGGAAGGAAATGAGTATACAACAGAAATGAAAGGAAATAATAACAATAATAATAATAATAATAAACTCTGATGAAACTATTGACAATCTAACATTTGGGTACTCTACCATAAACCGAAATAAATTGAAAGATAAACATAAGTTAGGGAAATACATTCATTGCATGATATATCAATATTATAAGCTTCTCTGTGCAGAATAATGCAATGAACACAGACCACCAGCGGGGTATACCGTAATAATTGTACTAACACAAACCACCAGAAAGATATACCAGAATCATGGTGTGGACACAAACCACCAGCAGAGTACACTTGAATAATGGTATAGAAACATACCACCAGCATAGTATACCTGAATAATGGTATGTACATAAGCCACCACAATTTCAAGAAGGTAAGAGTCGCCGCCATACATACCGACCACACTATACATGCCAATAGACCAGATATTTTTAAAATACTTAAAAAAACGAAGTGCTATCTTATATAGATAGCCGCCCAGTCTGATAGAAATGTCTCAGTAAAAGAATTTGAGAAACTTTCAAAATATAACGACATGGAAATAGAAACTTCAAGAATGTAACATTCAAACAAAACCATTATTCCAGTAATAATAACAGCACTAGGAATAATTAGAAAGGATACTAATACACATTTTAAGGAAATCCCAAAGAACACATCATTATCTGGGAGACGAACGATTGTATTCATAGGTACAGATCAAACTCTTCCAATATAATATACCCAAAAACTTTCTAAAAAAAAACTTTCTTTAACTCGGGACTTTTAAAAGGATTTTTTAAACAGCAAACCAGAAATTGTTTTTGCTTATTCTTCTTCCCATCATAATTTTTTATGCTAATGTTCATTAAATACAAGACCTAAGAGCCACTCAAAGTAGAGCGTTACAGTTTGCTGTTGTATGAGCATAAGAAAAAGAAAGTGCAGTTCATGATTTTGCATGAAGATAACGGTTAAAACGCGAATTGAAAAGGTCATGATTGTAGTGACCAGAATGGCAAACTCAACCGTACTAGTCAGAACTCTGACCACCCGAACTGAATCAGAATATGTTGAAGCTCACCGGCGTGGAATTCTGACAGTGATGGAATGGCTTCGTTTAAGCTTCAGTATATTCGTTGATGGATTGACTGTTTTGTTTTGTACGGGTTATCAACCTTTTCGAGAAATTAGTTTTGTAGTGCTTAATGTTTATATTAGTTAAAAGCAGAACTCCTTGGATAATTTAAATCATCAATTTCGTTTTGTAAAATCGGACCACAGTTACCGAAATCTCTGAATGGTAAAATAAAAATGCAATAAAACAAAGATATTATTTAATTAGAAAAAGATTTTGATTGCTTTTATGAATAAAATATATTTCGGACACTTGTCTTAAGAAAAAATCGATGAATAATGAGATTTTAAAAGATTTTTTCACTTTTTAAAAGTTTTAATTAGAATAATTTATAAGGTTTTAAATCTTTTAAATTACTTTCTTACTTTGCAGATGTAACTCGATATTGCTATTAAAAAAACTATATTCACTAACCATAAATGAAAACATTTACTACAATTCAGCGAACGATATTAAAAAAAATTTTAACTGTTTTGTATAAGTATAAATGTGCCGATTTTTCTAAATATGGAAGTCCATACATGGCATTATCAGAAAATAAAAGTGATAGCTATAGTAAATTTAAAGCCAAAGCACATAAAATTCAATAAAATATTAGATTACTAAGAATATTTTTCCAATTTTTTAAAGATTACTGGGTAGTTAGAAATGATATAAATAAGGCACTCACGTGATAAACCACAAGTAATTTTTACAGATATGTCCACCATAGAACAAATAGATACACTTCCAGGTGTCAGTCAAGATGCCAGCCCGTCAACACCTTAGATAAATAACTACCTCCGTGTTAAAAATGCATTTCTATATATATTAAACTATTTGTTTCAAATCAGATTAATTAAACTTTAAATAAAGTAATATTCCACAAATAACGTTTCAGAAAAGTATATTTTATTTCTGAATAAAAATTTAAGAAAGGTAATTACATCGCGATTACGGAATGCTAAAAGTGGTGCTAAAAATCATCTATATTAGTAATTTCAAAACGAAAACTTCCAGAAAAATTAGTTTTTAAATATAGCAAAATATTTTGCGTATTGGAAATATTAGATTTAACCTATTAGCTTGAAATTACAACAAAGATAAAGACATCAAGAAAGAATTTTCATTTTTTAAAATTAGTTTTGATTCTTAGTTATCGGGTTTCTGTTGTAGGTACCTATACAAAAGTTTTGTGACGAACAGATTTCTTCTTAAAATAGATCCTAGCAAATTTAGTATATGATTATTTTATTACTTTTTTTATGAATTCTAGAACATTTCTCTTAAAGGAACAACATTGTGGCATTTTTTCTGACTGAATTTCTGAGAGGAGGAGTTATCATTATTTACACTATTTATATTCGGATTATTGCCCTCGTTGTACACTCCGGCCTTCTTCAGGTCTATATCAAGCTGGGTAATATACAGGAAATTCTGAACCCTTTATTTGATCTATGGGGGTAGTTCCAGTGCTCATATCTAGGGATATCTCGTCTAGTTCTTATTTTTATTTAGTACTGCTCAGTTATTGCTCAGTGGAAACAAGACGATCAATAACTTTAAAAATTGGTGAATTGCTTATTTCGAGGCTTAGCTGAGACTAACCGAAACTATCGAGAAGGCGGAATATTTGAAGAGATATAGATGGAGCAAGCAACGTTCACTGATACCACCAAATACAATAGTACATGTTTTTGGAATGTCTAGTGGTTAGGAGTCGTAAGAAAAACAACACTACTTCTGTAGATCTCTAATTTTTTCTTATTTTTTTTTATTTTTTTTTTTGTTCTATTCCCTCGGACGTAGAATGCATAGAGAGAAAGTAAATAAAAGAGATCAGGTTTCATTTCACTTTCAATAAATTCGTTTGTTTATAGTGTCTCACCCAACGCGCCTTCAAACGGATGGGCGCATTGAAAGCAGGATTAATTATTTTCTGAATACTCCCAAAGCATTGATATTTCAACAGCATTGTATTTACAGCAAAAAAACTATCGTCTGTCTACATATTCTCAGATATACTGTAACTATTTACACTATTTACATCGTTCGGACTGTTGTCCTCATCTTTATTGCCATATTCACAGTCTATATTTCTGAGATGAGGTATTGTAACTATTTACACTATTTACATTGTTCGGACTGTTGTTCTCATCTTTATTGCCATATTCACAGTCTATATTCCTGAGATGAGGTATTGTAACTATTTACACTATTTACATCGTTCGGACTGTTGTCCTCATCTTTATTGCCATATTCACAGTCTATATTTCTGAGATGAGGTCTTGTAACTATTTACACTATTTACATCGTTCGGACTGTTGTTCTCATATTTATTGCTATATTCACAGTCTATATTTCTGAGATGAGGTTTTGTAACTATTTACACTATTTACATTGTTCGGACAGTTGTCCTCATCTTTATTGCCATATTCACAGTCTATATTTCTGAGATGAGGTATTGTAACTATTTACACTATTTACATCGTTCGGACTGTTGTCCTCATATTTATTGCAATATTCACAGTCTATATTTCTGAGATGAGGTCTTGTAACTATTTACACTATTTACATCGTTCGGACTGTTGTTCTCATCTTTATTGCTATATTCACAGTCTATATTTCTGAGATGAGGTTTTGTAACTATTTACACTATTTACATTGTTCGGACTGTTGTCCTCATCTTTATTGCCATATTCACAGTCTATATTTCTGATATGAGGTTTTGTAACTATTTACACTATTTACATTGTCCGGACTGTTGTCCTCATCTTTATTGCCATATTCACAGTCTATATTTCTGAGATGAGGTTTTGCAACTATTTACACTATTTACATTGTTCGGACTGTTGTCCTCATCTTTATGGCCATATTCACAGTCTATATTTCTGAGATCAGGTCTTGTAAATATTTACACTATTTACATTGTTCGGACTGTTGTCCTCATCTTTATTGTCATATTCACAGTCTATATTTCTCAGATGAGGTCTTGTAACTATTTACACTATTTACATCGTTCGGACTGTTGTCCTCATCTTTATTGCCATATTCACAGTCTATATTTCTGAGATGAGGTCTTGTAACTATTTACACTATTTACATCGTTCGGACTGTTGTTCTCATCTTTATTGCCATATTCACAGTCTATATTTCTGAGATGAGGTTTTGTAACTATTTACACTATTTACATTGTTCGGACAGTTGTCCTCATCTTTATTGCCATATTCACAGTCTATATTTCTGAGATGAGGTATTGTAACTATTTACACTATTTACATCGTTCGGACTGTTGTCCTCATATTTATTGCAATATTCACAGTCTATATTTCTGATATGAGGTTTTGTAACTATTTACACTATTTACATCGTTCGGACTGTTGTCCTCATCTTTATTGCCATATTCACAGTCTATATTTCTGAGATGAGGTTTTGCAACTATTTACACTATTTACATTGTTCGGACTGTTGTCCTCCTCTTTATTGGCCATATTCACAGTCTATATTTCTGAGATCAGGTCTTGTAAATATTTACACTATTTACATTGTTCGGACTGTTGTCCTCATCTTTATTGTCATATTCACAGTCTATATTTCTCAGATGAGGTCTTGTAACTATTTACACTATTTACATCGTTCGGACTGTTGTCCTCATCTTTATTGCCATATTCACAGTCTATATTTCTGAGATGAGGTCTTGTAACTATTTACACTATTTACATCGTTCGGACTGTTGTTCTCATCTTTATTGCCATATTCACAGTCTATATTTCTGAGATGAGGTTTTGTAACTATTTACACTATTTACATTGTTCGGACTGTTGTCCTCATCTTTATGGCCATATTCACAGTCTATATTTCTGAGATCAGGTCTTGTAACTATTTACACTATTGACATTGTTCGGACTGTTGTCCTCATCTTTATTGTCATATTCACAGTCTATATTTCTGAGATCAGGTCTTGTAACTATTTACACTATTTACATCGTTCGGACTGTTGTCCTCATCTTTATTGCCATATTCATAGTCTATATTTCTGAGATGAGGTCTTGTAACTATTTACACTATTTACATTGTTCAGACTGTTGTCCTCATCTTTATTGTCACATTCACAGTCTATATTTCTGAGATGAGGTCTTGTAACTATTTACACTATTTACATCGTTCAGACTGTTGTCCTCATCTTTATTGCAATATTCACAGTCTATATTTCTGAGATGAGGTTTTGTAACTATTTACACTATTTACATCGTTCGGACTGTTGTCCTCATCTTTATTGCCATATTCACAGTCTATATTTCAGAGATGAGGTTTTGTAACTATTTACACTATTTACATCGTTCGGACTGTTGTCCTCATCTTTATTGTCACATTCACAGTCTATATTTCTGAGATGAGGTCTTGTAACTATTTACACTATTTACATCGTTCAGACTGTTGTCCTCATCTTTATTGCAATATTCAAAGTCTATATTTCTGAGATGAGGTTTTGAAACTATTTACACTATTTACATCGTTCGGACTGTTGTCCTCATCTTTATTGCCATATTCACAGTCTATATTTCTGAGATGAGGTTTTGTAACTATTTACACTATTTACATCGTTCGGACTGTTGTTCTCATCTTTATTGCCATATTCACAGTCTATATTTCTGAGATGAGGTCTTGTAACTATTTACACTATTTACATTGTTCGGACTGTTGTCCTCATCTTTATTGTCTCATTCACAGTCTATATTTCTGAGATGAGGTTTTGTGACTATTTACACTATTTACATCGTTCGGACTGTTGTCCTCATCTTTATTGTCACATTCACAGTCTATATTTCTGAGATGAAGTCTTGTAACTATTTACACTATTTACATCGTTCGGACTGTTGTCCTCATCTTTATTGCCATATTCACAGTCTATATTTCTGAGATGAGGTCTTGTAACTATTTACACTATTTACATTGATCGGACTGTTGTCCTCATCTTTATTGTCTCATTCACAGTCTATATTTCTGAGATGAGGTTTTGTAACTATTTACACTATTTACATCGTTCGGACTGTTGTCCTCATCTTTATTGTCACATTCACAGTCTATATTTCTGAGATGAGGTCTTTTAACTATTTACACTATTTACATCGTTCGGACTGTTGTTCTCATCTTTATTGTCACATTCACGGTCTATATTTCTGAGATGAGGTCTTGTAACTATTTACACTATTTACATCGTTCAGACTGTTGTCCTCATCTTTATTGCCATATTCACAGTCTATATTTCTGAGATGAGGTTTTATAACTATTTACACTATTTACATCGTTCGGACTGTTGTCCTCATCTTTATTGCCATATTCACAGTCTATATTTCTGAGATGAGGTTTTGTAACTATTTACACTATTTACATCGTTCGGACTGTTGTACTCATCTTTATTGTCACATTCACAGTCTATATTTCTGAGATGAGGTCTTGTAACTATTTACACTATTTACATCGTTCGGACTGTTGTCCTCATCTTTATTGCAATATTCACAGTCTATATTTCTGAGATGAGGTTTTGTAACTATTTACACTATTTACATCGTTCGGACTGTTGTCCTCATCTTTATTGTCACATTCACAGTCTATATTTCTGAGATGAGGTCTTGTAACTATTTATACTATTTACATTGTTCGGACTGTTGTCCTCATCTTTATTGTCACATTCACAGTCTATATTTCTAAGATGAGGTATTGTAACTATTTACACTATCTACATCGTTCGGACTGTTGTCCTCATCTTTATTGGCATATTCACGACGTTTCGGCCGTTGTACGCTCTTCAGGTGATATACGTTTCAATTTCAAACCAAACCCTTTATTTAGTCCATGGAGGTAGATTGCTGTAATTTCTTTTAGATGTCTCAGTTTCAGTTAATTCAGCTAATGACACATGGCTCATTTAAACAGATATTATAGCCATAAAATGTCTATAGTGTCAAAAGGAGCATACCTTTTTCTTATTCATATTAATCCTCTCATCATCTCTCTATATTTTTGAGGTGATGTATTGTAAATGTAGCATTCGGTTCGAAATTCCGACATATATCACCTGAAGGTGGCCGGTGCGTCCAACGGCCGAAACGTCGCGAACATGACAATAAAGAAGAGGACAACAGTCCGAATAATGTAAGTAGTGTAAATAAAAAGCTGTTTGTGTGTTCCATGGTCAATGCCACGTATTCATGGTGATTTTCCAAGCGTAGCTTAAATGTGCCACAAGGTCGGAAGTATAGGGCACCCAGTGAGCACCGAACTCACTGTCGTAATTGATCTAGCGAGACAAGCTTGTTAGTCATTACACCACGTCAAAGTGCCTCCAAACTACGTATTTATTTATGACAATCATTTAAACAACATGAATTACTATTATTCAGTAACGTGTGTCGCTGAGGTGGCATTTGAACAATTCACGTTGCTTACAATCTATTGGATGTGCGCGTCGTGTACTGAACAGCGACTTTTAACGAGAAAACGAAAAGATGAGTTCAAACACTAGTCAACTTTAATTATATTGACTTTCACGCAAATATCCTTGAGAAAGCTACGAATTCATCTCTACTCTAACTACTATGAGTTAAATAGTAGGGTAGATATACTCTTTAGCTATAGTTAGCAACCAGTTCAGGAGAAAGAAAACTCTGAATTAAAACCGTACGTAGCCCCGGCAAAGCACATAATATGAAGATAAAGAAAGGATTGTGGAGTTTATGATCACTCTATGATCTCGACTGTGGTCATTTAAGCATTCAATCAATTACAATCTATTTGTTTTCTCTCTTATATTGTGGAATGTATGGTCTTTGGAAAAAATACGATAAAACTGCAAATATATTGAGAAGAATCATTAAACTTCCAAATTTTGTTTCGTCAAACTTCTTTTTTTTTCCTCGTGTTGACTTGGAAGTATAAATCTTTATAGTTAAATACTTATCACATCAAATTGATTCCAACCTTGCCCAAAGTAGACCCCGTAGTATTTGGATTTTAATGACTGACTGCTTTGGAATACCTTCTGATATCAAATGCCATTAACCTGTCCAAGGAGATTGCAGCTAAAACCTGATGCTCTCCAGTTGCACTGCACATAGTTTGGTGGTTAGATACGCGAAGAAACATTTACACTGCATCAAATAAATATTTGGACAGCGCTTTTCTCCATGATGGGAAAATTTTACTTTTAATATATTTAAGCATTTTCCCAGTCTGCTTCGTTTTGATGGACGTCGAATAGGAAGAAAAACAAAAAGAATAGCTGATAAGAAAGTCTCCATATTTCAAGTCCCATAAATACAAGTCCGCCAAAATAAAACACCGGTGGCATCAAAAATGTATCAGAAAAAGAAAAGGAATTATTCTCATTGAGATGTTTTTTTACTCTTGAAGAGAAGCTCCCAGGAGTCTAAAATCTTTTTTATATGTCATCCGATTCAAGGCACCAAAAGAAGTTTGAAAAAATAGTATCGGCCATCATTTTTTACTAAAAATTACGCGAAGCTATAAAAATGCCTGAACATAGAATATTGTGTTAAGAGATGTTATTTTTGTACTCATTTTACTATTGTAAAAATGTTTCATAATCTTTCTTAAGCCAAAGGAGGTGCGCGACTTAAAAAGAATAAGGAAAGGTCTTTACTATTTTTCCTTATTGCAAAGAATATGGAATTCTCTTGGAAAAAGCAGTTACTATTTTCATTCGTGGTTATAGCATTAAATGCGTTTTACACAGAATTACATTAACTGTCGTGCCCGTGAAAATTTTACGGCTTTCATCTTTGGATTTTTCTTTCTTTCTTTCTTTCTTTCTTAAATCAAACAGCGTCTCTGATATGTCTTTTCCTTCTTTCCTCACGGTCAAAACGGGACAGTCCATTATTTATTTGGTATTGGCAAGGCGTTTGTTTCTTTCTTTCTTCTCATTAAGACCAAGTAGCGTCACGGATATGTCTTTTCCGTCTTTGCACGCAATCAAAATGGAGTAATCCATTAGTTTTTAGGTATTGGCAAGGCGTAACGTGCGTACGTGCAAGCTAAGGAAATAATGGAGGACCAGCAGAATGATAACAAGATAATTCAATATTTCTTTAAAACCAGGCATCAAGAAACGTAAACATTTTTCTTCCGAATTCCAGATTCTCCCACTTATTCTGTTGAGTAACAGCGAATTTCCAACGATTATAAGCTTTTATTGTTTTTCAAACTCAATTACTCAAAACTAGTTGTTAATCTTCATTTTATTTTTCTTTATGCGTCTCTGTAAATGGAATCATATTACCTAAACTTATTTCAATTTTTTAGCATAGCTACAAAAAAATCTTAAAAAAATTGCCGTTTCATAGGTTGATTTTAGTTGCGAAATGACTACTCATCACAAATTACGACAATTTGACACTAACATTCGGCGATTGCGACCCCATAAGGATGTCAAATACAATCATATGCACCTAACAATACTTACAAATGTAAAATAAAATAAGAATTATCATAAAACTAAATTAGAATAATATTATTCTATGTTTTAAACCATTTTTTTAAATAAGAGTAGGAAACGCTGGTCGTAATGAAGTTGGAGAGGTACAATTTATAGGGTTTGATTACCAAACAAGGGGTGCGCATTATGCGTGAGTAGAAGCATTTTCCCACACTTTCAGCACAATTTTAGAGGTGCGTATTATGGATGAAGGCGTATTATACATGTGGAATTACGGTATATATTTCTAGCCATGGGTATTCGATAATAGGCCAAACTCGGAATCCTTTCTTGCAGCTGATACCATGTAACCTAGTTCCCCTTATGATGAGCCATATCTGATGCGGCCCACTGATCGTAAAAGGTTATGCCTACAGGATTTCAAAAAAGGTTTCAACGACGGGATATCATGTCATGTCATTTCCTTTCATGGCTTCTCTTGAAGAAATAGAAGTGAATTAGGCGGTGCGCATTTTACATGCGAAAGAAGTAACCCGCGACAGATTTACTAGGTTAATTTATTGAACTCACACTCTTTGGGTCCTGTCACTGGATCTAACCAACGCCTTTATCCACTGCGCCATGTGTCCTCGAGGATATCTGTGTATGAATTTCTGGGTATTATAAACCTAATGTCTTCAGCAAACATTTTTACCAGTGCTTATATTGCAATTTTTCTGTTATTATTTTATATTTTTACCAGAGCTCATATTGGAATTTTTTATTGTTATTATCGCTTTTCTCTGGAACTCCTTATTACTGGTTCCCATATTGTATTCATTTCTATGCTTGGTCGGCTCAGGAGATTTTTGTGGCCTAACATATGTGCTGATTCCTTAAGTTTACGAATTTCCAAATTGTGTTCTTTGTCTATGATCTCAACCTGATCCCACAGATGGCGGTGATCTCCCTTCTCCCTCCATATGTGGTCAGCCACGCCTGTTTTTTTCCACTTCCCATCGTGTTACAGCTTTCTGGTGTTCTTGAAGCCTCACCTTAAGGGGGCAGCCTGTCTCTCCTTTACATTTCTTTCCGTAGCTGCACAGGATAGCGTACACACAGTCTTTAGTCATGTTCTCCTTCATCGAGGGCGGTCTTACTCAGGAGAGATATCTGCAAAGTGTCGTCAAGCTTTTGAAGGTTGTCATGATGTTATATGGACCGCAGATCCTTTGCATTTTCTCTCATAACCACTTCGTTGTAATAAATGTGGCGACAAAAATGAGGACAATAATTCGAAAAATGTAAATAATGTACATAATACCTCATCTCAGAAGTATAGACAAATAATTTTAAAAATAAAATATATTTCTTCTCCAGAGAAAAAATTACTATGAAGACCTGTTTCTAAAGCAAATGATATTTACACACATGATCTTCCGTAGTAAAAATCGCCAATGGTTTAAAATAATGAAAACGTTGCTTTCACCGAAAATTAAAATAATCATGAAACATTGTTTAAACAACGTTATATTAAAAATACGGTAGAATCCCTCATATCCAGAATCCCTCTTATCCGGAGTACCTCATATCCAGAATCCTGCATATCCGGATATGATTTTGACGTGTATATTTGAACTATTTGGGTGATGTAACTGATTTGAAATTTCTGTTTTTCAGGACATTTACTTTGGATAGTTGATTATGCTTATTTCACCCTAATGGCTTGTATTGGTACAAAAGATGATGGGAATAAGAGGAAAAGAACAACTTCGGAGTTATCGCAAAAGTGGAAATTTTAAACAGGCTAGACGCTGGTGAAAGGTCATTGTAACTAATGGCTGAGTTCAACATAGGCAAGTCAGCATTGTATGATATAAAATATTCCAACGAAACTATTCTCCAGCGTTCACTGTCGCAATGAACAAGAAAATAAAAAACATGATTGTGATGAAACCTGGACTGAAATTAAAAAAGCTATTGAAAATGTTGTCAATTTTATGGAAAGAAATCCAGCATTCAGCTATAACAATTGCAATAACGCACACAGGGTTAAAATGTCTTTCGTTTAAAAATTTCAAAAACAAAATCAAAACGAAATGTGGAAAAAGTTGCTAATGACATTAGAAGAGAAAGAATCATCATGCAACAGCGATTAAAAAATTCTCGTTATATTATTTGTTTTGCATCCGTGGCATAAGTAATTTAACGAATTTTCATTAACATTACATAATTTATTTATTTTTCCTTAAAATCAATTCCGTTATATTTCACTCACCATTAGCTTATTTTGTTTACTATAAAACATTGAAAATAAATGTTAAACCTGATTTCAGTTCTTTTATTTTAATCTAAATATAACCCCTCATATCCGGACTTTGTAACCAATTCCTCATATCCGGACTTTGCAACCTATTCCTCATATCCGAACTTTGTAACGAATTCCTTATATCCGGACTTTGTAACTAATTCCTCATATCCGGACTTTGCAACCTATTCCTCATATCCGAACTTTGTAACGAATTCCTTATATCCGGACTTTGTAACTAATTCCTTATATGAGGACTTTGTAATTAATTTCTTATATCCGGACTTTGTAACTAATTCCTCATATCCGGACTTTGTAACTAATTCCTTATATCCGGACTTTGTAACTAATTCCTCATATCCGGACTTTGCAACCTATTCCTCATATCCGAACTTTGTAACGAATTCCTTATATCCGGACTTTGTAACTAATTCCTTATATGAGGACTTTGTAATTAATTTCTTATATCCGGACTTTGTAACTAATTCCTCATATCCGGACTTTGTAACTAATTCCTTATATCCGGACTTTGTAACTAATTCCTCATATCCGGACTTTGCAACCTATTCCTCATATCCGAACTTTGTAACGAATTCCTTATATCCGGACTTTGTAACTAATTCCTTATATGAGGACTTTGTAATTAATTTCTTATATCCGGACTTTGTAACTAATTCCTCATATCCGGACTTTGTAACTAATTCCTTATATCCGGACTTTGTAACTAATTCCTCATATCCGGACTTTGTAACTAGTTCCTCATATCCGGACATTTTAACTAATTCCTCGTATCCAGAAGGCCTTCTTAGTCCGGTTGTCATGGATTCTACTGTAATTTCTTATTTGCAAACTTGCAAAAAGACAACAAAAAATATTGAAAATCAAGTTGTTTTAGCTCGATTTCGGGGTTATTCTACTAACTACTGCTCTACGAAGTTATAGTTAAACAACAAACATAAAAATATCGATTGCCTGATACTCTTTTTTTTGTTCCAACATTAATCTGTAATTTAAACCAGTGAATCGTCGGAACGCCTGAATGTGTCTGTCTACATTCTCTAGTGACTGTCTGTTACGTCTAAGAATTTTACAGCCTTATCTTCCTCCACATTATACAGTTTGCATTCGAAAGATAAACTTCGTTTATAACTTTGCGCTTTGCTGCTAAATCAAATATAGACTGAGTGACTATATATTGAATAACGTAGGTTTGTGTGTCAGAATTTTTTCGATAAGGGTTAAAGCAGGCCGGATTATGAATTTCTAGAATATTTTCATCTTACGTTTACAGGCTTACGACCACATCACGTTGAAACACTGTCGAGCCTGGCCACTGCCTAGATGGGTGAATTTTGGGAAATATTAGGTTTGGTTTGTTTTACAGCATATCAACCTTAATGGGTTAATTAATGCCAACAAGATTTTTATTGCTGGTAATATTTTTTTCCAAAAATGTATTACTGCTAATATTTTTTTCCAAAAATGTATTGCTGGTAAATCTTTTTTTTTTCAGAAATGTATTGCTGGTAATATTTGGCTTTTTAAAAAAATGTATTGCTGGTAATAATGTATTGCTGATAAATTTTTATTCAAAAATTCATTGCTGATAATAAACCCTACTTTTACACGTTTTGACCCCAGTTTGGGGGCTAACTATTTGCCCATAGCTAGGACCCTAACAGGTGCTACCACCCCAGGTCAGGGTGGACCTGGGAACACCAGCAATTAAGAGGTGGTCCCACACTCCTCAAAACCTCCTGATCAGAGTCCTTGCCGATGGATGTAGTTTATCGTCTTACCCCGGACGCCGGGGATATCAGGTAGTGTAAGCTTGGATGTGAGAGTGGTTTAATGGAATTAAGTGGCTTTCCTTGGGATTGGAAATCAGGATAGCCGAGTTCCAACTTCAGTCGGTTCCGTTATATTCACTTACGCGCAAATACCATTGAGAAAGGAAGGAACCCGCTTCTTCTCTCCCCAGCTAAGGGTTAATTAGTAAGACTTGTATCAGTAAATCACTGTTATATAATGTAGTGAAAGAGATAATCAGTTACCTCTAAAAAAAAGTTCGTGTTTTGTGTGCGATCTGCCGAAGAAAAATTACCAAAAAGTAGTTATCAAAAATCTACTTCAATTACTAATGTTCTTCCCTACCCTGAATGGCGTGACCAATCAGAAAATTCTCTCGGTCAACAGAAGCCGTTGTTCTTCGCTTATAAAAGGAGATTTTTTGAGCTTGGGGAACGAACACGCGTTTTTGCTGGTGAGACGTGAAGGTTGGACGTGTGACCCAATTTTTTCGTTTCTACGTTGTTGGACTGTTACGTCGGACTATCGTTTTAACTGTCATTTTGGTTACAAGTGTTGCGGTCGAGAGAAATCTATTGCAGACATTTGTTGCTACTTTAAGTTGACAGTTTCTTTTCTCTCTCTTCTTTTTTTTTTACCACTACAAGCTATTTCGGCATTTACTTTGTCTCTAGCAAGATGGCGGAAAGACCGTTTGACATAAAACTGATCCCCGAATTCAGTGGTGATACGAGTGGACAGTCTGTGGTTGAATGGATCGAAAATGTGGAACTGCTCTGCGAATTATGCGAGATCACGAAGGTTGAACGGATTCTTCCACTGCGATTGAAAGGCGGCGCCCTTGCTGTGTATAGGCAGCTGAGCAAAGAACAGAAAAGTGACATTGAGCAAATAAAGCGCGCTCTACTAACCGCGTTTGGAACTGACCGGTTCGCGGCCTATGACCAATTCCAGGCGCGGCGTCTGCGACCTGGCGAGACAGTAGGCGTATATTTGTCAGAATTAAAGAAGCTCGCCGTACCGATCGCACCGCTTCCTGAAGAATGGATGACATGTGCCCTCGTGTCTGGATTGCCTAGTCATGTTAAGCAGATACTCCGCGCATCATCCAGAATGGAAGACGTGATGCTCAATCAATTGATGACCAGAGCCCGTGCTATCATGATCGACGAAAAAGAGGCTGATGAACCAGTGGCCGCTGTCGTTCAACCAATTGTAGTCAAAGAGGGCCCGACCCCAGCCATCCGTCGCCATGGCGATGTCACCTGCTATCGGTGCTCTGGGCCGAATCATTTTGCCAAAGACTGCCGCTATCAACGCATATAAAAAATGCGCAGCGGGTCGGCGCGAAAGGCACGTCTCGATCTACGATGCTTCCAATGTCATAAAGTAGGTCATATTGCCTCTAAGTGTCCGGGAAATGGAATGGGGGGGACGCGACGTCAACGCCGGTCTCTTCACCCGCACCGAGCATGAAAGAGGCGCTGCCTGTTATTAAGGAGCTGGGCGGCGTACGCATCACAGAGGCGGGCGAAGTCAAGTTTTCTGATCCGCCCATCTGTGCTACTTTGAAGATCAACGAGCCCGACTTTAGCGCAGAGTTCGACCAAAGGACGAAGACATGGACAACACTGTGGAAATGGCCAGAAAATAACCCACCAGAAAAGCTCCAGAAGCGGGTGTCAGAGTATTCGGTGCCCGAACGCGTCAAGGAAGAATACCAGCGTGAATTGCAGGTGTGGCTGGACAATGGATGGCTGACTCCGTACCCCGAGAAAGAACTGGGTCCTCCAAGAGGCCTCATCCCGTTGATGGCCGTGGTACAGAAGAACAAAGGAAAGGTACGCCCTGTATTAGATTATAGAGAACTGAACGAGCATGTAGACACATACACGGCCCATGCTGATGTGTGTGCACAATAACTGAGAGAATGGAGAAGGGTTCCAATGTCTCTGTAATTGGCATTCGGAAGGCCTACTAGCAGATACACGTGCACCGGTCACTGTGGCCATTTCAGACGGTGATCCTTAATGGGAGGAGATACTGCTTAACGCGAATGGGATGCGGACTCAATGTGGCGCCGGCCATCATGAAAGCCATTGTGGATGCTGTGCTATCTAAGGATGAGACAATTCCTGAAGCAACGTCAGCTTACCTTGACGACATCGACATCAACGAAACATTAGTGCCCGCTGCACAGGTGAGAATGCATCTTGCTGACTTTGGGCTTGAATGTAAGAACCCAGAACGACTGGAGGACGGTGCTCGTGTGCTCGGCTTGTAGGTCTGGGGGGAGCACAACATGCTTTACTAGAAACGTGGAAGCGAGCTCCCGGACATTCCCAGACACATGACACGACGCGGCGTGTTCTCGTTATGTGGAAAGCTGGTGGGACATTTTTACCGTGGGCGGGTGGATCCGCATTGCAACTGCATTTAGCAAACGTAGGGTGACTGCTGTCACTTCCGGCTGGGATGACAAAACAAATGATGCTCCCCTTAGACACATGATAGCAGAAGTCGTTACCAGGGTGCGTCAAGACGACCCCGTACGTGGTAAATGGTGCGTTGACGGATGTGAATTTGACGTCTGGGTCGACGCGAGCTCCCTTACAGCAGGAGTGTCTCTTGAAATAGGTGAAACTGTTGTGGAAGACGAGTGTTGGTTGCGTCCCGAGAAGGATACACAACATATCAACCTGTCGGAATTAGACGCCGTTATCAAAGGAGTAAACGCGGCCCTTCAATGGAATGCAAAGGTGTTGCATTTATTCACGGATTCCGCATGCGTGTATAAGTGGATAGTAGACACTCATACGAGGAAGGCCAGGATACGCACAAAGGCTGCGAGCGAGGTGCTCATTCGAAGGCGGCTAGACACACTGGGAAAGTTGGTAAGTGAATACAACTTATCCGTAGATATACAGCTGGTCAGATCACATCAGAACAAGGTCGATACTTTAACAAGGGTAGCCCAGAGATGGCTTGGCACAGCTTTAAGAAAGAGGTAGAGCCGGTAAAACATGTCTGCGCAACATCAGCCAGCGACTGTAACTCAGATTTACTAAAATCTGTGCATTGCCAAAGCGGACATCCCGGTGTAAAACGGATCCTATATTTCGTGAGGCAGATCGATCCCTCCGTATCCAAAGCTGCTGTCAGGGCAGTGGTCAGAGAATGCAAGGAGTGTCAGTCCATCGACCCAGCACCTGTGCAATAGCCAAAAGGACAACTGAGTGTGATCAAGGTGTGGCACCGTGTTGGAATGGACATCACGCATTATAATGGACATCACTATTTGATCTTAATTGACTGTGGCCGAACCCGGTTCACTGTTTAGCGACGTCTGCGTCGACAGGATTCCGCAAGCGGGATTGACCACTTGCGGACATTGTTCTTTGAACGTGGAGCTCCGACGGAACTCTTCACTGACAACGACACTGCATTCCGCAGTGGACTATTCAAAGATTTTTTGGATTCGTGGGGAGTGCAGCTCAGATTTCGCTGCGCATATGTCCCATCAGGAAATGGCATAATCGAGCGATGCCATCGGAGCATCAAGAGAATCGCTGCTAGGAAGCAGTGTTCCGTAATGGAGGCAGTGTATTAGTACAACTTTACTCCTAGAGACAATAATGTATCACCCTCAACTGCGCCAGCCAACATGATTTACCAGTACAAAGTCCGGCTACGAGGCATTTACGCGACGCGTTCAACTGAACGGAATAAAAGAACGAGCGCTGTATGACTTGGGCAATCGCGTGTGGGTAAAAGCTCCACATAACCGGTGTACAACTCGGTACCAGGTGGGGCATGTCACAGTAACTCGTTAATAAAAATAAGGACAGTAGGTAATTTCTGGGATTAAGAATTACCATTATTTGCAATGTTTATATTGGGACTATTGTCAGATTCTTTGTTGTTATCACAACGTTTCGAACGTTGTGCTCTTCGGCCTTCCTCAGTTGTATATGGAAATGGGTAACTGAATAGGAATACTGAACTGAACTCTAATCTACGGGGGTAGATTGTTCTCTTTACACTGCTCATATCTAGGGATATTGTCCAGTTCTTATTTTTATTTCGTACTGTTTGTTCCATTTCTAATGAGTGCAAGTACAGAGTGCCACGGCCAGGGATTGAACTAACAGTCACTATATCAGCAAATTAGCAAACTAATACTTCATACTAATACTAGGCCAATGTCAAATACGTTGTTTTTTGCACGAGATTCTTTAAAAATTTCCCGCCGAAAAAGAATGCATCGAAATTTTTAGTTGCTATATACTGGCTTTGGTTGGGCGCCTCGGCGTGATGTAATGGTTAGCAAGCTGGCATTGTTACAACTGAATAGTGAGTTCGATCCTCAGTGGGTGCCCCATACTTTCAGCCATGTGCCACATCTAAGCCTCGCTTAGAAAATCAATACTGGCTTTGGTAAATATGCGCCACGCCCTTAATATATTATCCTTGGATATTAGTCATAATGAATAACAGAGACTGGATCTATCACAGATTTATGGTGTTCTTGCTATACATTTAGAGATTCTTTATAAAATCCAAAGAACAATCTGCTATCTTACTGGCCATGGTCTGGCATCTGGCCTTCAGTCACTTTCACACCCCCGTAATTTAACATCCTTGTGCCGTTTCAGTAAATATTTTCATGATAATTGTTCTGACGGACTATGTCTCAACTTTAAAAATTTAAATATAGTATTAAATTGTCGGCAAGGTCTCATCATTTCACAGCTGAAATGTCGTGATATAGCCGTAAGTTCTACGCTAACAGTTTTCTCTGTTCTCTAACACCCAGTAACACCTTGCGTCTTAGTGTCTTTATTGCCTTACTTGGTGGTCAAATGATTAAAAAAATGTCGTGAATATAGAGTTAATGCGTTTTGGAAGAGTAATTATATTCAACATACATAAGCATAAAAGTATGTTGATATGTATAGCTTTCTATTCCTTTTGTTATATTATGTCCCTTCAGGGCGAAAGCGATCAAAGCTTCTTTCTTTTTTTTAAGCTTTTCACCCCAAGCAAGGCTGGAAGCCACTAGCACGCAAGGGGTTACAGAAGGTTTGGAGGAAGAGCAGATAGGAGTGGTAAAGGAGAGGATGTGGAGAAAGATAGTGGATCGATCAAGGCAAGGGGGTTACAGAAGATTTGGAGCGAGAGCAGATAGGAATGAAAGGTGAAAGGATGTGGAGAAGGGGAGTGGATAGATCAAGGCAACTGGAGATGTCGATGGACGTTAAACTTAAATAGTTGGAGATTGTATTTGTCAGGGAAACAGGAATAAGGAAGGGAGTTCCACAGGCGAGATGTGCGAGACATGAAGCTATTGGATTAGAAGCGACGTCTACATATAACAGTTTCAACCGGGAAGGGGTGGGAACGGTCTGCCAGCAGATATAAAAAAAATGATTGATAGACATGAAAAGACGGATATATAGATAAATATGAAAAACAGATAGATAGATAGATAGATATATAGATAGATAGATAGATAGATAGATAGATAGATAGATAGATAGATAGATAGAATTTTTTCAAAATATATGAACGTTAATTTCTAAGTATATGTTGGACATAAAAAAAAATTGGCACTCCATGCGGACCGAACGAATTGGTTCGGGAGAGCAACTTGTTATACTCCAGAGGCCTGCGAGAACGTTATATAATTGTGATCAAACCGAGGCATCTAAACTGAACAGTATTAAACAGAGACAAATATAGCCAACTCCATAAGATCGTATGATGTATCTCTTTATAAATCGCTATAACTCGTCTTTCGCCCTTCTTCATGTCCTGGTGATACGTCAAAAGCTAGTATTAACTGGAAGCTCGCCATATCTGACATCTCATCTGGCAGGACTGATTGATGATTTCCCTGCCATCCAGTTGTGATTTCAGTTAAACTTGATAGGAAATCATTGAAGACGAATGCTAAATGAATAAATATACATAAATTAAAAGTAAATATTGTCTGTAGGGACGAAAAATTAGAATAGTTTGTTGTAACATTGCTGAGGAAAGTTTCACTGTTAACTTGGTGAGTCTCATTAGTTACAAGTTAATGATATTGTCCTTGAGAACAATGCTACTACTGAAGGTACGTTTAACCTTTATATATGTTATGTGTTTTTGTTTGATTATTGTTTTATATACTACATTTCACCCAATAAAAGGCTTGAGAGCCACTCAAAGTAGAGGATCAGAATCAAAATGGAGAACGTGGTAGGAAATTAAGATTAAGAGAATAAAGAGGAAAGAATACGATTGACCTTCGACTTGAAGAGGTTAAGACTCAAGTTGTCAGGGAAGCACACACGCGGGAGTCTGTTCCACAAAGTATCAGTTTTGAGAGCACGGAACACGGGAGAAAAGAGTATGATTGGAATCTGTGGCATGTCATAGCTGGAAAGGACTAAATTGGTGGAACGAAAGAATGAAACTCTCCTGAAAATCTGACAGAGAAATAGTGACAGAGTAACGACAGTCTCTCAATGTTGCGTCTGTGGGGGAAAAGACCTCTAGAGAGGGGGTGATTAAATCATCCCTTAAAAACCGCGTAAACCATTTCGAACTATATCAGGGCAGAAAAGTGAGAATAGACCAGCTGAAGTCCAGATATGGCAGCAATTTTTAGTCTAATCTGACAGTTTTAATGTCAAAGCATGGCAGGAGACAGATACTTCTTGGAATGAGGGAACGAACCGACCACTTGCGGTCTGGGATGAACGTGATACCCACGAGACGTTCAACGGATAGAACCACATTGAGTTAAGATTGTTATTATTATTATTATTCGCCTACTTCTTTGTTTACTTCTTCTTCTTAAGTACAGGTACAGGACTATGACAATGAAACACTCATTGTGAATCGAACCAATTGTTTCGTCTTGTTCACTATTTCGTTTATATCGGTTTGTAATGTTTTACTGATAAAGTACTATGACAATGAAGTATTACAATGAAGTATTACGATGAAGTATTACAATGAAGTATTACAATGAAGTATTACAATGAAGCATTACAATGAAGTATTACGATGAAGTATTACAATGAAGTATTACAAGCTGAGACACACAAAATAGTGAAGAAGCCAGAAAAAAAGGTTCGATCCACAATGCGTGTTTCATTGTCATAGTCCTGTACCGGAAAAGCATTAGAAAATGATATACACGAAATAGTGAACAAGACAAAACTATTGCTTCTATCCAAAATGAGTGCTTAATTTTCATTGACTTCTACCAGGAAAGCATTACAAAGTGACATACACAAAATAATGAACAAGCCAAAACAAATGTTTCGATCCACAAATAGTGTTGTCATAGTCATAGTCCTCTACCAGTAAAGTATTACAAACAGATATACACGAAATAGTGAACAAGTCAAAACAATTCGTTTGATCACAATGAGTATTTCATTGTCACAGTCCTGTACCAGGAAAGCATTGCTAACTGATATACACGAAATAGTGAACAAGCCAAAACAAATGGTTCGATCCAAAATGAGTGCTTTCGTGTCATAGTCCTCTACCAGTAAAGTATTACAAACAGATATACACGAAATAGTGAACAGGCGACTTTTGAAAGACATTCGTAGTAAATACAATCATCACTAAGTGCTCCACTCACATAATCTTGTGCCAGAGTAAAATTAATTTTATCGCATTGCAAACAGATATACATAAAATATTAGTTTGCGTTAAAAGTAATTTCCGTTTTAGGGAACCAGTTTTAATGCATCATTCTGACTACTAATCTCATGTGACAAGAATAAATCTACATTGGCAAACAACAATGTTAAATTTAAAGACAATGGATTGACAAGTTTAAATCGACCCCAAAATCTGAGCTCAATGGAAAAATTTATTTTTGCGCATGTATTGGAATCATCGCGCTAATATTCCTTAAATCCCTAAAAGGCAAGGAAACACTAAATGCACATTTATACGTCCAGCAGGTACAACGTGTCCGTAAATGTTTAGCCAAACAGCGCCCGGCGCTTGTCATTCGTAAAAATACCATGACAATGTAAGACTACATGTACAAGAATAAGACAGGATAATTTCTGGAAATAGCTTGGATTATTCTGTCCCTCCTTCCACCGTTCACTTGACCTTGATCAAAGCGATTATGACCTTTTTCGATCGCTTTCAAACGGTTTGATTAGGAAAACATGCTCTAATGGAAAATGGATTCAAGTGTTCCTCGAAGACATTTTTACGTGATAAACTTCGGAACTTCACACAGAAGCTATCAAAGAGCTGGCAACATGTCATTGCAAATAGTGATTAATATACAGGGTGTCCCCAGAAATTGACATCATTTAAAATGTGAATATCTGAGTAACCACAGGCAGACGAAATTACGTAAGTTTCATGTTGATCAAGAAAAGATTTATTTATCAAATTCACAGGGATGTAGATTTTATAACTGATTTCACAAAGCTTCACAAATGTTCAATACGCGCACCACCTGTGAGAAGACAGACGTCAAGGACACATGGCACAGTGGATACAGGCGTTGGTTAGATCCAGTGACAGGACCCAAAGAGTGTGAGTTCAATACCTGGTTACGGCGGTGGAGAACTTGGAGAGGGGAATTAACAGAAGATAACTGATAACTGACATCCATTAGACATGGCACGTGGAACTAGAATAGTCTACCCCAGTGAGCGAAATAAAGGGTTCAGTTCGACATTCCAACCACCTGAAGAAGGCCGGAGCGTACAACGGCCGAAACTTCGTAATAAATATGGCGACAAAGTTGAGGACAATGTAAATAGTGTACGCTGTAGCATGTCTTGTGTAACATTCTCCAGCGCCTCTGTGATTCTCTTCTTAAGTTCCTCCAGGCTTATAGGAAGAATGTGTATATAGACCTATCCTTTCACATCGCCCCATATAAAAAATTGCATGTCAGGTGAACGTGGTGGGAAATTCAGCAGCACATTTTCATTATAACTGGTACGCCCCATCCATCTTCCTGGTAGATTCTCATTGAGATAAGTCCGTACGGTCAACTTAGTTTTTACACATTTTGTTAAAAGTTGAGATTATTTGAGCGAGAATTGGCTATATTATTAGACTACAAAATAATGTCACTTTTTCTTGTGGGGGGGACCCTTTATAAGTGAATAAAATGTTATTGTCCTTTATTTTTTGAAGAATCAGATTGATAACCAAAAATAATGGCCACAATACAACAAAAAATAATATAAATTTATTTAAGGAGGAACTGAAACAAATTATTAGCCTAATTCAATTCCAAAAATCTAATCAAATGGTTAAACATCAGAACTGTTTTTGGGATGCCTTCTTTTTCGCTTCGATAACCCTTCAGCACGCTTTGTATAATCAGCCTGCCTGTGTAGTTATTTACTAAGTCAAACTTAGTCTGGCGCAGGGTCATTATAACAGAGCACTCAGTGAGAACTGAACTCACTAAAATAACGAATTGTTCTGTGGTAGTAGCTTGTTAGCCACTACCATGTACCTCTGCCTGGTATTTATTCCATGGCCTTCATGTTTTCCATCTTATAGCATGACCACAAACCAAGAAAGCAAACATAAACAAAGCCATGTGATTAAAGCAAGTCTTTTACAATCAAACTTGTTATTTTTAATTATTTACTAAGCTTAATTAAGTCTTGCGAAAGGTTGAAAACCGGAAGGATCGAACTCACTTCGATAGCGAACAGATTTACGACTCGAGCTTACTGAAAACAGTGCTACTGATAGATCCTCTGTCTGGTATTTATAAAGTCAACAAAATCAGTATCTTAAAAATATCTGGTGATGGTGCCTGCCTTGGAGCGATCATCAGCAAATTTGTATTGCAAGATAAAGCAGGTGTGTATGATCTTCTCTGGATGATATCCGATTGCCGGCCTGCAAGATGAGATATATCGTTTTGTTGGTAATAAGATATAGTGATTAGGTCTATTCGCAGCAAGATTATGCAACTACAAATATCAATGGGCTGTGGACAGCGGGCCAGTGATAATGGCTCAACATCTCTGACCAATTTTGGATCGTTAGTAATGGCTTTTGGATGCGAGCACCTTTCTGAGGGTCAACCCCAAGTATCCGGCTGAGGACGCATGAAGCTAGTGTATCCATGGAAAAAACATGGTATATATTAGGAATATATTATTTTAGTTAGAATAAACATTGTTTACCAATGCACCATTTCATCTACTGAAAACCCAGGTGTTAAGAAATGTTATATTGGAAGCACAAAAAACTCTTTTAAACGAAGGTGGTATCAATATATTTCTTCTTTTAATAACAATGGATACCGTAACTGAACATATCTCTCTAAATATTTTTGGTATTTGAAAGAAATCAATAACCCCCACAGTAAAATGGAATATATTAAAAAAACGTGAATTTGTAAGTCATTAAACGACCCATGTCCGCTGTGTCTACATGAAAAATTCCATATTATTAAGTTTCTTAAAAATAATGATCAATTAAACCCTCGGAATGAACTAACAGTAATACGTAGGCATTGTATAAGGTTTACGTTAAAATATAGTGAATTGAATTTTTCATAAAAAATGTACGTATTACAATTATATATTTATTATTTTATTATATATAATGGTACATATAATATTTATTTAATTCTTTGATTTTTAATTTTAATATCGCCATGTGTTATGGTCCATTGAACATAATAAGTATTGTATTTTAGGATCAAAATAATATAATATATATAGAAATGATTTAATTATACTAGTAGGCCCCTTTAAGATAGTTCTAAAGTATATACAAAAATAATTTTTTTTAAATATCCTAAACTTAACATATTGTATATATATATATATATATATATATATATATATATATATATATATATATATATATATATATATGATTATTTCGTTGTATCTTAAAATTATATTTCTTAACCGGAAGTAATGGAAACACGTCTAAAAATGACAGTTAATCTAGACAAGTATGAATAACACGCATCCCAAACCTCTAACATATTTTTCACTTTTCTGCTTTAGCTTAGACCTGTCTTTTAATTGGTCAAGCAGGACATACCCATAAAATAAAATATTGAAATTTTGTTCCCCTTCCTTCTTAAACCTTTCAATAAAATACCATTCTGTTTTCAAAAGTAAATCATTTTTATCAAAATTACCTAACATCGCCTGACAATGGAGCAAATTTAAAGTTCCGAAACATAGAAATTTCCTTGTCGCGATGTAAAATATTTTTAAATAAAAATATTATTAAAATATTAATTTCTACATTGTATCAAGTACTTTAAAAAAAATTAATGCTAAAGAACTATGGATTCTTAATCTGACTGTTCTATTTTTTTATTTGTATGTATATATATATATATATATATATATATATATAGAGAGAGAGAGAGAGAGAGAGAGAGAGAGAGAGAGAGAGAGAAAGAGAGCAGTACCTCCACTACAAACAAAAAATGATACCTAATTTTTTAAATGAATATTTTAAAGATGAGAAATCTTTCTTGATGATCTTATTTTAGTTTTAATTTAAAGCTAATAGATTAAATTTAATATTTTAAATAAGCAAATACGTTGCTGCATTTCAAAAACTAATTTAAATTGACTGGAATGTGTGTCTTTCGCTAAAATAACTGATAAGCGGCCTTTTTTAGTCGTCTTTCATCGCGATGTAATTGTCTGTATTAATAAATCTTCAAAAAATATACTTTTCTGAAACCTTATTTGAAGAAAAGTAGCTGATACAAAATATGCTTAATCTGATTTGAAATAAATATTATTTACTTTAAATTTAAAGTATCACAGAAATTAATTTTTTAAGCAAAGAGTAGCTGTGTTTTTAACCAACAGTAGCCATGTTTACGTGTTTGACGATTAATAGTAAGGTGATGATAGCTTACTTGTTGTTCTGAGGAGACATTATCTGTAAAACATAACTTATTAAAATGACGTGAGCGCCGTTTTTATATAATGTTTAAGTACTAAGTAATCTTAAAAGTCTTGAAAAATAGTCTTCATAATCTAATTTTAGGAATGTTATAATGTCGTGTATAGTCGCCCATACATTAAAAATGGGCACGTTCATACACATAGTTTTTTTTTGTTTTTTTTTTTAAATCTTGGTATTTGAAAACCGGATTTAAGCTTTACTATTTATGATTAGTAAATATAGTTTTCACTTAATAATAATATAATCTAAAAGACTGAAAATTAATACAGAATTTTAAAAGATTTAAAACATTTTTTTCTAATTTTCTAAACAAATTAAAACAATTCTTGTAAAAATTCATTATTCACCGAAAAAAAATGTTTTTCTTAAGTCAATAGTGTCCTTAATGTATCTTATTATTGAAAGCGATTAAAAGCTATTTTAATTAAATATCATAGTCCTGCTTTTAACTATTTTAATATGAAGAGGCTAATATTTTAATTTCTCGAAGTTTCATAAAATTAAGTCGGGGTAAGAATTAAATAATATGTTTTTTTATCAAGATATTTTATAGAAAAACATTTTTCAAAAATAATTTAATTCATTTGTGGATACATCCTGAAAATTTCATAATCATTGTCGATAAAACTTTGTTTTCATAAAGGTTGGGGCTTTTTTTCATCATTGTATGCTCTTTTATCGGAGAAAAAGTGGTACATATATATATATATATATATATATATATATATATATATATATATACACGTATAAATAAAGAAATATAGTCTTAGGATGTGCTATATTTATGGGATAAATATAAAATTGAACATTGAAGTCAACACTCAGATGCGACAGTCTGTTTCATGCTAGACGCAATCGTCAGGCCACGAGTGATGTTATTTTTGCAGTCATTTTACCGGAAGTCGTTTATTTGTTTATTTATTTATTTATTTATTTATTTATTTATTTGGGTTAAATTATTTTGCTTGTCGTTTTTTTTCTTATCTTATATATATATATATTTATTTTAATCGGTGTTTTTATTAACGTAGTAAAAATAGTTATATCGCTTATTTAATAGTTTTGTTTTGGTTTGGGAAGATAATTAAAGAAATTTATTCAATTTTGGGGTTGATTGTTGTAGTTTATTCTAACTATTATTTTGGCGGGAGCAGTTTTTAATTTGTTTATTACTTCATGTATTTATTTGGATTAATTATCTTTATTTGTTTTTTCTAACGGTTAATTTATCGGGATCGGTTTGTTAGTTTGTTTATTTATTTGGATGAGTTTATATTAATTTATTTTACTTGTTTTTTATTATTTATTTATTGTGCTGCATATTTTATTTACTCTTTTCGGTTTTCAATTTTTAAGTAACGTAGTATTTTATATCGTTATATAGCTATCGTTTTGTATCTCATTTTTAGTTTGATTTTATAGTCTAACTACTATTTTGGTCATAATGGTTTGTTAATTTGTTTATTATTTACTTTATTTATTTGGGTTCATTGATTTTGTTTTTTATTTATTTATTTATTCTATTTCATCTATTCTAACGGGTGTGATTTGGTAATTTGTTTGGGTTAATTTATTTTACTTATTTTATTGTCATTTTGTTTATTTATATTTTTATTTTATTTTATTTTTTCAGTTTTCGATTTTTAAGTAACGGAGTAAAAATTTGTTTTTATGTCTGCATTTTGAGATGAGCTCGGATCTTTATTTTGGTCTGGGAAGGTAATGATAGCTATTTTTTCCTCTAAGCAAAGTTTGCAAGTTTTTGATTGGTTGTTATAGGCTGATGATCTTTGCCTTATTTTCCAAGATATTTTTGGTGTGATGTGCGTTTTGTTTTTAATTTCCCAGATATACTTAGAAAGCATTGTGCTGTTCGCATATTTACTATTTGTGAAAGATGTTTTCTGTGCATAATTTCTTTGTTTCCAGGGTCCTTCTGTTACTCCTATGTATACTTTTTCTTCATTATCTGGTGATTTTATCGTGGCTTAGTATATTACGTTGTTTTGTAAACAATTACCGTTTAAGGGACATTTGTTCTTTATTCTGCAGTTACAGGTGGGTTTAATTTGTTCATGTGGTTTGTGTATAATTTTCCTATTGTGCTTTTTTATTATTTGTGCCATGTTCTCGATACAACTGTAGCTGATTTTTACTGTATTTTTGTTGAATATTTTGTGTAGGGTGCTTAATTCCGTGAAGTGTTTGTGTAAAAGTTTGAAGAATATTTTTCCTACGTTTGTTGTTACGTTTTTATTATACGGTGGGTTGAGCCATATGATATTTCTTTTCCTGTTGGCCTTTTTTGTGCTCTGTGGGGAGTATGTGAGTGTTGCCGGGAATCCAGTCTCTTTTAGGGCTGTTTCGTAGTCTTTCTTAGCTTTGTTAAATATGGATTCATTGGAGGAATTGTCGGAAAGCCTGTGGTTAATCGATTTTGGTATCTGTTTGATTATAGAAGGCGGGTGGTTAGAAGATGTGTGTATATAGAGTGGTTTATCATTGGGTTTTTGAGTATGGTTTATATGTGCCTTTTCTTAGGTTGAAGGTAACATCTAGAAAATCTACTTCGTTTAGGTTAGTTTTTATATCTATGTCGAATCCGTTATTTTGGAAAATTTTTATTATTGCTTTTCTAGTTTTGTCTGTGTGTTGCTTGTTACAGTTTCTTAAGATTATGAGACCGTCGTCCCTGTATAGTCTTGTGTCAATTCTATCTATTATTGCTTCTTCATTGTGAAATAGTAATGATTTACGGGAGTGCTTAATGATGTCGATTTTGTTTGGTTTTATTATTATTATTTGTTCCTGAGCTAAGTTGATAGCCTTATCTAGCATGGGTTCTGTTATCGATGGGTAAAATTCTTTTATGTCTATTTGTAGGAATTGGCAATTTTGTTTGTTATTTATGCTGTGGAACCAGTCAATAGTTGCTTTTGTATTTTTCCACTGGTTTACTCCTAACTTCTTCCTAAGCTCAGAATTAATTCTTTCTAGTATCGTTTTACTTATTTTACCTAGTTCGCTTTTGGTTGGGTTTATGAGTCTGCATGCAGGGTTGGTTTTGAAATTTTCTTTGTGGTCTTTTAGCATGATAAAGGCTTGCGCCTTGCTGATGTAACTTATTCGGTCGTCTAGGTCTAATTTTTGGGCGATTGCTTTAGCTTCCTTATTGATATCGTGTTCTATTGTTTTAGGTGCCTTTTTGTATGTTTTGGTTATGTTGTTCTTGAGTAATTTATTGTGCGTAGGAAGGCATAGTGTGTATAAATTTCTTGTTTTGTCAGCTGCGATAAATATATTTGTTGAATTGTTTATTTTAGTTATATCTTCTTTTAGCTTATTTTTAAATGCATCTTGTTTTTTACGGAATTTTATGTTACTAACTAGGTCAGTTAAGTCTTTCTCGGAGTCATCTAATTCTTTTTGTTGAGGGGGGCATTTTTTGGTTTTGAAGCTGTATTTTTCCTTGAGTGTATTGTTATTGTGAAGGTCCTGGTTTAAAAAGAAGTAGGCTTTCCATCTCATTCTTTTTATGAAACTTTCTGTTTTTTCAATTAATTAGCTTATATATGGAAGGAGATGGGATGGGTATGTTTTTTAGGGAGTAGTCGAGGTTAAATTTTTCTATGTCCATACTGTGTTATAAATGTAGCGAAAGTGATCTACTGTTTATCAGGAGCTGAAATATAGAAATATAGTCTTAGGGTGTGCTATATTTATGGGATAAAGTGCTCAATATCAGACATAGAGCGTGTGTAAATATAAAAGTGAAAATTGAAGTCAACACTTAGAGGCGACAGTCTGTTTCATGCTAGATGCAATCGTCAGGACACGAGTACTGTTATTTTTCTCGGCTATTTATATATACGGGTCAGTGGTGCATTGTGGGTAGTCTATTTTGGCGGTTATTTTGGCGGTTATTTTACCGGAAGTCGTTTATTTGTTTATTTATTTATTTATTTATTTGGGTTAAATTATTTTACTTGTCATTATTTATTTTTATTTTGTATTTTTATTTTTATTTCTTATCTTATATATTTTTTATTTTAATTTTAATAGGTGTTTTTATTAACGTAGTAAAAATGGTTTATATCGCTTATTTAACAGTTTTGTTTGGGTTTGGGAAGATAATTAAAGTTATTTATTCAATTTGGGGGTTAATTGTTGTAGTTTATTCTAAGTTTCATTTTTTATTATTACCTTCAAAGCTTACTTCATCTTGAAATAGTTTCAAATTAGATTTGAATACTTAGACTTTAATTAAGAAATATTACTCATCTCGAAATAGTTTCAAATTAAATTGATGACTTAGTCTTTAACTAAGAAATATTACTCCTTAACCGTTATTCACAATATTAAAAATATTACTATTAGTAATATTTTTTTATATTTTGTTTATTGAAAGAATATTCATTTTATATTAAATTCCTAGTTTATTTGTGGAGAATTTAAACACTTAAATTACTATCAAACGTTAACCGAAAAATATAAAAAAAATTAAAAGATATATAAATCTGCGTTTTTCCAGATTGGCCCCTATATGCCCACATAAGTTAATTCTCTGAATTTCCCTATGAAAATTTATATTCCCCTCTTTTATTTCTTACATCTTTACTTCTCTCTTTTTTCTCTCTATATCGTTTCCGGTGAGTTGACCTATTAAATAGGTCAATGTCTGATATTTAGCCCCCTTTCTCACTATTAAGTATTGTAATAAAATAAATTTAAAAGCATTCCTATATCTCCCTTCCCTCTCTAATTTCGCCCATGTCTGTCATACTAGCTCTCACCACTCTCTATTCACCTTACATCAATACTACCCCTCAAAAGTGTAAACATTTAAATTAATTTTTTCGTCCTTGGAACTAAGGTTTGATAATCCAGGAAAAAGAAACTCCCTGAGGAAATGAATTATAACGATGGACCCTTAAAGTTGTCCGTTTTCATTAAATTAAATTAATCGCTCTGATTTAACATTGAGCTCTCCGAATTTCATCCTCCTTGGGATTATCTATACAGATTACCAAGATTTTCATTACTTAACGATATATATATATATATATATATATATATATATATATATATATATATATATATATATATATATATATATATATATAATGACAATAAGAAAACAGTAACTGCTGACGCGTTTCGTCCGATGCGGACTTTTTCAAAGCAAGAAACGAAATGAATTTAATTAAACAAAGACAATTAATAAAAACAAAAAACAGAGTGTCCTTAGCAACTGGAATGTAGGAAACGCTATTTTTCATATTGTTAACTGAAAAAAGTCCTGATTTTAGAAAACAGATGCGTTTAATTAATCCTGCCATGTCCTTCTGCTCATACAGCTACGTGTACTGATTGAATTTTTCATGCATGTATTGATTCTATGTTACGTTTTGTTTTCCAAGTTGCTGATAGCGCATCTTCGCAAAAATCGCGATGGCAAAAGAAAAAAAAATTGCATTCTCAAAAGAGTGAACAAATCAAAAGAAATTATTTCTTTTTTTCAGAATAATTTTGAAGAATCCTATCAACCATTCATAACACAAACGAAAATAAAACATACCTTTTGGCTTTTCTCGTTCAAGATGGGGAAAAACTATGAAAACTCTGAATTTAAAAGAACTTTTTAAAGTTAGAGAAAATATATTATAAACGTATAATTGCAACATGTCTCCACTGTAATTTAAGAGGATGATCCTTTCCTCAGGAATTACGTTTGGAAACAAATATCAAACGCTTTCCAATTCAATTCACAAAGCACCCAGTTTTTATATGATTCCAATCTATGAAACTAATTCAATAGAAAAAGCGTTGCGTATGACCTTGTTTAGAATCTTGTAATATAATGTATAGTTTCCATGGATTCTAGGCAGATATTCTCGCCCAGGAAATGATATCCAAGATTTGAAATCAGGAAACTCCTGAGAACAAAAAAAAGAAAACGTTGCTTTCATCACATTTCCTTTTATGAAACCGGAACGCAAGCGAAATGTGATGAAACAAGAAAAAAAAAGGTGAGTCCACAATGTGGCAATTGTATATTTCATAAATATTAATCGGCTTGTTTTTCGTTTGATAGTGTCTACCTGGCTTTATTTGGAAGTAGACAAGAGAAAAGAACAACAGCCGAACAAGACACATTGTGAATTTCAGTGTCCCAACTTCACATTCCGAAGCACTAGAAGCTGTTAAAACTGACGGATCCTTACTAATCTCTGGATATACGCACCCTTAACTAAATCCACATAAGCATCTGTTGACGGTTTTTTAGTTGGTCACGTGATTTGCAAAAATCTTGATTCCACTTACACATTTTATGTTATAGGAAAGACAGGACGTGTCTTTTGATTACACCAGCCAAGACCCTCATTAATTACGATATGTTACTATATATATATATATATATATATATATATATATATATATATATATATATATATATATATATATATATATATGTATATATATATATATATATATATGTAGGTATGTCCAATATTTCGCTAAAAAGTGGTATACCTTGACGACAAAAGGTCCCCAAATTGATAAAACAATTTTTAACGTTTAAATATTTATGTTGTTATTAAAGAGGAAAGACCAAAGTATTTTCTGAATATATTTTCAGATTTTTTGATCCTTCCTATAAATGTTAAAAATTTTATTAAAAATCTTGTTTTTTTTTCGAGTCAAAAAATTTCGTAAAATCGAACTTATCGACATTTCTGTCGGAAAGATCATAGTTTGTTAGTTAAAAAATCATGAAAAATCAATTACACCTTTTTCTTTTGTTATCTTAGGAAATTTAGAATGATTAAAGTATACTTAATGTAATTTGAAAGAAACATTACTTACATTTTTAGCAGAAAATTTTTTAAGAGAGATATTTCCCACCAGGGTAGTCTATTTTGACAGGCGTTGATTGATGTACGTCAATATATTCACAACTTACGGTACTGAAATTTATTGTACGGTACCGCCAAAGTGATATAATTCGTTCTAATTTTAAGTGAATCTGGTTAGTAGATTTTTTTTTTAAAAATTCACTTTCAAATTTTTTTTTTTTTTTTTTTTTTACCTTACGTTTGAGGAAGAATTCTGCACTGAAAATAACATTTAAATTATGAAAGAAAATCAAATTTTACAAGTAAAAATAAAACAGTAAAAAAAATACATTTTTTTAAATTGAGGTTTATTATTTCAGTCATGAAATATTTTTCTGAGAATATAAAAATTACATGAAACACCATTAATTGAAACGGGTTAACTTAATGAAATGAGATTTTATTTCTTTTTTATTAAGACAGATTTTTTTCTATTTATTAATAATTATATGGCAGTCATATGAGTTTTATTTTATTTATTAATAAAATTAACATGCTAATAGCAGCTATGTTGGTTTTGTTTTGACTCGACAAGTATTTTTTAGTTTGAGTAGTAGCGAGCTAACTCCAGAAAATTTAAACTCCAAAAATCGTTTTAATTGATAATTTGTCGTGTGGATAATAATTCCAAAGTAATGTACAATGAATTTATGCATTCGATTTCAAACTTGAAAATTTGGGTGGACTTCCAAGGGCGTTTTTTTTTTTGTAATTGTAAATAGTCGATATTTTCTTTTATCCCACTATTCGATTATATTTGAATAGAAAAAGAAAAAATTGAAAATAATACGACGATATTCAGAAAACTTGACAAGCGTTGTTTTCTTGTTACAAAGCCATTTCTGAAGTAAAAAAAAAACTTGCTTCTATCAAAGGAAACTACTCATGTGACATTATTTCAACAATGTGCATCCGTACTTTCGTTGTAGACGATTTTAAATACAATTTTGGAATATTAAAAATTATTTTTAAAATAATTATGGTTGTCAGATTTTAATAAGCTTTCAAATTTATGATCTTTAAAAAGTAGAGAACATAATATATCATTTCCATAAGGTTGCAGAAAGAACTCAATGTATAAATATATAACAACCTTTTGTCATATTGTGTATTTAAAATTGAAAAAAAAAGAAAATTAATGTAAAAATTTATTGTTCATCAAAAATTTTTTTTTCTTTCAGATAATAATTACCTTCGTATATATTATTCAGAAAAGCCATTAAAAACTTTCTTAATTAAATATTGTCTTAGTTTTATTGGGTTTTGTATTTTTACAATTGAGGTAAAAGTTTGGACAATTTCGGACAGTTTTTTAACAAAAAAATCGATGATTTAGATTTTTCAGAGTTTTGTGCATTTAATTAAAAAAAAAAATTGAGGTTGCAAATAAATTTTTTTTGTGTTTTCATAAAATTAAGTTCGAGGGGGGTAACAGATATAAAAAAAAATATTTATACCATGACTTTCAAAGAGACAAACATTTCTAAAATAAGTTCATTCATTTCTGAATAAGTTCTGAAGTTTTCATTAAAATCCAACAAGTAGTTAATTTTTACAAGAATTTCGAAATTAATGTGTCTTTCAACTGACAAAAAAACAACTAAAAAAAAACGCTAAAAAGGTAAAAATTGGACATACCTATATATATATATATATATATATATATATATATATATATATATATATATATATATATATATATATATATATATATATACAGGGTGTCCATAAAGTTCGTGTGCACTTTAAAAAATTTATAACTTTATTTGTATTTGCGATAGAAATAATCTGTAAAAAATATTATAAAGTTTAATGTACCTAGTTTTAAGTATAGCTAAAATAACTAATGTGATTTCAGGCATTACTGTAAATCAGTTGGCAAATGTTTTCCGTGAACTGTAAAATCGTATTACCCTTTGTATTGCTAATGATGGAGGACATGTGGAAACTTAAATAAAATTTCAATAAAACCTTTAAAAATATAGATTTTCTTCTTTCTAATCATTTTTACAAATTATTTCTATCGCAAATACAAATAAAGTTATAAATTTTTTTAAGTGCACACGAACTTTATGGACACCCTCTCTCTCTCTCTCTCTCTCTCTCTCTCTCTATATATATATATATATATATATATATATATATATATATATATATATATTATACACTGTTACTACAAAATTGTACATTTTGTTTCGACGTTTAAATAAAACGACTCTTCAGGCAATTAACAATGATGCTTAATCATTGTTAATTACCTGAAGAGACGTTTTATTTAAACGTCGAAACAAAATGTACAATTTTGTAGTAATGACTTGCATGTTCTAATGTAACAGTGTATAATAAATATTTGTTGCTCTACTCTTGTATTGAGCCCCGTTTTAAATTAATGTTTTGAACGTTGTAATGTTATTCTTCGTTCTTTTACATTTGGAGATATATATTACAGAAACTTAATGTAGTCGTATTCTATTTGTGGTTTTCAACTGTAAAAATAATGAGAGTACTTTTTAATTTTTGTGCACTACTACGGTCAAATTTCTCCTATATTTATATCTGTTTTATTTTTAGTCTCTTGTACATTCACAGCACATAAATTCTTTAAAAAATATTCATCTGTGTTTTTATACTAGAATTTTTTGCAACATCCTGATACGTGTTGAAATTCTCACAGTATTTAGTTTTGTTGAAGATTTTTGTCGAGATTTGCAAGCTCTTCGTTTCGTTCAATTTTGCAAACAAATCGATGAAATTTGAATAAGCTGATTTGTTTGAAAAATACTTTGACAAAAAAACACTTTGATGTTTAATAATTTCCTTAATTTAATTTTATAGCACTTAATGGTAAACAATATTTTTAAGAAAATTTCCTTTTTTTCCTTTTTAACAGCGAAGAATAAATTCTTAGGATTTCTTACTCTTGAGCAAGCAACACACAACTGGCCATGCATAAATATTTCTTGAATGAAGCCTTTGGTAAAATCAGTGTCATTTTATCTATGATTTTTTACTACTAGAATTTTTTGCAACAGGCTGACAAGTGTTAAAATCTTCACAACATTTAGTATTCTTGAAGTTATCACTAACATTTTTTTTGTCAAGATTTACAAACTCTACATTTCGTTCAATTTCACAAACCAATCGTGAAATTTAAATAAGCAGATTTGTTTGGAAAATACTTTGACAAAAACCCTACTTTTAGGTTTAATAATTTCTTTAATTTAATTTTATAGGACTTCATGTTAAACAATATATTTTTTTAAAAATTACATTCTTAGGATTTCTTACTCTTGAACAGGCACCTGACCTTGTGTATATATTTCTTTTTGGAGCGGAATTCCAACTTTTGAAACGTTTGGTCTTGTGATTCATTTATAGTTCTTACAAACGCAAGGCGAACTGAAAACTGGATTGTTATATATCAAGACTTAAAAAACTGAACTGAAAACTGAATTCTTATATATCAAGACTTAAAAGCTGAACTGAAAACTGGATTCTTATAAAGCAAAACTTAAAAAACTGAACTGAAAACTGGATTTTTATATATCAAGACTTAAAAAACTGAACTGAAAACTGGATTCTTATATATCAAGACTTAAAAAACTGAACTGAAAACTGGATTCTTATATATCAAGACTTAAAAAACTGAACTGAAAACTGGATTCTTATATATCAAGACTTAAAAACTGAACTGTAAACTGGATTCTTATATATCAAGACTTAAAAAACTGAACTGAAAACTGGATTCTTATATATCAAGACTTAAAGAAAGGATATGCAAAAAACAATATTGATTTTTTTAAATAGGTATTTCTTAATTTAATCATTAAATTGTTTTTTTTTAAATAGTGGGAGTATTTTGTATGTTAAATAATAAAACTTTGAATTTTTCCCATAAAATAAATGAACATTTATTGTACTAAGCTACGCACCTGAGTAAAACCAAATGTTCTTTGTACCTCCTTACCTGTTTGCACTTCTACCCAAAATTTGGTTTCGAGCAGTTAATGGATTGCCTTTTTTTGAGGGCGTGACGGACAGGCAGTCTAACGGATGTCACAGAACTTTATATAGAGAGAGATACTACGAATTTGGGAAAAACGAAGGGAACTCTAACGCTACCCGCAATATTATTTTAAACTTGACAGAATAGAATATAGCCGTATTTTCAAATGCCGGATTCATTCAGGGACGATCTGGTCTAAGGTACAAAAACAATTTCGGGATGAGTCTTAATTACTTATATTTTCTTTAACCTTCTGATTTGTAGGTATATTCATCATACAGGGCACAATTAGTAAGGCTTAAGAGTTTTTTTATTCAATAATACGTATTTCAGTTTCTGTCTATATCTCTGAGATGAGGTATTATGTACATTATTTACATTATTCGGACTATTGATCTCATCTTTGTCGCCATATTTATTACAACGTTTCGGCCTTTCAGTATCTGTCTATATTTCTGAGATGAGGTATTGTATACACTATTTACAACTCTTTGGGTCAAGTCACTGGATTACTTCAACCAAAGCTTTTATCCACGGGGACATCAGTGAATGAATTTTGGGGACTTATAAGCCTAATGTCTTAGTAAATTTTTTTACCATAGCTCATATTAAAATTTTTGTTATTGTTGTATTTCTCTAGCTCTTTGTATTACTGGTTTCCATATTGTATTCATTTCTATGCTTGTCCGGCTAAGGAGATTTTTGTGGCTTAGCATATGCGCTACTTCCTTAAGTTTTCATATTTTCCAGTGATGTTCTCTGTCTATTATTTCAGCCTCATCGAACAGAGGGCGGTGATCTCCCTTTTCCCTCCATATATTGTCAACCAGGCCTGATTTTTTTTATTTCCCCTTGTGTTACGGCTTTACGGTGTTCCTGCAATCTTATCTTAAGAAGGTGCGTGTTTCTCCTTTATATTTCCAAAGTGCACAACGGCCAAAACATTGTGAATATGGCAATAAAGATGAGGTCACCAGTCCGAACAATGTAAATATGGTAAAATGCATTTCCGTGTACTGGGCAATCTAAATTAACTTTCTACGTAATAGCACTCTAATACTGACGTGTTTCTCTGTCATCCGATCACTGGTATCAGAAATCCAGATGGTATCATCATAAATATTATTATGCTGATTCATTAATATTGTGCATGGTTAGAACGTTAATGTTACGACTCAGAGAATTGAGTTCAAATCTTATTTGACCGATTTGTTAGGAAGGTGACTACTTTATAATATCAGCCTGTGGGAGACCAACACAGCCCACGGCACAATTGAAAATTAACTGAAAAACCATACCATGGGGTGAGCCAAGGCTTGACAGTGAAATTGGTTTAGTTTGGTTTGTTTTGTTTTACGGCATATCAACCTCAATGGGTCATTTAATGCCGACAACTTTTTTTTTTCCTGGTAATATTTTTGCTTTATCAAATATCTATTTCTGTTAATATTTTTTTCCTAAAAAATGTATAGCTGGTAATATTAATTTTTTCAAAAACGTATAGCTGGTAAAATTATTATTCCAAAACGTATAGCTGGTAATATTATTTTTTCAAAAACGTATAGCTCGAAATAATATTTTTTTCAAAAACGTATTATCAGAGGCCTTGCTGTTGGACGTAGTTTATCGTCTTGCCCAGGACGCAGATGTAGTTTATCGTCATACCCAGAACGCAGATGTAGTTTATCGTCATACCCAGGACGCAGATGTAGTTTATCGTCCTACCCAGGACGCGGATGTAGTTTATCGTCCTACCCAGGACGACAGTGAAATTGGATAGAGAATACCGTTCGGAACTCGTTTAAGGTTGCACTACAGATGAAGAGTTATGATTGCAATCAAGCATTTGTAAGTGACCTAGGTTTAAGCATTAAATAACCTGAGGGGTTGATATATCATTAAATATTAAACAAACCTAACTAAAATGACAAAGCTGTTCTATTGATCGTTTTGTTTTTTACAGTTTATCAACCTTTTTCAAGTTACTTAAAGCTAGAAAATAATTTTAGATTGTAGGAATGTTTTGGAGATAATAATTATTTACTGATACAATACGTACTAATTAACCCATAGCTGGGTAAACAAGAAGTGAATCCATACATTTCCCAAGAGTATTTTGCTCATAAGTGAATATAACAAACCCGACTGGAATTGGAACTCGGCTCTCCGATTTCAAATTATGAGCCATCATCCAATACACCACCCGTATATTCAAGCTTACCGTACTTGGTATTCCCAAGCGCCCACCCATCTATGTACTATCCATGCTCGACGTTGCTTAACTTCGGCGATCGTACGAGAACGGTCGTTTCAGCATAATAAGGCCATAAGATTATAAAACTGTTCGACATTAACATGAAAGTAAATACTAATCCAATATCAATAATGGTAGATAATTCTTCAACTAATAAAAAATAGTAAAAAAAAGAAAACACTACTATTCAACATGTAGTAATATTAAAAACGCAAACAATCAATAAAAAGTCAGTTGATTTTGCAAAAAAAGATGACAGAGTGTTGAAGCCGTCGTTGGTTGGGTGATATGAATGATATTCTGAACGTAATCTAGCATTTGCAAGCGGATCAAGTTTCGGCATTGAATAATCCTCTGTTGTTTAACAAATCAAATAAAACCAAACCAAACCAAAAATGAAACAAAATAAAATTCTGACGCCACTAGCACTCAAGAGTAAGAGCAATAGTAAAGAGGGTGTGTTTGAGGAAAGGATATAGAGAAGGACGAGGATCGGGATCAAGGCATGAGATGATGCCGATTGACATTACATTTGAATATTTGAAGATTATAGCAATCGGTGAAGCAAGTAGGGGAAAGGAAGTTCCACTATCGGAAAGTGCGAGAGAAGAAGCTGTTGGAGTAGAAAAGCGGTTACATTTAACTGTTTCGACAGTGAAAGGGTGGGACCGAAATGCCAACCTAGTAGCACGGTTAAATTCATGCAGATGGGGTACCAGTGAAAGTAGCTCGTCAGAGCACTTGCCATGAAAATATTTGTAGAAAAGACATTACGTCTGTGAGAAAGTGACTGTTATTCCTGAGAATCAATTTCTAATCACAATTCACTATTCGATCACAAAATAACTAATTCGAATTTCGCAAATGAAGCATCGAACACACTTTCAAAATGTCAAACTCTTTGGTTCATGTGGAACCCATGCATCGAGTTCCTTCACCTTACCAATTCTCTTGGGATGGTCAGATATTTCTGAAATGCTGTCACCAATTATCTGGGACATTTCTCTGACACTTTGACGTGGGTTTTGTTCAACTAGTGTCTTCAGATGTTAATTGTGAACTCCAGACCGATGTCCTCTACCTCCTTGATCCTCAAGAGTCGTATCCCCGCAGTGGAAATTCAAAAATGTCGTAGTTGGATCCTTCATGACACGCACTGTTAATGTTGGCAGTAGTTGGAGAAGCATTATGACCAAGCTCATGCAAAAAATTAAACGCATCTTCTTTTTTCCTCATAAGATGACGCTTATATAATGTTTGAAGTTATAAATTCTGAAAGAGATTGACATGAAATTAACAAAGAGGAAGGAGTCATAGATTCCTGTGCAACTGCCATAATAATATATTCATCATGGCTTGGCTTCGCAAAACAAAGATCAAGAGGGAGACTGTACACGTCGCTTGCAGGCACGTTTGTGATTGATAAGTCCAACGCCGAAAAGGTATACACAGTTGCAATAGTTGCAGCTGAAAGTCCGCCCTGGGCTCGATGGCATTTCGTTGCAATACTTCCTCTTCTGCCTCTTGTCCCTGGGAGCGGCCCTACAGGTATTTTCAAAGAAGGATAATATATTAGAATATAATTAAAGGGTTTATTCAGAAATCGGACATCATTTTCCGAACAGCATAATATAGGGTGACCCAAAAAAACGGGAACTTTTTAACAATCCAATAAAACCAAGAGCGATGGAAGAAAAATATTTAATTCATAGTAATTGAAACCTTAAAACATGCCATTTAAGAAACAATGATGGAATTTTCATTTTTCAAAAATTACGTCCTGTAGATGGCGTCCTCCTGTACGAATGCATTCTTGAAATCTGCTGTTGAGATTCCTCATTGACTACTGCAACATCTCAGCTGAGATACTGTGAATTTCATTCTCGTTACTAAAATGGCGAAATGTTTACTTGCTCAAGGTTACTGTCTCGCAGTGTTGCCACTTGGTCATGCCTGGCAATACGCACTTCAAAAATTCCCGTTTTTTGGGGGGTTTAATCCTTAATAAATTGAAACAAATGTTCTGGCTATTGCAATTTTATTTTTCATCATTGTATGACATAAAGTTTCAAATTAAGAATTCCAGGAAAGTACTTATTTATTTAACATGGAATTCTTAAACCTATCAAATATGTTTTTATAAGTTTTTGTCATCGTGTCTATCTGTCTATAACAACTTGGTTAGATACACTTCTTACTTTTGTTCTACTTTGACAAATAAATTATGATGTTTTTCAGTGGGTGCTCTATCCGTCTGGAAAACATTATAACAGAATTTCGAAGGTGCATTTGAATAGGGGAAAATTCCTTTTAAAAGCTAAACAAAGTATTAGGAAGTAAGAAAATTCATTAAAAACAATGCAAACAGTACTAGACCGCTATGTTATATTAACCCTTCCATATTGCAGTGAATGCTGAACAATTTGAAACGGACACTTGAGGCAACAGAGTTCTACAGAAGGATGTTGAGAATAGCATAGACCGAGCATTTAATCAATGAGGAAGTTTTAAGTAAAATGGGAACAAAAACAGACAGTTACACTTAGAATCAGAAAGAGACACGAGGAAGGACGGCTTGGAGAATTTGATACTCAAAGGACATATTGAAGACAAGAGGGCCAAAAGTAAATGAATGGTGAAACAGGGAAAATAATAAGGGGAAACACATTACTTAGAGCTACAAAGGATAGAAAGCTGTGGAGAGCCATGACCGAGCGAGTCCTGAAAGGACAAGGTATGTAAAAGAAGATCACCAAAATATAAACAAGGAGGTGCGAAGAGAGTAAGCTTTACGGCACAAAATTGTAATCGGCGAGCCGAGTTCAAATTCCGCCTGAGAACGAAAATTGTATAAATAGTATATACAGTGTAACCCGGATATCAGAGAGTTGTCCGGACCGGAGACTAAGTCTCTTATATCCGGGTTTCTCTTATATCCAGGTTTGGTCTATTATATATACATTAACACAGGCTCTAATTTGGGACCAGATAAAATCTATCTCATTTCCGGGTTTCTCTTATATCCGGGTCTCTTATATCCGGGTTACACTATAATGTTAATTCTAACGAACTGGCACGAAACATGGAAATTCACACGATCACTTGAAAACAAACCCAGAAACACACAAATATCATCGGACAGAGCAATGGTTGGAATAACCTCCAAGAAATGGGGAAATGTCAGCATTGATTAAATATATGATAAAGCTAATTTATTAATAAAATGGAGGTGGTAAAAAGAAAGAATAAGGTGTCGCGAAAAGTTTGGTCAAATGCCGCCTAATGGAATTTGGTACTAGCAATATGATAAAATCAAATAGAAGATGGAAGGATAAGTTAGAGGGTTTATCTATTTTCTCTATATCAGAATCTTCGTCAAAATGGACTGAAGGATGCGCAGGTAGTGCAGCGGTTAGCGGTTCTGAATGAGAAGGCGGCGAACCAAGTTCGAATTCCGGCTGACGTCGGTACATTCAGTTTTGCATAAATCTACTTGAGAAAGACATGATTCCATTTCATTCTCCAGCATCAATCTTTAGGTTAAGTCGCAGGACAGTCCGTGTTCTCTGGCCTTGGTTGACAGCCAGTCTACGATAAAGACAACTTTTAATTCAAAATCAGTTTATGTGCGAACAATCACATCGGCCTTCGTTAGCAATCTATAATAGTGACTCGATATAAATATACATCTCCAGCAGCCCGGTTGTCTCTGCCCGAAAAAAAAACATGCCTGAAATTATTATGTCTCGTGAGTTTTCAAAATTTACGGCAAGGAGGGGGTAGTCGTCTTTTTTTTTTTTTTAATTGGCTGAAGCAATCTGATCCAATTAGATACGTTGCTATGTGACATTCCAAAGAAGTCTGCTCGGTTTATTAATTAAAAGAAAAAAAAAAAATTTTTAAATTTTCGATATTAAATTTATTGGCAACATATTTACTGTTTACTTTCATTACCCTCCACCATTTTTCAGCCAATTTCATTATCCTCTACTCTCATAAGTTATTTTCTTTTCTTTCCAATGCAAGAGTACATTTCGATGTCTCCCAGGCAAATGAATATTTTATTAAATCTTTGTTCATATATTGAAATGTAATTGTCATCTTTGATAATGGCTTATGTAAGCCGAAAGCTTAGATTGGATTTAAACATGTATAACTATGGTAGTTTCCTTTCGACATTCAATGATAATGTTATTTAGCTTATCAGGCAATATGAAAGGAACTTACTTAAAATAAATAGACAAACCTTGTCTATATTATTTAATGAAACATGCATTAATCAAAAATTGCTGTTTAAATATACACAATTTTTATATTTATATATATATATATATATATATATATATATATATATATATATAGGGTGTAATGGGTATATTGTCACCATTTTATATTTTTCAATTTCGCGCATGCGTGTTGTTTGTTTTTTGATGTTGACGACTGCACAGTAAAATAGGGTCAGTGGGACACCGTCTTTGAGAAAAAGACCACCATGACGCAATTAACTCCGCCAGAAACTTGGAAACGGCACGCCGTACTGCTTGATATTAAGACCAGAAGCTCCAATACGAGCATTTCAGAGTGTTTAGGTGTTGATATGAACATAGTGCAGTGGATTCGGAAAGAGTTAGATGAGTCTAATGGTGATTACGATGGTACGGCAGCTCGGAAAACAAACTTTGATAGCTCTGATAAGAAAAGAACTCCCAAATTTGTTGATGAGGGCCTCAGAATCAACACGGAAGCCGAAATCAAGTGCCCTTGAGACGATAGTGATGTCCTGGGTCAAGAGGATGGCTACTGGAAGACGCTATGTCTGGCAACAGGATACTGCACCATGCCACACAAGCAGGAGAACCCAGTCATGACAGTCAGACAATATCTCTGACCACATCACCCCTTACATCTGGCCACCTAACTCCCCAGACTGCAACCCCCTTGATTATTGGGGGGAGGCGCAATTGGGCGAGAGACCAACAAATCTCTTTTTAACGCCAAAGATGAACTGAAGGCAAGGATTATGACAGCATTCACCAACTTAAACAAAGGAACTGTCCAGAAGATTCCGAATTGGTCTAGAGGCCGTGAAGCCAATTGCCATTTTATTGAATAAATTTACTCTTTCTTTACTAATTCAAGATAGGTTTGTGTAATTTTTTAAATATCTCTGTTAAAATGAGATGTCAGTGTTATTTTCATTTTAGCGCAATTTAGAAGACAAATTATTTATCGCACCATATATATATATATATATATATATATATATATATATATATATATATATATCGCAACCTGTATATAACCCAATTTTGCTTTATAATTAAAATTAAACCATTTATAATCGTTGTCGTTGGCATTATTTCGTATCCAATAATTTAATTTCTTCTTTGATAATCGCTTCCTTTATGGTGATGGCATTGATAACAAAGTAGACCAATTCTTGCTTGGAAGAGCCGATAGTGTTGACTGCATAGTAATGCATATTTATTGCATAAAAATACAATTATGGCACAAGGCGGAAAAGGGGAGGGGTTCAGGCTGGTCTTCACTAACTATCTTATACCTAGCTAATCCGATTCAAGACCCATTCACTCATTACCATTTGACCATTCATTATAAAAACTCGTCCGTCGCCAATCAATCCTCCATACACCATAATACCACATCCTCTCAAGTGGAACCTACGAAACGCGCCCCATGCCATAAAAAATTAATGATAATAAACTGTATATACAATTCTAAAGAGGAAAAATGAGAGGGAAAGGAGATGAACTCAATAACAAACTAAACATGAATACAAAGTGAACTAAACATAACTGATGTTAGTAGGGCCCGTCCAACCCTGAAGATGGAGAGAGGCCGCTGTATTCTGCCCAATGGACAAAATCAAGAAGCTCTCTTACTAAAGGAGTGGGAAATGGAGAAAATATATACGCGGACATGGGAAAGAAAAAGCCGGCGATGAGGTCGATTTTGTCGAGCCTTTCTCTCTTGTCGTGTCACTTATTCTTTTCCTCTGCTGCTGGCTTCGAAGTTCTGGTTCTGATAGCGATGGAACACCGCCAGTTTGTATGGCCTTGGGCTTGTGCTTCGAACGAATTAGGCTCAAGTCTAGTCGCTTTCATTGAATTTTCTTTTGTCCTTGTACCTTCGAGGAGGGCAACCCTGTGGTTATTTTTCTGAAGTGAGATACTGAATAAGACTTGACGTGGAAACCTTGATTCTTCCATTCTTGTTACATATCCTGACAATTGTTTTTTAAAAAAAGTGCACGGTGGAGTAATGGATACAATATTGGATTGAGAAATCGGAGAGCCGAGTTCGAATTCCAGTCGAATCCATTACATTTACTTACGTGCTAATACCCTTGGGAAAGGTGTGAATCCTCCTCTTCTCCCTCCAACTATGGGTAAATAGCAGGACAGACTGGGTTCTATAGCCTTGGATGGCAACTGGTCTAGGAGAAGGACAACTCTGAATTCAAAACCTGCGGAGGGTCGTTTGGGGACCTTGTGGCATTCGTTGCACCAGGTCCCTGTATTCGTCCCTCCAAAAAGTGTGGATGGCCCTGCACAAAGCCTTCACCACTATAATCAAATCTCATGTGTCGGTGTCGGGCTTTCAGTTTCTGGGAACTGATCTGCCTGACCCTCATACGTCGAGTTCGACGGGAGAGTCCATCATATATATATATATATATATATATATATATATATATATATATATATATAATATTAGTGGTAAATATACACATACATATGCAATCATATATCTAAAATATAAATATATATATATATACATACATACACATACATATATGTATAAAAAATAATTCCAAGAGGATAGAATCCAGGTAGAACTCAATGTCCATAACAGAGTAAGGATATATATATATATATTGATTGGTTGATTGTGTATGTATTGTCTTTTGCGAGATTTTACACACACACACACACCCTTCCCCATATCATCACTTCAAATGTATCTAAGTTGTAACGAAGCTCAGAGCAACATTAGATTTTAACGTTTATTCTAAATTAATTTTTGGCCTTTCAATAAAAACAAAATAAATAACAAAACATATAAATTTTTTCTCAATTTCTTCTGTAAATAATTTTAGAATATTTAACTTAATATAGATTAAATTTAAAATCATTTTTAATATTGATAATAGTATAATTTAATATTAATTAGTTTGACTTAATTCTATTTTAGTCTAACCCTAACATTAAAGCATTACATAATTATTGTAACCAAAGTCCGTTAAGTTTTTGAATTCTCATATACTTGTATTTTGATTGGTCATTCCAGATTATGTAACAGCGTTTCCCCTTAGTGATGGACGTTTGATTGATTTCAACCTTTTAAAACCCTTTATTCTACATTCAACACCATCACTTGATAAGACGCCAGAAGTGTTGAAACAAAATGGCTATTTTTGTAGTGACTTTATAACATATTTATGTTATAATTTTCGAATAAATAATTATATATATATATATATATATATATATATATATATATATATATATATATATATATATATATATATAAACATTATTAGATCGCACGAGAAAGGATTGCTGCCTAAATACACAAATATATATAGATATAGATATAGATATATATATATATTTAGGCAGCAATCCTTCTTTCATGCACATTTCATTAAAAACGACTGACAAGGTGCTTTTATTTAGTTTTTTATATAATTTCTCGTGCGATCTAATAATGTTTTTCTTTTCAGATGATAAATTATATAAAAACTGTCCAAAAGTTCTTTTTATCCGAGCGCTTTCGGCTATACATTTAGCCATTTTCAAGGATTATATTTCAACTGTTAGAATTAGAAATAGTTTGTTATATGTATGTTTTATAAAATGTTTAATGTTTTTGTTTCAAAACACGGTCAAGATATTATGTCCATGTTCAAAGTTAATATTATTAAGTGTTGGTTTGTTTGTTTTTATTAATAAGGCTTCCATTATTTTTAGCCTTTTTTTGCATGTGGATGATGCTATTATATTAGTGTTGTCGACAAGTATGTTCCGAAATGAGATCTAATTGAGCTATTGTCAGAAAGGTGTAGCGTTAGTCTGCGTGTTAAACAATTTGTAGTGTGGCCTATATAATTATTATTAGATCTCACGAGAAATTATATAAAAAACTAAATAAAAGCACCTTGTGAGTCGTTTTTAATGAAATATATATATATATATATATATATATATATATATATATATATATATATATATATATATATATATATTAGGACCATAAATAACTTCGCGCTGTTTTCCAACAGATGATGTTCCCAGAACTGCGTGCGTGTAGTTTCAGATGGTAACACATCTATTGCGAAGAAATATAAGCAAGCTTGAAATTCAGTATATGTCATTTCGCCGAGGTGTAAGCAATTTGTTTTTAATAGAGTTAAACATGTCAGATTTCGTGCCAAAGAAAGTGTCTTTGCGGGGAATTTTACTGCCCTTGGTGAAATAAAACGTAAAGCCTTACTCAGTAACAAATTCCTAGACCGTTTCTTTTAATATGCTCGATCAATAACAGTACCTTGTCTATAAACTTAACAATTTCTTGTGTGCATATTTGTGCGTCTGCGTGTGTGTGTCAGTCTGTTTTGGTCGTATTTTTACCTTTCTTAAAATAAAAATAACATAAAATATAGAAAATAGCGCCAATTTTGTTCCATCTTCAATGTGATCTTTTTTAATGAATTTGTAGTTAAACAATTCTAATGGCATTTAAGAATTGGGTAGACGAAACTGTTTGGAAGACGTTGATGGCCGTAAATGGCTTGTTTAGATGTAATCGGGACCGATGGGGTCGAGCGTTCTGACCTTGTGCATTCTCTACCAGAAACTAAGGTCCGCTCAGAGTAAACGGCAAATTGGCTCTGTCGGCGTTGAAGAAATACAAATAAACCTGTTGTTCTATCTTCAATATTATCTCTTTGAATAAACAGACCTAATCCCATCCAACAACAAAAACATAAATCACTTTCTGGCCGACCCTATACATCACATTGACTTAAATTAATCTATTGAGAGAAGCAAAGCCAACACTTCGTAAGGTTAAGCGATCTTATGATCTGGTTAATATGATTAATGGGCGTTTAAAACTGCGTATTATCTCATGTGATCTAATCTGATTAAACAAACTGTCAACAGCGCCAATTAATTTGAAGGAATTCCTTCTAGAATCAATGAGATCAAGTTAAGAGCAAAACTTGACTACAACATAACATCTCAAATACGGAGACTTCCCTATCATCAAGTAAATCCATCTCCCTTTATACTGAAGACGTCATAAGTAATGTCCTAAATATGTTAACGATAAATTGATTTGTTTGTTTGTTTCGGGTTTTATGGCATATCAACCACTATGGGTTATTTAATGCCAGATCCAGTATTTACTAGATATATCAAAAACGTATAGTTGGCAACATCATTGTTTCAAAAACGCATAGCTGGCAACATCATTGTTTCAAAAACGTATAGCTCGCAACATCATCGTTTCAAAAACGTATAGCTGGCAACATCATTGTTTCAAAAACATGTATCCCTGGCAACATTATTGTTTCAAAAACGTATAGCTGGCAACTGTTTCAAAAACGTATAGCTGGCAACATCATTGTTTAAAAAAATGTATCCCTGGCAATATCATTGTTTCAAAAACGTATAGTTGGCAACATCATTGTTTCAAAAACGTATAGCTGGCAACATCATTGTTTCAAAAACGTATAGTTGGCAACATCATTGTTTCAAAAAACGTATAGCTGGCAACATCATTGTTTCCCATCACATTTTAGGGGTAAGGTGTTAGTATATTTAGTGTAGGGTTTGGGAGGGAAAGTTAATTGTAAGTTGTAGTTGTTTTGGGATGGGTCAGATGTGATGGGGCTTGACATGACCAGCCGATTGATCGGATTGACGGCCTTTTGGTTGGACGTAGTTTATCGTCATACCCAGGACGCGGATGTAGTTTATCGTCATACCCAGGACGCGGATGTAGTTTATCGTCATACCCAGGACGCGGATGTAGTTTATCGTCATACCCAGGACGTACGATAAATTGAATATTTTCCTTATTCTAAAATGCCTAAATGACAATCCATGTTAATATGTAAGTTACTAATAAGTCTAGTTCGCTTCGTGGTTAGAACGTTAGCTTTCGTAATGGTCGACTAGTCAGGAAGGTTACTTCTTGATAATGTCAGCCTGGACCGATGTCCACGATGTGCGGCAGCAGTGATAAAAAAAATCCTACAAATTAACCCAAATATTGTGTATGAAATCGGGAAGAGTAAACTAGGCGGTATCAGTGTTAAAACCATTCTACAGATTAACCAAAAAATTGTAAGTGAAATTGAGATTTAAAAAAGCGGCAGTACAGGTAAAAAAAATTCTACAGATTAACCAACAAACTGTGAGCGAAATTGAGAAGATTAAATTAAGAGATAGCAGTGGTGAAAGCATGCTGCAGATTAACCAAAAAATTCTCTGTGAAAGCGGGAAGATTAAACGAAGCAGTGGCAAAACCATCCTACAATAATTCAAAAATTAAACTAAGCGGCATCAGCGGTAAAAACTTTCCTACAGATTAACCAAGAAATTGTCAGTGAAATCGGTAAGTGTAAACTAAGCGGCCGTAGTGATAAGATTATCTTACAGATTAACCGAAAAGGTTTGGGTGAAATTGGGAAGAGCAAACTCTAGCGACAGCAGTGGTAAAACTATCCTACGGATTAAGCCAAAAATTACGAGCAAAATTGGGGAAATTAAAGTAAGCAGCAACTGTGGTAAAACCATTCTACAGATTAAAAGATTGTGAGCGAAATTGAGATGTGTAAACTAAGTCATGAGTGAAATTAAACTACACGAATGCAATATCACCTGTTTTCCTGCAATAAGCTATTGTATGTGTAAAAAAATATAAGTTCTTCGACCTACGGTTCGAGAGTACTGGTTTTGTTTTATCTGCTGATCACGCCAAATTGTGCGTTCACTCTCCAAAATTGTAAGTAAAGTCCGCTCAACTTAGTTGTGTATAAACCACAGGTTGGCTGACTTCGTGTTTTTTTTTTTCTAACCAACGTCTATATACACTAGTCCATGTGTCCTCTTTGCGTCTAGTCACTGGATCTAACCAACGTCTTTATCCATTATTCCATGTGTCTTTGTCTTTGGGTCTAGCCACTGAATCTAACCAACGTCTTTTTCCACTGGTCCATGTATCCTTGTCTTTGTGTCTAGTCACTGGATCTAACCAACGTCTTTATCTACTGGTCTATGTATCCTTGTCTTTGTGTCTAGTCACTGGAACTAAGCAACGTCTTTATCCATTAGTCCATGTATCTTTTTATCTGGGTCTAGTCACTGGATCTAACCAATGTCTTTATCTACTGGTCCATGTATCCTTGTCATTGTGTCTAGTCACTGGATCTAACCAACGTCTTTATCCATTGGTCCATGTATCCTTGTCATTGTGTCTAGTCACTAGAACTAACCAACATCTTTATCCACTGGTCCATGTAACCTTGTCTTTGTGTCTAATCACTGGATCTAACCAACGTCTTTATCCTTGATGAGACATGGCCCAATGGATACAGACAGTGGTTAGATTCAATGATTTGACCCAAAGAGTTCTGAGTTCAATAACAGGCCACAGCAGTGGTGAAGCAAAACTTTGAGAGTTGAGTTAAAGGGAAGTAACTGAAACAGCTGGAAGAGCCATGGCCCGTGGATCTAGAAATATCTACCGCGGTTGACGAAATAAATGGTTCGTTTCGAAATTCTAATCTCCTGAAGAAATCTGGAGCGTACAACGTCCGAAACGCTGTGAATATGGCAATGAAGATGAGGATAAAAGTTCAAATAATGTAAATAATGCAAGTTTTTTTTTTGTTTACTTTTGAAAATTTTGCCTACGAGGAGGTGTTGAACATTTCTCGACGAATTCCCAAAATCAGTATTGCGATGTTTGGTCATTAAACAGGTCGGTAGATGATTTTTGCATGCACCAAATACATTCAGATTTAGAGGGCTTAATTAAAAATGATCCTGCTTTTGTTTGTTTATTTTTCCTGAAAGAAAAAGAATAAGAGAAACATTAAGAAAAAGAAAGAAATAATGGACTGCAAAACGTTCTTTCTACTTCACCCTCAAATTAACATATAAATCTTAACTCTACAAAGCCTTAAACGGTAATTTCGCTTTTTCGCGTGATAAATGATTCATCATTACATAATCAGTCCAAGGTGAACAGAAAGATGTTAGAATGTAGAGATAATGTTTTTTTCCAATGAGCTGATGGCTAAATTAGCCTCCATTGGAGTGAATGTGTTCACTATAAAGAGATATTTTACTGACAAACGACTTTTTATTTCTTATCTCATTCGTTCGAAACCTTATTCGTTTACATGAATAAATGCGAAAGCCGGAGATCAGTTCTCCCACAAATTCTGAGGTTAAAAAGCCCCAGCTTCGCTTAATGGTAATTTACACGCTGTTATATATTATCTACTTCTAGGCAATATTACTTTTCAGGTTTAAATAATTTGCATACTGATTTTATAAAAGTATATTTCATATAAAAAGTGCCCTTCATTACTGTTTTTTTATTCGAGGATTGTTTTGATTTTCATATCAAAAATAGTTCTGTTTAGAAATATTGTCTTATATAGCGCAGATAAGAGTTTGAAATTTGCATTTTACCTGGCCTTCAACAAGTTGGCATCTATTTGTAAAACTTTCCTTGCCAATTTATGAATGAAATGTTCATTTAATTTTTTTTCTTTCAAAGATTTCAAGTAGTGAATATATCTTACTTTGCGGTGCGATAGCGAGAGGGCGAAGCTTGCCAGTTTTAAATAAAGATTAAATTTCGAATGTATATTCCCAAGATAAAGATAAAGGGCTATCCATACAATACCGTCTATAATCCTCCTTCTCCTCTTCTTGAACCTATAAGGGCCCTGTCACGTATAAGGCCATGCAATCTATCATGACCAGACATCATGTTTCTAATCACTTTCTCACCGACGTAACGTGGATTCCCTCTGTCTTTTCTAAAAATATTTTCATGGCAGCTCTTCTGATGAGCTTTTTTCCATGGTGCTCGAATACAACTATTTTTTTTTCTTTTTTCACACTTCCCACCTGTGGAAACCCCTTCTTATTTCTTGCTTCCCTGATAATTACAATCTTCAGAAATTTAAACGTCAATCGATATCTTCCGTCTTCTTGAACCCTATTTCGTCCTTTTCTCAGTCCACTCCATTTTCAGTCTTCACTTTCAGTCCGTGTAGTGCCTTCCCCTGAATTATAGTGGCGTTGTCGCCTTGCTGAAATGATTACAAAATGCCTAATCACACTAGGTGGTTTGCATAGAAAGTAGATTTTACTCCCACGCCCAACCGAATTATCACAATTGTCGTTTTTCATGACTATTTGTCGTCAAAGCTAGAGAACCCAGTCTACTCTACTATTTAATCTCATCAGGGTTAATAATAAATCACGTCAGGTACACCAAATAATGGATTAGGTATGGAAGAAAGTTATATTCTCAGATTGAATTTTCCCCATTATAGGTATTATTATATCCATGATATAATAATACACGAATGTAATGGAAAGCAGAAAGAAAAGGAATGATAAACATGCTTTATTCTCAGAGAGAGTTTTATACACAAAATTATATTTTTATTACTTAAACGTTATTATTAGTAGATACTCGTATTTGAGTAAACGCTCCGTTTATTTATTAAAAAATATATATTTATTTATTTTCATCTACCGGCCTAAATATTCGAGAAATCTTCTAAAAATATGCGCTCTCCGGCAGGATTCGAACCTGTGTTCCCCTAGGGGAATCCTGACGGAGAGCGCATATTTTTCTTTGGATTGTTGTTACATTTTTTTCTTAAATATACAAAGATTAAGATTTCGTTCGACTGGGTAACAAAGAAAGGTTTGTCATGGTTTGGTTTATTTGGTTTATTTTGATTTTAGATATATCAACCTCAATGGGTTATTTAATGCCGACAAAATTTTTTATTGCTGGTAATGTTTTGTTTTGTCAAAAATCTGTTTCTGGTAATATTTTTTCCTTCAAAATTATTATACTGGTAAAAACTTTTTTAAAAAAAGTATTGCTGGTAATAGTTAACTATTTGCCCTCAGCTGGGACACTAACAGGTTCTATCACCCCGGGCCAGAGTGGACCTGGGAACACCAGCAATTAAGAGGTGGTTTCACGCTACTCAAAACCTCCTGATCAGTGGCCTTGCTGTTGGACGTATTTCATCGTCTAAACCCAGGACGTGGATGTAGTTTATCGTCATACCCAGGAAGCGAATTTAATCTGAGTGTTAACTATTTCTCCGTAGCTGGAACCCTAACAGGTGCTACCACCACGGGTCAGGGTGGACCTGGAAACACCAGCAATTAAGAGGTGGTTCCACGATCCTCAAAACCTCCTGATCAGAGGCCTTGCTGCTGGATGTAATTTATCGTCTTACCCAGGACACGGATGTAGTTTAACGTCTTACCCAGGACAGGGAAAATCATGTTTACCATATGAGTCCGAAGATATTAATACTATTTAAAAAAAGAAAACGGTCCCTGATTTTGAGTCATTCACATTTAATACACTCGTCGCCATCTTCCTATGTCTCAAAATTTCATATATACCCCCCGTCTTCGTTACCTTTTCGTCGGCTTTTGGGATAAGTTATTCGTCTGGATTACGCTGTTACTACTTAAGGAGATTGAACAGAGCAGACATATGTTCGATTAAGGGTCTCGACCACGTGTCTTCGTTGGTGCCAGAGACTTATATAAAATATCTACTTCTGAATTAAGAAGATTAGGCGACATTTCTCCTGTATTCTACCATAACAATGACAATTCGCCAAGGAAACGTATAGACGAAAAAGCAAAGAGAAAGATTCCATTTTGATGAATTAAATTCAAACTACAGCAGTTCTCTCTGGTTATCTATTCTCTTCTTCCAAACATGAGCCACGTTTGCATTTCTCTGTATGACGGCAGCTTCGACGAAAGCAGACACCAGATTAAAAGACAAAATCCTCAATGTCGTGGGCGATTCCCCTGCCAATCGCACTTATAGATAACGGCGACTGTTTTAACGAATACTACGTGGGTGTTATATAAAGTCAAAACGGAAGAGAAAAATGTTTTAATTTTAATCGACAACATATTTACCAATGTTCTATGATTTTTCAGGTAACTCAGAAATTCTGTCTTCTCATAACGCCATCACTTTATGACTGCTCCAGAGGTATTTCGCTTCACTGTCTTCCAGAGAACTGATTTTTTTTTTCAAGAAAAATCAGTAAAAACCACAATACACAATAATCCGGAGTAATGGATAGCGGCTCAGATTGAGGAATCGGAGAGTCGAATTCCAGTCGAATCCATTACATTCACTTACGTGCTAATAACCTTGGGAAAGGTGTGAATCCTTTTCTTCTCCCTCCAGCTATGGGTAAATAGCAGGACAGACTGTTCTATAGCCTTGGCTGGCAACTGGTCTAGGAGAAGGACAATTCTGAATTCAAACCCGGAGTGGAGCCCCGAAGGCGGATGGACGGCACTTTGTGCTACCTTCCGGCAACTACTGCAGCCGTGTTGGTACCAAACTTTATTGGTTTATCCTCTCCTTTGGACTCTGCTAGCAAGGCCGAGAGGGGGAACTAGATGTCTGGGCAGCCCTAGTTCTCCATATATCCCACCCGGGCTCGTAGCGCACCGCGCTACTCCATCGTCTCTCGAGACGGACGGACGGATGCCGACGACGACGACACAATAATTCAAAGTTATAATATTTGCTAAATACGACGGCTGGGTGAAGGTAACTTTTTGTGTACAAAATACAGGAGAATTTGAAGCATTAGGTAGTGGATCACCTAATTAAAAAAACATAGGGTCAATTGGTTCTGCACAAAAAGAAGGATATGCGAGCCATTTTCTTTGGGAATTAACGAATCAGCAATTAGCGAGAAAACGAGATTTCCTGGTAGAAAAAGGAAGTTTCTGTCTCCAAAATTATCAATTATAAATTTCACCTGCTATGAATGGGAAATCTCTCACCCTCTCCGTTACTGACAAGTAGTTGGCAAAATTCCCCTATTGAGGACGATAAAGTAGCCAATATAGATCATATTCATTATATTATTCAGTACTACAGAAAATATTTTTCTTGGTGAAAAGACGGCTGGTTTGACTTTCATTAACACAGACAGAACGACTTTGATATACTGGACTGAAGACCTGTTCAAGTCAAGAGTGAATCATATCCTCCCTATCCTCATAAGAGTGAATCATATCCTCCCTATCCTCATAATCTTCACTTCCTACCACCTTCTCTTTCATTCAGAGCACACACCTCATTCGTTATAACCATTTTAACAGTAACTCTCTGCACTACAATCTTAACCTCTTCAAGTCAATGGTCAATCGTTATCTATCTTAATCCTACTAGTCTCCTCTTCCTACCACCTTCTGTTCCATTCATATCACACACCTTATTCAGCATTACCAGTTTGACTGTAACTCTCTACTTTGTTTGGCTCTCGAGCCTTTTATTAAGTGAAATTTAGTCTATAAAAAATCAGCTCAAATCTATCTAAACTTGTGTCTATCTAAATCTGTCTACATCTATGCTTATTTGTCTAAATCATTTCAAATCTTTCTAAATTTGTGCACTTCTAAATTTATTCATAGCAATCTCAGTTCATATGTCAGTTCACATCTGCTTCTCTCTCTCTTCCTCTCCCTCTCATTCTTCTTTCTTTCTTTCTTTTTTTCTTTCTTATTCTGTGTGTTTCTCCATTATGTAAAGTTCTATTTTCTCATCGCTCTATCCTATCTTCGTAAACATAAATTGTAAGACAGAAAGTAAGGTTCACTATTTACATTATTCGGACTAATGTCCTCATCTTTGTCGCCATGTTTATCACAACGTTTCGGCCGTTGTACGCTCCGGCCTTCTTCAGATGGTTGGAATATCGAACTGAACCCTTTATTTCGTTTACTGGGGTAGACTGTTCTAGTTCCACGTGCCATGTCTAATGGTTGTAAGTTATCTCCTGTTAATTCTCCTCTCAAAATTCTCCACCGCTTTAACCAGGGATTGAACTCACACACTTTGGGTCCTGTCACTGGATCTAACTAACGCCTTCATCCACTGCGCCATGTGTTCTTGAAGAAGGCCGGAGCGTACAACGGCCAAAACGTTGTGATAAACATGGCGACAAAGACGAGGATATTAGTCCGAATAAGGTAAATAGTGTACATAATACCTCATCTCATAAATATAGATAGATACTGAACGTAAGGTTGTTCAGCAAAAGAAACAGTCCAAGATGCGAACTTTGAATTGGAGACATCGAAATCAATCATATGTTAAAAAAAAAGCAGTGTATGGGGTGGTAGCACCTGTTAGGGTCCCAGCTATGGGCAAATATTTAAACCCCAAGCAAAAGTCAACAGTACATTTTTATAGTAAAATTACTAATAATACATTTTATAGTAAAATTATCAGCAATATTTTTTTATAAATTAACAATACATTTTTGTAGTGAAATTGCCAGCAAAATATTTTTTAAAAATTATCAACAATACATTTTATAATTTACAAAACATACATCTAAAAATCATACATTTGACTTGTTAGTATAAGATTATGTACAAAATATCTGTAGTTGAAGGCATAAGGATTGCGTTCAAAATATTTAGATTTCAGCATTAAATAACACAGACAGGTTGATTGTATCCAGAATTGATTACCCCCCCCCCCCAGGCCAAGAACTGATGCTTTACTGACTGATAAGTGCATAACACCGTGGTTGGTTTCGGACTTTATTTCTAAATTAGACACCAATAAGGCAAGTGAAGATGATGGAATACCAGCCGTTGGAAAAGGAAAAGTGCTCCTGTGCTGGTCTCAGTTCTCTTCAAAATATATAACTAGTGTCTTGCTTCCTGCTTTCCAGCTTGTTGGAATTCCTCCTCTGTAGTCCCTGTTTTTAAGAACTCTGGTGAACCTTCTAATTACCGCCATATCAGTCTCCTACCACTTTTCGGAAAAGTCTTCAAGGCTTTAATCAATGCCGAAGTGATTAAGCATCGTACCTCTCAAGACCTACTCTCTGACAAACAATATGGATTCCGCTTTGCCCGGTCTACCGCTGATGAGCTTACGGCCATAACTGAATATATATATATATATCATGCTCTTGATAAGAACGGCAAAGCTCAAGCTGTGGCTCTAGATGTATCGAAGACGTTTGACAGATTTTGGCATGCTGGTCTTCTGTGTAAGCTTCAGGAATATGGTATTACAGGACGAATATTTGATTTAATCCAGTCATTCATTTCAAATCGTGACATGAAGGTCATTCTGAACGGGCCCGCTTCCAGATCCTTCTTTATGAATGCAGGGGTCCTCCAAGGCTCTATCTTGGGTCCTACACTGTTTCTGATCTTCATCAATGATCTTCCTGATGTCATCAGCTCCCAAGTAGGCAATTATGCAGTTGACACTACCATTTATTCCTTTCTCATTTGTAAACCCGGCAGCGCTGATAAAGTCAACCTGGCCGCTGCTCTCAAAAAAGGACTTTCAATCAGTGATTAACTGTGGTAGGAAAGAACTTGTAAATTTTAATGCCTAAAAAAAACTGCTCTAATTTCACCACCACAGAGGTAATCCCCTGCCAGCCATTAGCATGGTTTATGTAAACTCCAGGCCTTACGCTTCTAATGACCTGAAGTGGAACAAATACTTTGAATCAATTGCTGCATCTGCTGCAAGGAAATTTGGCTCACTGTGTTGTGCCAAAGTCCATCCTACATATCTGTAAATCTACCATTCGTATAACATTGAGTAGTTGCCATATCTGGACTGGTGCCCCAGCTGTTAATCTCGAAGTTCTCGACAAAATCTAAAGAAGGATCTGCAATGTAATCGATTCTGACTTGGCATCTCGACTCCAGTCACTTTCTCATAGACGTGATATGGCTTCCCTCTGTCTTTTCTACAAATATTTCCATGACTACTGTTCTGCCGAGCTTTTTTCCTCCCTGGTTCACCGACTAAATATATTTAATCGTGCTACTAGACTGGCATCTAGGTCCCACAGTTTTACTGTTGAAATAGTTAAATGTAACCGTCACTTCAACTCCAACAGCTTCTTTTCTCGCACTTCCCGTCTGTGGAATTCCCTTCTGTTCACGCGCTTTCCTGGTAACTACAATCTTTAAAAAATTAAATGCAACGTCAATCGCCATCTTCTGTGTCTTAATTCACATTCATCTTTTATCCTTTCCTAATTCCCTATGTACACACTTTTCCTAACCCTAACCCTAACCCTTGCGAATCAGTGGCACCCCCGCCTTCTTTGGGGTAAAATGCCTAAAAAATCAACCAACCAACAATGGATGGAAAATGCGACACCAAATTTCGAAATTGGAATAGCGAAAAATGACCTCCAAAACCTAAGCAATGTATTAATATTGTGGTGTTCTCCCTCTAAGAGTCTATGTTAGACTCTACCGCCTACTATAAGTTTAGTAGGAGAGAAGATCCAGGGAGCAGGGAATAGTGAATGAATTGAGCGCTGGTTTATTCGATACACTCTCACTAGTCGTGTAATACTCTTTTGGTGTATTTACTGTTTAATATACGATATATCTGCAAACTTGGTTTTTGTTATTACTTTACTTAACCATTTACTTGGTCACAACAATTAAGAAACAGGAAAATCCGTTAGAAAAAACTACTGAAGAAGAAGAAGAAGAAGAAGAAGAAGAAGAAGAAGAAGAAGAAGAAGAAGAAGAAGAAGAAGAAGAAGAAGAAGAAGAAGAAACTGCTAAATATTTTGGAGGAATATAGAAGAAAAAAGGAAAAGACAGAAAGGGACAGTTGAAATTTCTATGGCACATAATGAAGAAGGACGGGTTAGAAAATCTGACACGTACAGGACAGATTGAAGACACGAGGGACAGAGGAAAAACAACACATAGTGAGTTTAAAGTAAATGGATGGTGGAACAATGTTTAGGAAAAATAACAAAAAAGACAAAATTTATTAAGAGCTACGAAGGACAGGAAATTGTGGAGAACCATGATCGTCTACGTCCTGAAGGGACACGGCACAAGAAGAAAAAGAAGAAATTCTTTTCATCATTTCTTTTGAATTGCTTTTCTTTGGATAAAAAAAAGAAATAATGGTATAAGAATAAAAATCTATCAAAGAATAAAAACCAAATTCTTCATAAAATACAACGAATTTCTTTGAACTACAAGAAAAAAGACTTTTGAAATGTTTCAAGAATTCGGCCGATTAACAGATTTCCAGACGAGTTTCCGCCTTAAACATCTGACACGGTCAGATTCCTACACTAATTCATACCGTCTTTATTTTCACTGTTCTCTCTCCTGACTTCTTTTTCACTACACAAGCTGCAAACAACGGGGAGAATCAAAGGGATCTGATGTCGCTAACAGGGAATTAAAATATTCACTGATTCACAACTTAGCGACCTCAGATCCCTTTTGTTTGACAAACGTATAATGGGGATATGATAAAAATTGTCAATTTCTCCGTATTTTGCAAGTGGCGTAACGATTGTCGGAGCAGAAAGTGAAACTGGCAGGTTGAGTTCAAATTCTGGCCGTTCTCGATTATCACCAGAAATTCACCCCCAGAGGGAGAATGTTTAATTGTTGTTTGTGTAAACCATTACCGACTGGGTCAGGTCCTAATGGTCTTCGTGCATTGTTCAAAGAGATAAAAAATGAATTCTTCAAACCGCATTTAATGTCTTTGATAATAAACATTTATCTTCGTTTTGTTGCAGAAATTCTTGCACTTCGACAAAATCAATTTCAAAGTACAAATTTATTTTTACTATATAAAGTAAATTACACACACACACACACAGAAAGAGAGAGATGCTGAGTATGTTACGTTTTAAATTTACGTTTAAATAACGTTTGAAAATTTTACCTAAACTTACCTTTCTTTAAATCATTACTGTGATGGTCTAATAGTGCCGTAAAAATTCCGTGATCGTATAGTGGGGCCTCAAAGTAGTAATTACCGGAAGCCATGGAACTCATCTGAAGCAGTGCTGGTGCTTGGGAGGGGTGATAATGGCGTACTGGTGAGAGAAAGTTGTTGTTGTGGTGGTGGCGAGTCGGGGTCGTTTTCATGAACCGCCGCCTGTTTGGACTGCAAGAACGAATGCAACTTTAATTGTTTTCCACTTTGATACTGTTCACGAATTATAATGTTCGGAGGTGTGGGATAATACGCCTTAATTTCGGGAGGGTGTCAACAGGATCTCGCACATTAGACATTGTCAGTCGTTCCCCCACCTCTCCCTCGGAATCATTGCTGCTAGTGAAGGGCTTGACAAAAAACAATTCTATATATAGTATACTGTACCAAAATAAGTACAAAATGTCAGAGTCGATGCATATGTGGACACGACGAGCGCTCAAGTAAACAACAGCGGCTATTCCCGTATCTACCAGTCTATGTTAATTGCGCCAATTCTGGAACTAACGGTTTTGAGTTCCAGCCGGACACTATCATTTCTGCAGGGTTTGTCCGTTAAATCCGGGGTCCGTTGTTTTCCGGGACCGTTAAATCGAGGTTTTACTGTATGCTATAGTAGAAAAATCCATTTCATTTGAGTTGTTTCTTGAATAAAAAAAAAAAGAAAGTGCGAGACTGTCTCTTTTTCATTTAGAAGACACCGGAAATGACGAGGACTTTCTTCAAAGAGGTCGCGCACCTACATAAATGGAAGATCTACATTGTCTCTCCAGTTCAGTTCACTTGTAGACAATTTGGCTGTCACAGAAAAGATCAAAGAATTGACTGCCGACCGTCAGTCTTTCGCACAATCCTAGCGCAGACTCGCTGGTAAAACAACCCGTTTCTCTCTAAATATTTGCGACCAAGATCGACTTTCTGTTGAAGACAATATTATCTTTTTTTTCTCTCTGGTTTGATTTAATTCTTAAATTTCTCCTACACTGAGTCATTATTGTTTTGAATAGTTAATTGTAAATATATTTATATTTTTAATTTTGTAAATAAATTATTTTTACTGTTACAAAATTCTAGCGTTAAAAGTATTTCTTTATTCTCTTTTTTTTCATCTTCTCTCTCTCTCTCTCTCTCTCTCTCTCTCTCTCTCTCTCTCTCTCTCTCTCTCTCTTTTGTAACAATGACAAAATGGCGGCTCGTCCAAAGCTTTGATGTTCATTTCAAAAAAGAAATCTGCAATTCAGCTGTCCTAATTAAAACAAATAATTTTTCCTTTGGATGTTCATTTCACAACAAAGAAATTCATATTTCTATTCAAATATGTTTTTTTATAAAAATAATTTTGTATTTGTGGTGAAGAATTTCTTTCTTCATCCAATTTGGATGAAGAATTTCACTTATTAAAACATCAGCGTTAGTCTGTTCAAAGATTTCCACTTTTTGCTAAGTTGTTCTTTTCCTCTTATTCCCATCATCTTTTTCGCCAATACAAGCCATTAAGGTGAAATATGCATAAGCAATTATCCAAAGTAAATTGCCTGAAAAACAGAAATTTCAAACCAGTTACATATCACCCAAATAGTTCAAATATACACATCAAAATCATGTCCGGATATGCGGGATTCCGGATATGAGGGATTCCGGATATGAGGGATTCTACTGTACTTCAAAAATAACTTCAATCGGGATTTTCTGGGTGTTTCGGTTTAGTTTACATGTCAGGTCAGCAAAGGGTAGTAAACAGTCTACACTGAAGAAGATTTCGGCAAACTCGCTTAATTTTGGCGCCAACCAAGGAATACGAATACCCGGATGAAAAACTTCCACTTGTAGGGTCATCCGACCATATGAAATGACCCAGAGAAGTTTCATTCACAAAAATAGATTCTCTTAACACTGAAATGAGTTTTTCGTCTCTGGTTTTCAAAGGATGACTTGCAAATACGAGTTATCTCGTATGTGGTAATAAAAAAAAGATAATATGCTAAGACTAGTTATCTCGTCTGTGGTATTAAAAACGGATAAACTGCTAAGACGCATTAACTCGTCTGTGGTGTTAAAAACTGATGACATGGTAAAACTAGTTACCGCCTCTGTGGTAAACAGATGACTTACTAAAATGCGTTATTTCATCCGTAGTAGCCAACAGCTTACCAAACTGCACATAACACTTACTGTGAAATGTTATAAATAAAACCTTAAAGATTCGTCTACATTATTTATGAAACTCGGGATAATTATAAGCCTCAAGTTTGTCCGAAATACTACTATAAGATTTCTCTTCGATTTACTTGTAATAATTGCGATGCGTCTTTGGCCTTTCGTCCAGAACCTTTTTTTTTTTTGTTCATTTCTTTTCATTGGCCAACAGCCACGTAATAACATGAGTCATCCATTTTTTTTCTCTTGACTTCTTCCATATCTTCCATATCAATACATCTGGTTGGTGTTAGGGTTTCCGATCAATCTTACATCTAATCAGATGTCTTCTCACATCACCTTACGTGATAGATAGATAGATAGATACACAGACAGACAGACAGATAGATGCATGCATACATACATAAAGAGAGAGAGAGAGATTAACAGATTTAGATAGATTTAGATAGATAGATATAAACAGATTTAGATAGATAGATAGATAGATATGAACAAATTTAGATAGATAGATAGATAGATAGATAGATATGAACAAATTTAGACAGACAGACACATAGATAGATATGAACAGATGTAGATAATTAGGTATATAGATAGACAAATACATACATACATAGAGAGAGATATCAATAGATTTGGATATATAGATAGATAGATAGATAGATAGATAGATAGATAGGAGCACTTTGACGTGATGTAATGGTTGGTAAGTTTGTCCGGCTCGATGAATTCCGACTAAGTAGTGAGTTCGATCCTCACTAGGTCCTCCCTATTGGTTACAACGTACTAGAAAAATCAACAGTGTCCGCTTTATATATATATATATATATATATATATATATATATATATATATATATATATATATATATATAATTTCTCCACCAAATAAACTATTTTGATAGCCAGCGATTATTTATTAAGCTTATCTTAGTTTTGGCACAATGCCACATATATGGGTCCCCGTAGAAATATTAATCTGCTTCACAAGTTCGTTAATCATCCCCCACCCATGGCAAGGCGCCAAACATTAAAATTATTTACGAAATGTTGTTTACATTTGAAACAAAGATCCAAGTATAGGTCAGGCATGTGGATCGAAGTTGTTACTCAACGATGCTAGATAAACTGTGTAACCATTAGCTTCCGTTGATGAGTCAACCACTAAATAACATACATAGTTTTACATACACATGCGTGTATATATACAGTAAAAGGCAAAAATGGACGCCCCCACAGAAAAATTGTATTTACATTTATTAACATGCCTAAGAATTGTTCTGTCTTTGAGAAAGGCCAAGTCGCCGCTTTTTATGATCTTAGGCTGTCGAATAGAGTGATAGCCAATAAGATTAATCGAAATGAGTCATGTGTCCACAAGTTAATCAAAAAGAGAAATCAAACTGGAACATATAATAGACGTAGCGGATCTGGCCGGCTGCTAAAATCTATCGACAGGGAAGATAGAAACTTGGTTCGTCAATGTAAAATGGTTGAAATTCCCAAAGACTTAAGTTGTTAAATCTGAAAGAAAAAGAAAAAATTATTAGAAGGTTAAATTTAATTCACATTTAAAAACGGTCCAAGTTATTGGAACACCCTTTACATATTAATTAATGTTTATATAGAATTATTTCTCTGGATCAAATTCTGTCATCTTTTTTTTATGGGGAGTACTAAGTTAAATTATTGGTTTTATTTTGACAGATGTCACTTGATTGAATTTTGTAATGATTATATTTCTGTTTTTATTGGGGGGAAAGTATCCGTTTGCTGAGATAAGAATTGCGTATTTGAAATGATCCAGCCGAGGTCATCAAAAGACCCAAACACGGTAACATGATAGGAACGATATCTCAGTGGATTCATTTTCTTTTTTTTTTTTTTTTTAGTCGAAACAGGATTGTTTTTGCCAAGTAAAAATCATTCACTTTGATCGGCCGGGTTACCAATCAGTGGGGCAGTCAATCAAGAGGAGGACAGGCGAACAGTACTTTCCTCTTCGGTTAATTTTTTTCAGTCTACAAACGCCAGTAAAGGGACGGTTACGTGAGTATGTGAAATGTTCGAGAGATCTTATCTTCCTTGCCTTTGTGTGGGTGATGTGTCTGTCTATGTCTTTTTGGTATGCTAAAAATGATTTCAGCTACCCCACCATTCTATAGTTAACAGGAAGTCTACACTCCAAACCAGTCTTGACCTTTATATAACAGTCAAAGTCTCAAAAATAAAATTCAGTCAATGGTCGACTTTGTAAATCGTTCAAGAGACTTGAAGCAACAGAAATGTGGTTCTACAGAAAGATGTTGAGGATGCCATGAACCAAACATGTGAGTAACAATGAGGTTTTAGAGAGAATGGAAACCAAAAGGTAACTTATATTTAACATCATGAATAAGCAGTTGAAATTTTGGGAGCACTTAATGAGAAAGGAGGGCTTGGAAATCTGATACTCACAGGGCAGATTGAGGGAAAGAGGAAAGCAGCGTGTGACATACATGGGCTTGAGCAAATGGATGGCAGAGCAGGGATTGGGAGAAATAACAAGACAAAACTTTTTAAAAGCTACAAGGAATCAGTTAATTTCTTGGAACTTCGATAGTCCATGTTTGTTCTTGCTATATTCAAGTACTATCACAGTCATTGTCAATGTGATGGTAGAAAGGAGACGCTATATCTAAATTAAAGACTTGTCTGCAACATCAGTGTTTTATATCTAAGTGTCTATCTTATGATGATCATGAGGACACCTTCAATAACCAGAAACATAGAGGAAAAGGGTTATAGGATTTGGGGTGGGTAAGATGTTAGTGCTGAGAGATATGGCGGATAGTACAGGGTGACCCCAAAAAACGGGAACTTTTTAACAATCCAATAAAACCAAGAGTGATGGAAGAAAAATATTTAATTCATAGTAATTGAAACCTTAAAACATGCCATTTAAGAAACAATGATGGAATTTTCATTTTTTAAAATTACGTCCTGTAGATGGCGTCCTCCTGTACGAATGCATTCTTGAAATCTGCTGTTGAGATTCCTCATTGACTGCTGCAACATCTCAGCTGGGATACTGTGAATTTCATCTTGAATACTCTGTTTTAACTCATCCAGAGTTCTTGGTCGAGTTATGTAAACTTTACTCTTGAGATAGCCCCACAAGAAAAAATCACAAATGGATAAATCTGGCGATCTAGGGGGCCAGGCAACGTTACCGAATCTTGAGATCACACGGTTACCGAACAATTCTCGTTACTAAAATGGCGAAATGTTTACTTGCTCAAGGTCACTGTCTCGCAGTGTTGCCACTTGCTCATGCATGGCTATACGCACTTCAAAAATTCCCGTTTTTTAGGGTGACCCCAAAAAACGGAATTCATCTTTTTCCTCTATGTTCAATATATCACTCCCCTAGTACCCACCACTACAAAGACAATACGGCCAAACATATTCAGACCCATCCCAACTTTTGAATCTAAGTTTACTTTCACAAAACGTTTCGCACAGCGAGGGCTTAGACGGAGATCGGATTTTTACTAATAATACCATCTACACCACGATTCTCACCAGCCTCAAGAACAACTGTTGGTGAGAATCCCCCATTTCTATTTTTATTTCTCGCATCCGCTGATAAAGGACACAGGCGTGTCCGAAAATTCCGAACTTGTAACTTTAATTTCTGTGCTTTATTTCTGTCATGTGGTTAATAATTAATAAATGTTTTTCGTACTGATACCCTTACGTTTTGCTTTTGTTTTATTATCCAATCTATATATTCAATTTTAAAAACTATATGAAGTACACGTGGACGCTTTCTTCTAATTATATATATATATATGTATTCTAATTATATATATATATATATATATATATATATATATATATATATATATATATATATATATATATATATGTATGTATTAAACACAGCATAAAAAGAACGTATAAACATAAAAAATGTCTTAAATGATTGTCGGAGTTTGTCCATTTCAGAATGTATGACGTCGTTTGTTTACATTTGGTTACGCATTGAGCAGATATGAATGAATTAGAGAAAATAATGGAGAATTGTGTTTAAAAACAGTAAAATCGACCTTGCTAACCGAACGCTCCTCTGTGGCCCAATCGGTTAAGGCACGTCAGGCTATATGACGTTTCCGTATGGGATACAGGTTCGATTCCTGTCGGAAGACGCATAATTTCTATGAAAATTTCTCGGACATTCAGGCCGGTAAATGTTGTTAATACTGTTTAATATAAACAGAGCATCTACTTAAATATTTGTATCTATAAAACGAACGTATAAACATAAAAAATGTCTTATATATATATATATATATATATATATATATACTTTATTTAAAAAACTCTACACAAATGCAATCATATTTCGGTGCGTATTAACACATCTGATCATGGATATATATATATATATATATATATATATATATATATATATATATATATATATATATATATATATATATATATACTGTTACGAACAATTACCGCAGCATAAAATTTAAATTAAAAAAAAAGAAAACACAACGAGCTGTCTAGAAGACGCCAGGTTTACTATTCCGTAGTGGACAAATTCTTTACGGGCTCAAATACACGAATGGGAAACGACTATCAACAGTAACGAACCACAAATGCCAATATACAGTGTAACCCGGATATAAGAAACCTGGATATAAGAGAAACCCGGATATAAGATAGATTTTTTCTGGTCCCAAGTTAGAGCCATACTTACCTAAACAAAATAGACCAAACCCGGATATAAGAGACTTCTTCTCCGGTCCCGACAACTCTCTTATATCCGGGTTACACTGTATAAATTAATAAGATTTAATTATACCTAGACTTCCCTCCCAGAACTGAGGCCCTACTGGACGGCTTGCACATAAACCCGTCGTCGCTACTGGGCATTATTTCTAACTTAGATCTCCACAAGGCTACCGGCGGTGACGGAATACCAGCCATTGTCCTGACGAAATGCGCACCTGAACTGGCACCTGCCCTCTCTAAATTGTACAACCGCTGCCTCAAGGACTCCTGTTTTCCTGACTGCTGGAAGTCCTCTACCATTGTTCCTGTCTTTAAGAACTCTGGCGACCCCTCCAACCCTTCTAATTACCGTCCTATCAGTCTCCTTCCCATCTTCGGCAAAGTCTTCGAGGCCATTATCAACACCGAAGTGATTACTCACCTGATATCCCACGATCTGCTCTCAGACAAGCAGTATGGTTTCCGCTTTGCCCGATCTACTGCCGATGTGCTTACGGCCATCACTGAATTTGTCTACCAAGCTATCCATAGTAACGGCGAAGCCCGTGCCGTGGCCCTTGACATCTCCAAAGCATTCGATAGGGTTTGGCATACCGGCCTCCTTCGCAAGCTCCGGAGTTATGGTATCACAGGTCGATTGTTTGAGCTAATTCAATCGTTCCTATCAAACCGGGATTTGAAGGTTGTTCTCAGTGGATTCTTCTCCAACTCCTATCCCACTACCGCTGGTGTTCCTCAAGGCTCCATCCTTGGCCCTACTCTGTTCCTCATATTTATAAATGACCTTCCAGACGCCATAGACTCCCAAGTCGGTATCTACGCTGACGACACTACTATTTACTCCTGCCTCAAGCACAAATCTACTGAGACGGACAAAATTAACCTGGCAGCTCAAATTGAAAAGGACCTCCAATCGGTTGTGGACTGGGGAGAGAAATGGATGGTCAACTTTAATGCCTCTAAAACAAAACTGCTCTCCATTAACCACCACAAGGACCCATTCCTGCATCCCATCAGAATGTCTGAGGACCAACTTATCGAGAGTTCCTCTCTGCAGCTGCTCGGTCTCACGCTGTCCGCTGTTCTGAGATGGACCAAATACATCGAGTCAGTTGCATCATCCACCGCAAGAAAAGTTGGTTCCCTGTGCCGAGCCAGGAAATTCTTCTCCCTGGAATCGATCCTCCAAGTCTATAAGTCTACCATTCGACCTTGCATGGAGTATTGCTGCCATTTATGGTCTGGGGCCCCTGCGTGTTGCCTCAGGGTTCTTGATAAGATCCAGAGACGGATAGGCAATGTGATTGGCCCTGATCTGTCATCTCGTCTGGAGCCGCTCTCTCACAGACGCGATGTTGCATCGCTCTGCCTTTTCTACAAGTACTTCCACGGTAATTGCTCTGAGGAGTTGCTTTCGCTTGTCCCTAAGCCTCGTGAATTTAAGCGTCCTACGAGGCTGGCATCCCGTTCCCACCCCTTCACCGTTGAAACTGTTAGATGTAGACGTCTTTTCTACTCCAATAGCTTCATGTCTCGCACATCTCGCCTATGGAACTCCCTTCCCTATTACTGTTTCCCAGACAAATACAATCTCCAACGGTTTAAGTGTAGCGTCAATCGTCATCTCCAATTGCCTTGATCTATCCACTTCCTGACATTTTTCATTCCTATCTGCTCTCGCTCTATATATCCCGTAACCCCCCTGCCTCGATCGACCCTCCGTCCTTCTCTTTCTCCACATCCCTTCCTTTACCACTCCTATCTGCTCTTCCTCCAACCCTTCTGTAACCCCATGCGTGATAGTGGCCACCGGCCTTGCTTGGGGTGATACGCTTAAAAAAAAAAAAAATACATGAAAACATTAATGCAAGAGAATGCGTAGAAATATGTTTGCTATACATTTCTGTGTGGGAAGATGCGTTATATTTTGACGTTTCATCTGAAATAAAATGAGACTTTCTTGTTTCCTTCTCTTTCTCTTATTTTATATTTCTTCCTATTCTTTTTAATTTCAGTTCAGCTCGTTTGCACGAGCACTGGTATCTTTTGATCTATTTTCCTTTCTTCACTGTTATGAGTTTTGACCCCAAAAGCTGGTCGTTTACTCACTTCTTATATTCAGCAATGGACAATTCATCCAACGGATAGGAGGATTCGACGTTGTATATTCGACCTTGTAAAATTTACTATTCGGATCCTTCATCCAATTTGCGGGTCACACATGTCTGTCTTAGGCGAATGTCACGCTTAGCAATTCACTTATGCATTTGATGTAAGCAGCATAGTGTGTTGAGTTGAACTGGAATTTGTCTTCATCGTGTAAAACGAGACATTGTTCAACACAAGACTCGGTTCCCCAATTTATTTTCTGCTAAAAGTTTATGTGAGTTGGAGGCGGCAT
>OZ038494.1:93616528-93771528 GCA_964036315.1 Acanthosepion esculentum | reverse complement strand
TTTAATGTTTGTGAAGAAATCTCATTTTCTTGTGAAACAAAACTTTCTTATAAAATTGAATTTAAATCTTCCAAGTGGTCATTTATTTACGATTTAAATATTATGTTATAGTTTATAGGATCTACGTTAAATACTTATATATATATATATAAAGAAATATAGTTTTAAAATGTGCTATATTTTGTGCTCAATATCAGAGATAGAGCGTGTGTAAATATAAAAGTGAACATAGAAGTCAAGACATAGAGGCGACAGTCTGTTTCATGCTAAACTCAATCGTCATGGTCTGACGATTGCATCTAGCATGAAATAGACTGTCGCCTCTAAGTGTTGACTTCTATGTTCACTTTTATATATATATATATATATATATATATACATATATATATATATATATATATATATATATATATAGAGAGAGAGAGAGAGAGAGAGAGAGAGAGAGAGAGATAGAGAGAGATTCTCCTGTCGAGTTCGACATATGAGGTCCCGAAGACCACGAACTAATTATCTGCATGCCTATGACGGGCAGGACTTTTGAGACCGGCTCGGGAATTGCACAAAAGACCACAAACAGTCCAGGAGAATGTATTGTATCCAAGTGCAACAGGAACACTGTTAGCTGTCGTATTTTGCTTTCGTGTTTCACGTAGTTGACTGATCCTTACTACTTGATGGTGCATTATTCCTCAATGGCAGCTAGAACGATACTCTGATCTCTTCATAGCTACCTCTTCAAAGTTCTTGAATTGAATGTTGATGCAAGAAAGGTTGCTCTTCTACTTATCTTTATACCTGAGCCAAGGTCTACCAACATTTCTGTGACCATTATGTAGTTCACTGTAGAAAAGAACTTTTGGTATGCGATCATCACTCAACCTTGCCACGTGGCCAGACCAACGTAGTTGTGATTGCATTATGAAGGTCTTGATGGGCCTTGGGGGAACAGTCGAATAGATAAAGATGTGACCAATGGTTAAAGAAATAACAAAACAAGTGTTGCAGATATATCATATATTAAACAGTAAGTACAACAGAAGAGTATTACACGACTAGTGAGTGGGTGTCGGTTGACCCAGCGTTCGATATATTCGACTGTTATATTTAACAACCCCCTCCCCCCACGAGGGATGTATGTTGCACGAGGCCGAGTTTACCGTGGGTTTTCCGAGCCCGTAGCCTCGGTAAAAACTATTCCCTTAGAGCCCGCATAAACGGGTTCAGGACTTGTCTACCTCCCCAGACGAAACTTTGCCATTCGGCAAAGCCTCGTCCGTCTTCCTCTCTGCTCGAGGCAGGGAGTTCGAAAAACCCGTAATCAATGAAACAGTCAGCATAAAATAAAATTTTTAAAAAAAATGTGAGGTTGACCAATATCTGAAGGCCATTCGTTGATTGTGATGACACTAAACATAAAATTCGGAACCACCTATCAATCAAGAAAATATTGCGATATAGTTGTATAAATTCGTATTCATTTACGGGTGGAGAGGGATCAGGTTCGAATCAGCCATGAATGTGCCACCCGAAGAAGGAGGTCTGATGTTGAAAGAACCGAGAAAGACAATGATCCTGGTTAAAAAAAAACATTAATGTCGACGCCCGTTCTGCGTAAGAAGAAAGACGTATTTTACGAATTATATATATATATATATATATATATATATATATATATATATATATATATATATATATATATATATATATTAATAAAAGAAGTGAGAAGAAGAAAACTTAATACGACGTGCGGATCTGAGGCTCTTAAAGTTTCGCCTCTTATTTATTTTATTAATATTGTCTTTGTCGACATATTTATTTATACACACACAAACACACACACACACATATATATATATGTGTGTGTGTGTGTGTGTGTGTGTGTGTGTGTGTGTGCGGTGAAAGATCAACTAATAGAGACCAATTTCAAGATTGACTTGGAACCATCAATAGGTAACCATAATGATGCATTTCTAGGATCATGGTACCGTAAATTACAAGACTTCTCCAGGGAACTCATGCAGGATACCATACAGTTCTGCCAGGAAACCATAACGCTAACAACAGAGGAAATGAACTTGCTCGATGAGCAAGTAAAGAAACAAACAGACACGGAGGGATATACAAACATAAAGAAGGTCATTAAAGCTCACACAGACTAAACAGTGAGAGAACTACGAAAAACAAAGAAAACTAAAATGGAATATTTCCTCCAGACAGAAGAACAAAAGAGAAGTCAAGCCAAACTCAGAAAAAAAGTGTACGACCATACCACGAAAGAAAACAATAAAACACCACAACTATACTGACACAAACAATGCAAACACAAAACAGACCAAATAAATACACCAACAGACCACCACCAGCACCACAACCAACGATAACGACACCGCCACCATCAACAACAGCTAAAACCTCAAAACGAACACACACACACACACAAAACAAACGAAGAACTTGCGCGGACATCCTTAGGGTGTCATACAAAAATACACAAACCAAAACACAGCAGCCATCAAACAGAACACATAACCCTATCAAACATCCCAGACCACCCAGATAAGTCCCTGGTAGACAATCAACAGAAAACACACTCAACCTTCAAAAAAAACGGGATAAGCCCTCAGCCAAGACACTTGGAAGACGGTATAGCATTCCTAATAGGAGGCATGATGCAAGCTTTCGAGCTTTTACAAAAGAACTTCGTCATGCTTACAACTACAAACATGACCCGTACGGGCGAGTTATAAATCTAGGTAACAGTAAATTCTTGCTCGACACATTCAAATTACTAAATAAAGGACTAAACTTTTGTCCTAATCCCCAAGGTTTGATAAGGACACTTTAACAAAGGACCTAAAATCCTTCTTTAGAAGAATACGGCTAAAAGCCCACTACGGTGACAATAAACACACACCCTCCATACTCAAAACATTGAAAGAGAAGGACTCTACATTCACCCCGAAAAACACGGACATGACCACACGGAAGAGGAACGGGCGGTCCTAGACACGCTGACACACAGAGATGACCTAATCATTACACAGGCTGACAAAGGTGGTACCACAGTAATATACGACATCAAAGAATACCTTAAAGAGGCAACAACCGACAAAAAAAACTACAAAAACCTACCTATGGACCCACTCCCTGAATAAAAAAAAAACTTAACAAGCTCGCGAAACATGATGCTTCAAAATAAACTAATTGACAAGGAAGTATGCACAACACTTACACCCTCAAACATCACACCTGCCAGCATCTATCTCCTTCCCATAATACACAAAATCAACAACCCAGAAAGGCCGGTCATTTCATCATATAACTGCCACACGACTAAAATATCCGAATACGGAGACCACTAGCTAAGGAAGTAAAATCCTACATCAGAGACAGACCAACTAAACATAATTAAACCTATAAAACATTGCCGTAAAATGCAACTCTAGTAACCATGGACATCATATCTCTTTATTTAAACATCAAACACAACGAAGGACTAAACACCCTCTTATCCATATACGCAATTAAAAACTTTTCTCATTAAATAATGTCTTAATTTTAATGTATTATTTATTTTACGATTCAGAACAGATTTTCAATAACTGGTAATCCTATTTTACGAAACAAAATTGTTGATTTAAATTAGTCAAGGCTTTTAACTAATATAAACATTGATCAAGACTAAATTTAATTTCTTCAAATTTCATTAAATTAAATACGTGCGGAGTAACAGATTTAATATATATATATATTTTTTTACACTAGAATTTTCAAAAAAATACTAAAATAATTTCTTTCAATGTGTTTTTCATCGCAAAAAAGACGCTAAAATTTTCGTTACTAATCATTGGCTGACGTAAAAAATGATTTTAACCAAAAAGCACTTACTAAAAGACAAAACAGGAACCCCACACACAGAGAAGTACTCATAAAACTTATGTAATATATTCTTACATTGAATACTTCTGATTTAAATGGAAGACACTACCTACAAGTAAACGGATGTGCAATGGGGACCGTTGCAGCTCTATCATATACCACAATCTTCATGGGCAAATTTGAGGAGACCCATATTTATCCCTTCATCAGTAACGACTGCATATTGTATGCAAGATATATCGCTGATATCGTCTTCATACGCACGGGAAGTGAGGAGAAACTCACTGAATTCCTTATGACCCTAAACACGGTACACGACTCCATTAAGATCGACCATGAAAAATCAACAAGATCGGTAACATTTTTAAACACCCGCATTTACATCGATAAAAACAGAAAACTGCAGGCGACATTACTCATCAAAATCACCGACACACACAACTATCTACACTTTAAGTCTTCCCACCCTAAACACCCCAAGGAGAACCTTTCCTATTCACAAGCACTTAGACTCAGAAAGATATGTTCTAACAATTAAAAGACTAACTAAACACACTAAAATCTCGAGTACCAATTCATAACTATAATATAAACAACATTTAATCAGGGAACAAATAAATAAAGCAACTTCCACACCTAGAGAAGACACCCTAAAGTATAAAATTAAAAATAAATCCAAACGCATCTGCCCAGTAACCACCTTTAATACTACTCTACTGCCACTATCTCAGATAATCAAAAGTCACTGGGAAAAGCTACATATCAAACCACACCTAAAAACTTTGTTTGCGGAATCCGGCCTTTTAGGATATCGCAGACCAGAGAACTTTAAGGAAATCATAGGCGGTAACCAAATTTCAGACGACAAAATAACACAAAATAGACCAAGAATAAAAACAAAAGGATTTTTCCCAACCATATAACAACAATATGAAAAAGACAATATGAAAAAAGCGAAAAAGAAATTAGGCTTGATAAACACACTCAGAAGACGAAACCCCGTCGGCTAAGTTCTCCTTTTGTCATTTTCATATATCTTTCATAACTATCTACACTTTAAGTCTCCCCCTCCCACAAAAAACACTTCAAGGAGGTACCTTCCCTATTCACAAACACTTAAACTTAGAAAGATATGTTCCAATAACGAAGAACTAACTAAACACACTAAAAATCTCGAGCAACAATTCACAACACAGGGCTATAAACAACACTTAATCAGGGAAGAAATAAATAAGGCAATTTACACACCTATTGAAGACACCCAAAAGTATGAAATTAAAAATGAATCCAAACGCATCTCTCGTCAAAGCAGTTGCCATGAAAATCTTTATAGAAAAGACAGAGAAAGCCACGTCGAATATATTGGTACGTTCGTATCAATACCTTCGGTAAATTCATGAATCCATCTTTTCTTCCAGTATGAGCAAATAGCAGAATAGATTAGGCTTTTTGGCCTTGGCTGGCAACCACTGATCCCAAAGCAGGGAGTGGAGTCCCGTTCCTATCAAGCAATCAAAAACCCGTTGTAGATTGCTGAGCTCAAAATGTGACTTACATAATTTTTCAGATCTACTGGTTCATTGTCTGTCTCCAGCTGTCTTAATGTTTTATTTCTGATTCCAAGCAGAAATGGACAAGAGAACGAAGATAAAGATGTATGCAACTCTCACTCTCACTACAATCCAAATCAAACAGACATCATGACTTCGGGAACGACAGACATGGCGGTTGTAATAACATTTAATCTGCAATGTATGCGTATTAATTCCACATTTCTGAGCAAATAATTAAGTGATAAAGAGATTATGGATTTAATAGCCGAGATACCTGGCTTGGAATGGTAGCCAGTCTAGAAGAATCTCTTTGAATTCAAAACCATTCCATTATCTTTTCCAAGAAGTCACGGCAATTCACATATATTAAAATAAAGCCAAATAATCTTTTATTATTTTCTCTCATTAATCATGTTTTTCGTTTTCTCATATTCTTTCACATTAAGTAACCTACTTGCGTTTTAGTGACTTTTTGCCTTGCGTGGGGTCAAATTATTAAAAGAATCATGATCGCCTACATCCTCGTGCTAGCCCACAACTTCGTGATCACCAACATCCTGAAAGGTTATGCCATTAAAAAAAAGTTCAGTCTTTAATATCAAATTTGTAAAACAACTTTCCCCCATTTTGCTGGTTATCATTTTTTAGGATCCAGTATCACGTTGAAACACCAGTAGTTGTCCAGTCACAAAGTCGAACTTGGTCACTACCTAGATGGGTGACCGTTTGGGACTACCAGGTGATGTAAATTTAGATGTGCGGCTGGTGTAATGGATAACGGAACGGAATGAGAAATCAAAGAGCCGAGTTCGAATTCCAGTCGGATTCATTATATTCACTTACGCACAAACAGCCTCGGATTAAATAATAGGACATGTTAATAATTCAGTCGCTAAAAAAGCGAAGAATTATTCTTACAATCCAAAACATATTTTACTTTTAAATAACCTACAAAAGGTTGATAATCCGTAAAAGAAACGAATCAATCCAGTATATTAGATGATAACTGCCATGCTCAAAAGGATGCAAAAGAAAACTTGGGAATTAATTCTTGGTTTCTATGTTGCTTGAGTTTCGGCCTTGTGCCACATCTAAGCCCTGCTTGGAAAATCACTTCTATGTTGCTTGAGTTTCGGCCTTGTGCCACATCTAAGCCCTGCTTGGAAAATCACTTCTATGTTGCTTGAGTTTCGGCCTTGTGCCACATCTAAGCCCTGCTTACACATTAGTATTCATAGGTACGGTATATGACATATATCAAAAATACAAACTTTCCTAAAGCCTACAAAAAAGAAGAAATTGTGGAGAACCATGATCGCGTCCATTCAGGACGCGGTACACAGAAGGATCAGTTCATAAATAGTTCTTTGTGTGCGTGTGGGTATGTAAACGGGCGTGTGTTTTTTTGTATGTGCCCTTGTGTGTTTTTGTGCATATGCATGTATGTGGGTGTTTGTACGTGTACTTGTGTGCGTGCTGTGTGTGCGCGTTTTTTGCTTATTTGTGCCAGTCTTTGTGTGTGCCTGTGTCTGTGTGTGTCTGCGTGTGCGTGTGCGTGTGCGTGTGCGTGCGCGTGCACGTGTGTGTGTTTGTATGTGTATGTGTATGTGTCGTCCGTGAAAGAAAGAAATCTGCAGAATTAGTTGATGTAACATTTGAGACACGTACTGCCTTTTTTTAATAGTATTGTTCACCCAATACAAGGGCCAAGAGCCAATCAAGGTAGAGGGTTATTATTCAGTTTGTTATAAGGGCATAAAAAGCAGAAAGAAGTGCATATTTTGATTATATCTAATATAGATAACCATGGAGGCATGGTAGAGTAATGGTTAGCGGCCTAGATTTAGTAATCGGACGGCCGTGTTCGAATTCCAGTCGAGTTCATTACATTCACTTACGTGCTAATGCTAGAAAGGTATCTCCCGCATGTAAAATAGCAATGGACAAAAAATAAAGATGGGTAAAATAGCAGGACATACTGGATCCGATAGCCTTGGGTAGCAACCAATCTAGGAGAAGGAAACTCTGAATTCAAACCACCTGCAAGTAACTGAATGTAACTTCAAAAACAAATCTACCTCAACATCCCGGAAAGGAAGACATTTCACTATTCTGTTTTGAATGTTATCATGGACCACAGTTGTGAGAGGGGAGTGGTAATCACAAGGCAAAATTGCGCTATCTGAGTAAAAATGAATAAACGGTTGACCCTAGAAGAGGATAATAAGTAATAGTGCTTAGGATGAAGTTGTCTGAGTGAAACTTCCTCCTTACTAATGGAATATGAAACGAATGAGAATGATCTTGTGTACGTAGCATTGCATTCTGTAATCCGAAATTATAGTCAAATTCATTACGATGAATGGCTAATACATTGAGTCTGTTGTTTTGTATAAGTTCATTTTATGTTTATATATTCTTATATCGAAATTTCAAAAAGTCTCACTTATGTATTTCTGGTAACAATTCTTACAATCTGTTGTAACCTAGGGAAGGTTACTGAATAGAATAATCAAACGAAGGTTGGTAATAAACGATAATATTTAGAAGAAGAACAACACATATAAGATTCGCCAGCGGCGCGTAGAAGAAGTAGTCAACTGCTAGAAGTGAATCAAGTGAATTCCACCATGAATTTCCAACTGCAGGATATCTACCAACCGCCCCACGCAGTCAGATGTGGCACAAGGCCGAATTTAATGTGGAGCATCCGAGTCCGTAGGCTCGGTCAAAAATTCCCCTTAGACGCCGTATAAAACGGGGCGGGGTAGCTGTTTCCTGATAAGAGACTTTGCCCTTCGATATAGCCTCGTCTGGGGATCCTCTCTGCATCCAGGCAGAAAGTTTGACCAGCACAGCTGGAGACGAATCTCCAACTATAGGATATCTACTAACCGCCCCACGCGGTCAGATGGGACACAAGGCCGAATTTAATGTGGGGTATCCGAGCCCGAAGGCGCGGCCAAAAATTCCCCGTAGACCTCATATAAAACGGGGTCGGGTAGCTGTTTCCCGAGACGAGACTCTGCTCTTTGACATAGCTTCGTCTGGGCATCCACTCTGCTCGGAGCAAAGAGTTTGACCAGCACAGATGGAGACGAATCGCCGCCTGAAGTCCAACATACAGTATTTACTACTTATTTATGTGAAGGGAGACATACCCATTATCGTCTGTAGGTATGCTACAACACAATCTATAGTTGCAATTACTGCTTCAGATTTCAGATTGTTATTTTATTGTTTGTATTAATCTATTGTATCAGTTGGTGTAACAAACCTTATACTAACATCTATCTATATTACTGAGTGCGATGCATTGTAAGTATTTACACTATTTACATTGTTCATTCTGTTGTCTTCGTCTTTATTTTCATATTCACAACGTTTCGGCCGCTGTAGGCCCTGGTCTTCTTCAGGTGATATACGTTGAAATTTAGAACCGAACCCTTTATTTAGTCCACCGAGGTAGATTGTTCTGATTCCACTAGCCATGTATTTTCTATATATCTACGTTTTCAGTTAGTTTCCTTTAGTAACCTAACTCTCCAAGATTTTGTTCATCTTTGCTGTGATCAGGTATTGAACTCATAACTGTTTGGGCCAAGTCACTGAATTACTTCAACCAAGGCTTGTATCTACTAAGCCCTGTGTCCCCAAGGTTCATATGGACATATGGCTGTACAACGGCCAAAACGTCGTGAAAATAAAAATAAAGTTGAAGACAACAGTCCGAACAATGTAAATAGTGTAAACTTTATACTAAATTTAAATATATCATTTTTCAATTGTAGTCGTGGTAGAGTTGCTAAAGAATTCTATGCGTCTAATTTTATTAAGTATATTTTATTACTTATTTCTATTTTCATAAATTTGATGAGTTTCCCTCTTTACAATATATCTGAAATATTTAGGACATTGGATGACTTTAAATGTATTTTCACTATGTTACTATTCATCTTGTAAATATTGAAAAGTGAATTTGTAAACAGTGACTGATACTACTTCTGATGCAAGACTCTTCGTTAAGACGAATCTAGTTCTCCTTGCTAATCGAACGATCTTCTGTGACTCGATCGATTAAGAGCACGTCAGGATAAATGACGGTTCCGTATAGGATACAGGTTCGATTCCTGTCGGAGGACGAACATTTTCTATGAAAATGTCTCGGACATTCAGGTCGGTAAATGTTGTTTAATACTGTCTATTATAAAACAGAGCATTTACTTAAATATTTGTCTCTATAAAAAGAATGTATAAACATAAAAATGTCTTAAAATAATTGTCGGACTTTGTCCATTTCATAATGTGTGACGTCATATCTCATTTAGCTGAGTCCATTTCCGCAAGAAATAAAATTAACCGGTTCACTGTAATCTCCGTTTCTTTGGCAATTCCATAAGTAATCCTATCCATAACTTTCTGGAATCATTTACTTTCTGATTCTTTGAGCGTTGCCTAATTTTCTCATTTCAAACGTTCGGGGGAACATTAATCAAGTCGAGGCTTTAAGTTTGACGTCACGTCTCAACGGCAATGAAAACAACGAGTCTTAAAGATCGCTTAATAATATAATAACGGGACTATAATGTACATGTTAATGATTTAATCATTGAAGACGAAGTACCTATACATATCTAATGTCAAAGGTCGCAATTCACACCGAATATTAACGAAGCTTTACTAATAACTCAGCACACTCTGCTGCTACTTCAGCGAAATTAAAGTAATTATATCGGACAGCATCTTCATGTCACCACTGAGTTATTCCCCTTGATTAATAAACGAAATAGACATTTCAGCAATGTCTAACATTTATGCCTGTAAAAAAAACAATGCGTCAAAAGGACGGTTATTCCCTTGACACCGCTATTACTGTATACACTTTTGATTTCCACGGCAATATTTATTATTTTAAAAAGCAATGATTAGAATTTTAATAAAACCTAAACTTATGAAAGTGAATTTATATTGTTGCGGACCCGATAGCGTTGCAGCGCTGGCTCACGAAAAGAATGGCCTTGTGCCAGACACTGTACACACTACTACCGAATCCACAAACAAAGTAGAAATAAATAGGCAGGAAGAATGACGACGATAAGCCTGGTCAAGAGAACAAATATAAAATTTTATTAGGGTTTAACAAGTAAATTGTCTTCTGTGAAGACCTTCAGTAAATGTACTGGAAATGTAGTAGTAATGTAATTAAATTGTCTTCAGTGGAGACCTTCAGTAAGTTACTGGAAATGTTGTAGTAATGTAATTAAATTGTCTTCAATGGAGACCTTCAGTAAGTTACTGGAAATGTTGAAAGCAAAAGAAAGGCCGTGTCAAGTAGTCACAAAAAAGAGGTAAGGTTCCGCGCCAAAATTTAAATTCAAGATGGCCAAGGCGGGAAATGTTCCTCAGGAAGATAGTTCAGAAAGTCAGTTTACAATGAATAATAAACATACACGGCAAAGAAAATACTCACTGCGAAATTTTGTAATTGTGAGTGTAATGTAATTCTTTTTAAGGTAACTGGTTCTGAAAGGACAGGGTTCGAAGAATGTGAGAAATGCTTTGTTCTTCAAGTTGGAAATTTCACAGATCTCTGGTCTAGGACGTTCGCCGTTTCGAACAGGATGTTCGTATCAAGACGAGAAATAAATCATCGAAGAGGTGACGACGTTCGTCAGAATGTTCGCAGCATGACGAGAAATAAGTCATCAAAGGATAATGGAATGACAGTGTCTTAGGTGCTAAAGTTGCACGCGTCAAGCTATGCGGGACAAAGCAATATTTGCTGGTAAGAAGGGACAAAGCAATATTTGCTAGAAGGCATCTCTGTCAAAATATATGGTTGAACGAAGAGAGATGGATGAGTCGTCTTATCTCTGGCGGCGACTCAATTCCAGGAAAAAGTTTGTCCGTGACGTCAGAGCGAAACGGCGCGAAAAATGAACAGCTTCCTCACTTTCGGCTAAGAACAACGGTTTACTGCTATTACTAGCCGAAAGTGAAAGGAAGGGGGTGAAAACTCGCGCGCGCATCAGATGAAAGTGTAAACACTGTGTCCTGTTCCACAATATATTTTCTTTGTTCTTGAGAACTAACAACAAAAATAATTGACTACGTCTTATTGCGAGCACGCATGTCCATGTTTGCCATTATTTCTTTAAAACAGGTTCCATCATTAACGATAACCTTTTTCTAGTAATTCACAAGCTTCATAGAATTGCTTTTGTAGAAAATATCTTTTAAATGTTTTTTTTCAATTTTCGAGTAAGGTGTTCTATGTCAAGATCGAAATTGGGGCTAAACCGTTCGAAATTCATGTTTGTTCCATGTTATTGTTCAGCTATTTTCAGACGTTCCATTCAAAATCAATAAACTTGTGCTGCCCGTGTCATTGGTAAGATTTCGGTAGGCTACGTCCTGGTATTTTATAGAGAGCAGAACGTTTGAAAAAGCCCCAAATTATGCCATGCGTAACGGTTAAAGGGAACGGGAGCACACAAAAAGAATGCATAAAATATTATACTTTTTTGTTGTTGTTGCTGTTTTGTTTAGATTTTGCTTTTAGTTGTTTTTGTTTTTTACGCATATTAAATATTTTATACTAGGTATGTCCAATATTTCGCTAAAAAGTGGTATACCTTGACGACAAAAGGTCCCCAAATTGATAAAACAATTTTTAACGTTTAAATATTTATGTTGTTATTAAAGAGGAAAGACCAAAGTATTTTCTGAATATTTTTTCAGATTTTTTAATCCTTCCTATAAATGTTAAAAATTTTATTAAAAATCTTGTTTTTTTTCGAGTCAAAAAATTTCGTAAAATCGAACTTATCGACATTTCTGTCGGAAAGATCTTTGTTTGTTAGTTAAAAAATCATGAAAAATCAATTACACCTTTTTCTTTTGTTATCTTAGGAAATTTAGAATGATTAAAGTATACTTAATGTAATTTGAAAGAAACATTACTTACATTTTTAGCAGAAAATTTTTTAAGAGAGATATTTCCAACCAGGGTGCTCTATTTTGACAGGCGTTGATTGATGTACGTCAATATATTCACAACTTACGGTACGGAAATTTATTGGATGGTAGCACAGAAGTGATATAATTCGTTCTAATTTTAAGTGAATCTGGTTAGTAGATTTTTTTTTTTAAAATTCACTTTCAAATTCTTTTTTTTTTTTTTTTACCTTACGTTTGAGGAAGAATTCTGCACTGAAAATAACATTTAAATTATGAAAGAAAATCAAATTTTACAAGTAAAAATAAAACAGTAAAAAAAATACATTTTTTTAAATTGAGGTTTATTATTTCAGTCATGAAATATTTTTCTGAGAATATAAAAATTACATGAAACACCATTAATTGAAACGGGTTAACTTAATGAAATGAGATTTTATTTCTTTTTTATTAAGGCAGATTTTTTTCTATTTATTAATAATTATATGGCAGTTATATGAGTTTTATTTTATTTATTAATAAAATTAACATGCTAATAGCAGCTATGTAGGTTTTGTTTTGACTCGACAAGTATTTTTTAGTTTGAGTAGTAGCGAGCTAACTCCAGAAAATTTAAACTCCAAAAATCGTTTTAATTGATAATTTGTCGTGTGGATAATAATTCCAAAGTAATGTACAATGAATTTATGCATTCGATTTCAAACTTGAAAATTTGGGTAGACTTCCAAGGGCGTTTTTTTTTTTTTTCTTTTTTTTAATTGTAAATTTTTAAATAGTCGATATTTTCTTTTATCCCACTATTCGATTATATTTGAATAGAAAAAGAAAAAAATTGAAAATAATACGACGATATTCAGAAAACTTGACAAGCGTTGTTTTCTTGTTACTGAACGAATCAAAGCCATTTCTGAAGTAAAAAAAAAAACTTGCTTCTATCAAAGGAAACTACTCATGTGAATATTATTTCAACAATGTGCATCCGTACTTTCGTTGTAGACGATTTTAAATACAATTTTGGAATATTAAAAATTATTTTTAAAATAATTATGGTTGTCAGATTTTAATAAGCTTTCAAATTTATGATCTTTAAAAAGTAGAGAACATAATATATCATTTCCATAAGGTTGCAGAAAGAACTTAATGTATAAATATATAACAACCTTTTGTCATATTGTGTATTTAAAATTGAAAAAAAAAGAAAATTAATGTAAAAATTTATTGTTCGTCAAAAATTTTTTTTTCTTTCAAATAATAATTACCTTCGTATATATTATCCAGAAAAGCCATTAAAAACTTTCTTAATTAAATATTGTCTTAGTTTTATTGGGTTTTGTATTTTTACAATTGAGGTAAAAGTTTGGACAATTTCGGACATTTTTTTAACAAAAAAATCGATGATTTAGATTTTTCAGAGTTTTGTGCATTTAATTAAAAAAAAAATTGAGGTTGCAAATAATTTTTTTTGTGTGTTTTCATAAAATTAAGTTCGAGGGGGGTAACAGATAAAAAAAAAAATATTTATACCACGACTTTCAAAGAGACAAACATTTCTAAAATAAGTTCATTCATTTCTGAATAAGTTCTGAAGTTTTCATTAAAATCCAACAAGTAGTTAATTTTTACAAGAATTTCGAAATTAATGTGTCTTTCAACTGACAAAAAAAAACAACTAAAAAAAAACGCTAAAAAGGTCAAAATTGGACATACCTATTTTATACATACTTCATGATACTGTTTCCGGCAATGAAATATTTCATTAAATGTTGTTTGTTTATTTGATATAATATATTCTAGTGCAGTTTAGCCATGACTTTGATCATGATATACAAGATCTTATATAAAAATTGGAAAATTACAATAAAAAATTAAGCTGACAGACCTCATGTCAATAAAATACAGGAGGAAGCAGTTGGGGAGACACGGTGTCTTGTGAAGTCGGTCCCATGGGCATTTTGGTCCTAAAGTTACCGTGGTTTCTGAGGCAATGTTATTTTTGTTACCTCCCGTCTCTTTCCCATCTCTGATTATTACTCCCGTAGTTGCTGTGACAGTAACCAGTTAGGTGTTTCCTCCAGATTTCTTGATCGAGCTCATTTCCAACGACTGCCTGTTTCGTGATCTTTTGTTGTTCAGCGTAGATGTGGCCGCGATCCAGGAAACACACTTTGTTTGCGATGGCGATGCTCGTGTACTGTCTAGCGACATTGCTGTCTATTTAGCATACAGGGACCAGCAGGCCAGAGGTGTTTCCTTGCTGGGTGAAAAGGTGGACCTTGTCCATGTCGATGCGGATGTGGGTTCGGTTGATTATGGCCGATATTGCCGTGAACACGTGTTCGTTTCAGATCCTTGCGGTTTATGATCAGGAGAAGCATGTCTCCTTTTTCCGTTTCTGGCGGATTCGTCGCGCTTAGTCTTAATGGGGGAGTGGAATGCCGTCCTGGACCCCAAATTAGATAGTAGAAGAGGAGCTAGCGGGAAGTCGGGCGATCGGAGTTTGATCGATCTGATCGGCGAGTTTTGTCTCATTGCTAGATACCGATTATATAAAGGGGAAGATGTGGGCATGGGCTTGTAAGTGGCCGTCTACTCAGGTAGCTGGCTACCTGGGTAGAATATTAGTGTGAAGAGTCGATCTAGCTTTGCTAGATTGTCCCACGTTCTACTGGTTAGGCTATTCTGACCATAGACTTGTCTCTGCCCGGATGGCGTTAGATGCTAAGCCTAGAATGGCTGGACAATGGAAGTTCAATCTGTTTACTGAAGAGGCGGGACTTCCGGCAACAGCTGACTACATTAATGCAGTGGGAACTAGTGGTGGCGGTTATTGGAAATAAGTGGTGGGAGCGGATTAAGTATAGCATTAGGTCTTTCACCACCGAATATAGCCAATAACTCGAGATAATTCTAAGAAGGTGAAGATTCTCAAGGATAGTCTGTCCCGGGTGGAGACTAGGGAAACTCCCTAGAGATAGGTGTAGCTAGGCAGGCTCTGGACCGTTCGGCTAGCAAGCTCTACCAGCGTCAGATAGTTAAGCATAGGTTAAACAAGATGTATAGCAAAGCCGTGAACACAGGTGCAGATTGCGCAAGGAAGAGATCCGTTGAGGTTCCAATCGATAATATTCGGGAGGTCGATACCCCGAAGGGGTGTACGTTGAGGTCGACTTGCAACATGTGCGAGGCGTTTCGGCGGCATTTCGAGAGCCGGTTTTCCAAGGAACCTGGTCACTGTGGAGGAGGGTTTCGCAGCTATTTAGCAGACTTTCCTCCATTTTCGCTGACTGAAGCGGCTAGCTGAGATGGTGAAATCACATAGGGCGAAGACTACTTGGCATTGAAGAGGGTTGGCAGTGGCAAGTCTCCAGAACTTGATGGTCTGCACTATCAACTGTACTTGACGTTGTCGCACATATTTGTGCCGACTTTGAGAGTCGTGTTCAACAACTAGTTCAGACAGGAGTCCCTCCCCGACTGGGATCTCCAGGGGTGTGATCACCCTGTTGAGAAAGGGCAAGGATGGTGGTCGGGATTTAAATGCCTATAGACCCATAACTCTGCTAAACAAAGTTAAGGATTTTGGCCAAGATCCTGACGGAGCGTTTGCAGTTAGTAGCCGAGATTCTGTTGGGGCCTGAGCAAACTTGGGTTGTAAAGGGACGAACATGCAACCTGCGCATGTTCAGCACGATCATAAAGCGTGAATCCACGCTGGTCAATTTGGATCAGTCCAAGTCATGCGATAATGTCGACCATAAATACCTGGCTGCTATCCTGCAGGCCGCCGGATTCAAACCCGACTACTGTAAGTGGATCAGCCTGCTGTATCGCTCCCCAGTGCTGTAGTGCAGGTGAACGGGAAGCGGTCGTGCGCTTTTGTTCTGTCACGGTCGATTCGTCAGGGTTACCCGCTATCGCTCCTACTTTATGTTTTGGCGTTGAAGCCCCTCCTTCGCCAGCTTAGGGAGAGTGAGTACAGCCCAGCCCTACGTGGAATCGCTGTCCCTGGTGGCTGTCCAGGGTTTCAGCGTACGCCAATGACGTATCCCTTTTCGTGTCGTGCCGTAGCGACATTGATGTGGCACAGAAGGCGCTTGAACTGTACGAGATGATCACGGGGCCCAAGATTAACCGCAACGAATCTTCTGGCTCACGGTTAGGTGCCTGGAAGTGGGTCGCACTTCCGGGGCCCTTCATTGGACAGACGGACCCGTCCGCATTCTTGTGGTTCGGGCCCGGGCCTCGGAATCAGTCGAGTTTCCTCGGAGAGTGTCTAGCGGCCTTACGGTCCAATCCTTGGTCCACTGACCTTTCAAGGCCTAGGAGACTATCGTATCGAGAATTAGCGGAGGGGGCTCGGCTTGTCGGCGACAGAATTGCAATCTTTCTGGTCTTGGCGGCGGCTTATCTCACCAACCTTGAGTTTTCGCTTACTTGGCGATTGATTCGGAACGGATTATATCTCAATAACGTTGCCTTCAGAAGGGGGTGGGTGGCTGGACGGATTTTCCCGACTGTCTGAGGAAAAGCTTAGTACGCATTGTCCTCAGGTGCGCCTGTTGTACGAATATATCGGCGAGTAGACGGCACGTATTGATCTCGAATATCTTGTGTCCATCGATCTCGCATTCGCGTGCCATAATGTGTCGCCCCCATTCTCTAGGGTCAAATGAATGGTGTTTCTCAGGTTGCTAGTCGTGGCAAGAATGGTGATATAGGCGTCGCGAATGGAAGGAATTTTACGATACGATCTCTATTCTCATCAGGTTCTGGTCGGATTCTTTCGGCATCAGCTCAAGATGAAGACCAGAACTGATAAAAAAAACGTGTGTTATCGACAGATTTCAGCGAAAGGTGGGTAAAAGTGGCGAGTTTGCAGCGAGTGAATAGTGCCATCTTTGATTTTCTTTTTTTAGTTCCCTTTGACGCAACGGGTCGGTTTCCTGTGAAAACCTCCCCTGGTTAAGATAGACTCACTTTATTTACCTAGTTTATGTGAGTAAATTTTGTTCCTGGCCTGTTCGTGGCTCTCTCTCTCTCTCTCTCGCTCTCACACACACACACACACACACACACACACACAAACTCTATCTAGCTCTATCTCTTTCTCTCTCTCTTTTTCTTTCTCTCACTTTCTCTCTTTTTTCTCTCTCTCTCTCTTTCCCTCTTTCTCTCTCTCTCTCTTTGTCTCTCTCTTTCTCTCTCTTTCTCTCTCTACATATATATGATAACACAAATGTCTTACGCTTAACAAAATGGCGTAAATTACTAAAATTTTACTCGAGCAGATTTTTCTAAATAAAGTCCTCAAAATCAAAAACTGAGCAACAATAATTAAGTTAAGAAAATTTCAAAAGATTGATTTTTCCGACTTCGATTTTTTAAGCGTAACTTAGATGTGACACAAGACTGAAAGTGTTGGGTGCCCAATGAGGATCGAAATCACTATTCAGTCGCTACCATTACACCACATTGAAGTATCCCTTTTATTTTTGTAATGATCCATGTTGAGATTTCCAATTTCCCATGTTTGTTTTTTGTCACCTTTTCATCTCAATTTCGTCAACATCTGTTTTTTCCCCACTCCGTCATTTTTTAAAAATCCTTACCTCTCCGTTAGTGAACGTGCTTCTTCATTCTAAAGGCAGAATACAACGGCCACTCTTATTATTTTTGTGGGGTGGGTCTGTTATGTTTAGTTTGAATATTTTGTTATACTTTAGTTTCGCTTTCTGGGTTCATCCCCTCCCCTCTCATAAGTATATATATTTATCTTTTTTAAATTCGGAAGAAAGAAACATTTGTACATATTATATTTTTAGTCTTTTTTAGGTCCCCTTTGAATTTCTGGTTTAGTTATTTTCCAAGCGTAGCTTAGATGTGGCACAAGGCCGAAAGTAGAGGGCACCCAGTGAGGATCAAACTCACTACTCAATCGCAATTGTTCTAGCGAGACACGTTTTCTAACCTTTACACCACATCGAGGTACCCTATAACATATGAAAATGTCGGATATATAGTATTGAATGATGAGGGATGAGTTTTTTTTTAGTCGATGGGTAAATTTTAATGAATGAATGGGCCGTGAATCAGATTAGCTATGTCTAGGATAGAAAGTGTCGACCAGGCTTTCGCCATTTCCCCTTTGGCCTTGTGCCACAATTGTTTCAATTAAAACAATTTATATATTCACAGTTATTTGAAAAGACTTGCTGCCACTTTTCAAGCGGGAGCTTTCGCGGTGAAATTCCGTAGGTTTTGATGTGAAAAAGTTATCAACTAACTCTTGAATATATTTTTCATTAGAGAAAACTTTCCAATTCAAAGGGTTTTGTAGCGCTCGAAAGATAATCAGTTACTGTAAGGCTAGGTGCATTTGGCAGGTTGGACCAACGCAGCCCTGCTCGAGAGAAGACTTTAGATTCTCATCTGCGATGTCATAGAGACTTAACTCCTCTTTGGGGTGGCTTCATATATATCTATATTTTGTTATGCTATTTGTTCCCACTTTTTTAAAACCAGGCTGTGAGGTCATGTTTGTCAACACAAGCAAACGGGAATATAAACAATCAATTCTTATCCAAGCGGAGAGTACTCTTTCATGCCTGATAAAAAATAGTTTGCAAGTTTGTTCTTTTTATTTACGATATGTTATTAAAAAAAGAAAGAAAGGAAAACGTGTCTGAAATAAAAGAAAAAAAAAACGCTGAGAGATAATTATTTTCCCGCCTTCTTGAGTTGTTCTCATAGTTCATTATTCTTTGTAACAATTGATAAATGCATACATTTTCTGATGGATTTAATCTTAATAATGACTTTTTTTCTTGCATTAATTTCTTCTTGACAAGGCACTGTCAAGCACGCGTTACGTAGCCATTAACGATGAGAAAAACGTGGCCGAAAGGTAGAGACACTCAAATACAAGATAGATTCGCAAACGAATATAGAAAAGAATTGCGCACATAAAAAAATAAGGTTGAACAGAATGAGAAACAAACCCGGAGGTTAAAACGTATGAGCAAAAGAATGAGAACTGCTAGCAAAAAATGTATTAAATTACAATGAATCTGTGTGTTTGCTGTGAATAAGATAATCAGCCCTACATTATTCATTACAAGAGATGAAAACTGACCTGAACACATTTCTTTTTTCTTCTTTTCTGGCTTGTAACTCACACACACATATATCTTTAAAGGGAACTTTTTTTCAGAAAAATTCATTTCTACAGTATATATATATATATATATATATATATATATATATATATATATATATATATATATATATATATATACAGAACCTATATATACAACCTTAAGGGTCCATCAGTTATAATTTATTTCTTCGGGTATATGGTTTTTACCTGGTTCATCAGACCACACTTCCAAGGGTGAAAAAATGTTTTAAATTTACATATAGTTTTTTTACACTTTTGAGGCGTAGGTTTAAGTTGATGTAAGCAGATAGAAAGAGAGGGAGAGGAGGAGTATAATAGAAATGGAGGGAAGGGAAAGATAGGAATAATTTTAAATCTATTTTTATTAAGATATTTAAGAGTAAGGGAGCGGACCTGGCATTGGCCTAATTAATAAGTCATCTCACAGAAAACGAGATAAAGAGAAAAAAGAGAAGTAATCTCATTCATATATATATATATATGTCTGTGTGTGTGTGTGTGTGTGTGTGTATAAAATTTTTAGATTCTTCGAAGTTCAGTGCGTGTCCTAAAATGTCTGATATTTTATATATATATATATATATATATATATATATATATATATATATATATATATCTGTGAAACAGCGAAACAGTCTGTCTGTGGATGGCAAAAATATTGGCTCCTGAAAAATTTATTTCGGTTGAGCTCTGTGGGTGTGAGAGGTGCGTTTGTAAACAGTGACTATTAAAGCTAATATAGCACGACTCTTCGGCAGAATTGAGTCACTGTCAGTGACTGTGTGTTTATCTAAATCTAGAAATAAACGTGCTAAAATTCACCTTCATCCCTGCCGTGCGCCGACGGCTTAGTGGTAGAAGTTCCGACTGACGCCAATTCAGTCTGGTTTCGATCCTAGCTAGAGGCAACCGGACGTCTAGCCACACTGATGAGCTGCGAAACAGTCTGTCTGTGGATGACAATATATATATATATATATATATATATATATATATATATATATATATATATTGGGACTCGCACTGAACTTCGAAGAATCTAAAAATTGAAGGTTATGCCTTTTTCAAAACTAATTAACAAGTTTGCACAGGAATGTTCTCTTCCTGAAGGGGTTTATCATATATTCTATAATAACAATAAATAAATTGACCCATTACTGCGTAAACTTTCCTTAAATCTTTTGCCTAATCTACCTTGCTGGCTAATGCCAATATTGCGGTATCTAGATTTAAAATTTGTGTTAAACCCGTTTTCATAAATTTTGTTCTTGATTGAGTTAAATAGTTTCAGCATCCGAGTGTTGTATGAGCTAATTGAACCAAAGAAGTCATGAAACTTACTATTTAATAAATAAAATGGGTGTCCCCAAAATTTTGTCGCGTAGTGTATATACCTTGACGTGTCAAAAGTAACAGAATAGGTGCCAAATATATTGTAGCATTCTAAATTGTCCAGTGAAGTGCAGCAATGATATATATATAATTATACAAGTGGTCGAAAGTCGTCTGAAGTGATGTTGAGGAATTCTGAGGCGATTGATGCCCAAATCTTGCGTGCGAATAGACCTCTTCACCACATATCATAAATGGCCGATTGTACTCATGTCGGGCAAATATGGTGGCTCCCGTCATTCGATAGAAGTCTCCAGAACACCCCTCAAAACAATTTTGGGCAACTTAGGCCTGATGACGCGGTACATAATCCTGATGGTATAAACTATCATTGTTGGGGTACATGGGTGGAAATGGTCCCGAAACAAGGCAACGTAACCGTCAGTAGTCAATAATGTGTTCACGGCAGACCTACGGACCCAACAAATTTCACGTAAGTACACTTAATACCCTTATGGAACCACTACCTACCTACACAATGTGTTGTTGACAGATTACATGACACCATGAACCCAAGGCACAGGCAGGTTTTTTATTTAGTTTACGGTTATCAACCCATTGTAGGTTATTTAAAGTCCAAACAATTTTTGGTTTAGTTATTGGTACGGAGGTGAAATCAAATGAGAAAAAGAGATGGGCTTCGTCAGGCTGTCTTGTCCTAGACATATCACTGTTGATTGTTGAGTTGTCTTTTACGGCTTATCAACCCTTTATGGGTTATTTAAAACTGAAACATGTTTTGGATTGTAAGAATAATTATTTTTTGAGAGTAAATATTCATTAACAATTTTTGATAATAACAATGATTTTTTCAGATACAATCTGATAATAATCAATGATAATAGTCAAGCTGATAATAGTCAATGATTATAATTACTAAAAAGACAGAGGACGACGCCCGCAAATTTCATATCGTATGTTCTTCAGCTGTTTTTTTAAGCGTTTCACACCAAGCAAGGCGGAAAGCCACTAGCACGCAAGGGGTTGCAGAGAATTGTAGTGAGACCAAATAGGAGTGATAGAGGAAAGTATGAAGAGAAGTATAGGAGATAGATCAAGGCATCTGGAGACGTCGATTGACATTACATTTGAATAGATTATAGCTATCGGAGAAACAGGAAAATTGGAGGGAGTTCCACAGGCGAGAGGCGCGAGACATGAAGCTATTGGAGTAGAAGAGAAGGCTACATTTAACAGTTTCGACAGTGAAAGGGTGAGAGCGAGATGCCAGCCTAGTAGAACGCTTAAATTCATAAAGTCTGGGAACCAGCGAAAGCAGCTCATCGGAGCAATCTTGAAAGTATTTGTAAAAAAGATAGAGGGAGGCGATGGCACGTCTGTGAGAGAGCGACTGCAGACGAGATGCCAGACCAGGGCCAATTGCATTGCATATCCGTCTCTGGATCTTATCAAGATTCTTGATACAATCTGAAGGGGCATCGGACCGTATATGGCAGCAATACTCCATGCAGGGACGAATGGTTGATTTGTAGATTTGAAGGATCGACTCCGGCAAGAAAAATTTCCTGGCGCGGTGAACGAAGCTATTGACTCAATGTATTTGTTCCATCTCAGGTCAGCAGTCAATGTGAGACCGAGCAGTCGCAAAGAGGTGCTCTCGTGGAGTTGAGCGTCAGACATTCTAATGCGGGGCAGGGATGGTTCTCTGTGGCTAGTAATAGAGAGCAGTTTTGTTTTTGAGGCATTAAAGTTAACCAGCCAAATCCTGACCCAAGAGAGAGAGAGAGAGAGAGAGAGAGATTGGCCAGGAAGGTAAAGGATCCCACTGTGTGGTATTCCTCAGGTCTTCTAAATAGAGTGCTCAATGTTATGAAACAGAGCTATTAAGTATATATTAGTGAATATGAATAATATCCAATGTCGATAACACGACTCGGAGTTTCATGCACTTAATGAAATCTTCAGGTGTGGAGATTCTGACCGTTATCTCTCGCGTTCTCGTGATGATGATTCAAAATTGTGCGTACAAACTTGTCTATTTAAAATATAGAATTATCTATATATGTCATCATTTATTTAGTGCTTCATTTTTGTTTAGAAGTGTTTGTTTTTTTCTGGGTTGATGTTATCATAAGTATTAGGGTATTATGGAAGGTTAGGTTTATAATTGCATTTTTTCCGTAGGGTTTGTTTCTTTTTCGAAATATTAGGTTATTAATTATGGGAAGTTAGCTTTGGTGGTGTTTGCGCATATATATATATGAAGAAATATAGTTTTAAGCTGTGCTATATTTATGGGCTAAAGTGCTCAATATCAGAGATAGAGCGTATGTATATATAAATATAAAAGTGAACATTGAAGTCAACACTCAGAGGCGACACGCTGTTTCATGCTGGATGCAATCGTGTTTCATGTCGCCTCTGAGGGTTGACTTCAATGTTCACTTTTTTATATATATATATATATATATATATATATATATATGTTGAAACTTGACTAATGCATGGAATAATAATGCAAACACAAAATGTAGTTAGAATAAAATGTATTGAAACAAGAAAGTGTACACAATATTTACATATAGTCTTTTGTATATTCCTGGGAAGACCGTTCCTGGAGAATGTGTTGACTAAGTCGCAGTCGGGCAGAGTCTCTAGTTGGATCTCTTGATTCGCCTCCCTGTCTTCCGGTACCAACCATATTTATATCGTCGGTACTCCGCTATGCAAATTAGGTGGATCCTACCACAACAATATATATATATATATTAAAGTTTATTGAATCTGTTTATTTATTTGTTTATTTAAATGGCTTCTTTTTTTCCGCGACTTGACAAAGGGTTTTACTCATTAATTATTGGGCCGATCTTTTAAGGCTTTTATTTGTTTATATCTATTTATTAATTATTTAATGCGAAGAAATGAGAAAATCCCTTTGTGAAGACGCGGGAAAAAAGCCATTTAAATAAACAAATAAATAAACAGATTAAACAGATAATAATGAAACACAACCTTCTCGATACTTAACGACCTGCTGCAAAGCCATAAAAAATGCCTTTTAACCAGCTAGGCGTCCTACTATCAGTCTTGAAATAGACCCCCTAATGTAACTTGACATGAATTTTTCGAAGGGGACTGGTCTGTAGATAAAAATTAATTCTTGACTCTTTGACCACCTCACCACATGGCCGACCCTAGCCGTTTCCATAATAACTAATGTTCCAAGACACTTATAAACACGCGCTAACCAAAAGATAGCTTATTCCCAAATTCTCGCTTGACGAGGAAGCGTGACCAGGCACCTTAACTCAACATAATTTCAAAAATTATATTAGGGGTCTCGGCTCTCGCTTTTGAAACATGAGAACTCTTATGTAGCGAAGGAATCATATTTTTAAAACAAAAAATATTATAATACATACATATATATATATATATATATATATACATACATATATACATACACATATATATAGATACATACATACATATATATATACATACATACATACATACATATATATATACATACATACATACACACATATATATATATATACATACATACATACATATATATATATACATACATATATATATATATACATACATACATATATATATATACATACATACATATATATATATATATATACATACATACATATATATATATATATACATACATACATATATATATATATATATACATACATACATATATATATATATATATATATATATATATATATATATATATATATATATATATATATATATATATATATATGAAGAGAAATATTGGTTATATACAAAAAGAGCAATCAACAGTTTTTCTTTCTATAACCAACAAGAGTGGCATACTTACTTATTCAGCAGTAGACGGACGCCTGTCATGTCTATGTTACGACCAATTTAAACGTCACGTTTGACCTCTTCTCTCAGCGATAATCAACCTTACTGGCTTCTTTATTTTGATATTAATTTTCCGTGAAGCCTGTGACGTTTTTGATAAGCATCGGTTCTACCGAGTACCCTAAAATAGTTATCTACGCTTAAGAGACATTTCAAGCACTTGGGATAAGACATCATTTATATATCAAATCGACCGTATTTTGTATATCTTCTGTATTTGAATTCACCGAGAAGAGCATAGTCTGGCACAAGTTTATGTAGCGTTCTCAGAGCTAATTTAACTCGTTGTAATAGTAATAATTTAGCAAAGTTAGCTCGTTGATGAAAACGAGACATTATATATGGGAGGGAAAAAATTCTCGACGTTTAAATCATGTTTACTAAATTGCTTTATTTATAGAGAGATAAACAGATAAAACATACACGTTTTGTCGGGACGATTAAAAATGCTTGCAGGACTCTTCATTTCCGGCATGAATATTATTTTAAACTAGCAGCCATACCTACCTCGTCGATCGATCAGAAAAAGCGTTCAATTAGAATGGAGCAAAAACAGCATCATGTTCAGATGTAAGAATCTTCTTCAATTACTTTAAAGTACTTTCATTAAAAATATTTTGAATTAATGCAATTACTGATATAACAGAAGTAGTCTGTATTTATTCAATCGAAGTTAGCCGAGGACATAAAGGGGTTAACAGGCAACATGAAAACCCACTTCAGATCACAATTATTTTGGAGTTTTTGAAATTCACTTTATCAGTGTGCTACCAGGGATGTAAAAAAAGAATAAATTTATAAAGAGATTGTTAAGTTTGATGAAAATTGGTCGAAAGATCAAAGAAAAATAAGGAAAAAACCAGTAAAAATCGCCATTTTTTACTATTTACGCGGGTTATCACTATATGGGTGGAATCAATTATCAAGTTAAATAACTGTTAAACAATCAACTTATTTTGGGATACAATTGAGTGAAGTTTGTATTAGATTGCTTGAAAATTGAGGGAGTTTTTACTTTATAATTTGTGTTGAAATCGATATTTCATTTTTCGCGGTTTTTGTGGGTTATTTAATGTCGAAATCGGGTACCTCGAGGTGTCGTAATGGTTTTCAAGCTTGTCTCGCTGCAACAATTACAACTGAGTAGTGAGTTCGATCGTCAGTGGGTGCTCTTTACTTCCTTCCTTGTTCCACATCCAAGCTACGCTTGGAAAATCACTATTTAATGTCGAAATCTAAATATTTTAAACACAATTTTATAGCTTCAACTAAATATATTTTGAACAGGATTTTATGGCTTCAACTACAGATAAAATGTACTGTTGGAATTTTTTTTAATATATAAAAATGTATTTCCTGGTATTTTTATTATAAAATTGTATACTTACAGTTTCATAGTGTTTTGTTCGGTAGGGGATTCACTATTTACCCATAGCTGGGACCCTAACAGTTGTTACGATCCCGGTCAGGGTAGACCTGGGAACAACAACTAATAAAAGGTGGTTCTACGCTTCTCAAAACCTCCAGTCTCCCAAACAGAGGCTTTGCTGCCGGATGTAGTTTATTGTGATACCCAGGACTAGATTTTATGTAAAATTTATTTGCTTTTATCAGTGACAGAAACAGACCGACGCCTAAAATATTCTGTTTTGTGATTCTTGCTATCAAAACGGAGAACACCATTGCCAAAAACCATGTTAAAATAAGGAAAACCCAACTAAAATGTCTTGACATTTAGTGTTGTCTGGTAATAAAATTCATAAACAAATCAATAATTCGCTTTGTGTAAATGTGGCTGAATTCGATTTGTCGAACTTTGGGAAAACATTGGTTTGCTTTTATAAATAGCAGAAACGGGTTTTAAATTTAAACTTCTCAACGTCTATTCAGAATGCAAATTAATGTAATTTATTAACAGTCGGTCAGTTATGTGCCATGCGTGATACACGCTTAGGCAATCACGTATCTTTCGATACATGACTGACGAGGCAGATTTTTCCCGCAGTAGGTTGCCATTTATTTTTGCGGTAGACTAGTTGCCATCCAAGTCTATAGAACCCGGTCTGTCCTGCTAGTTACCCATAGCTGGGGGAGAAGAAGAGGATTCATACCTTTCCCAAGGGTACTAGCATGTAAGTGAATGTAATGGATTCGACTGGAACTCGAACTCGGCTCGCCCATTCCTCAAACCGAGCCGCTATCCATTACTCCATGCATACTTCACCGTACGAAGGAAAGCGTTGAAATTAACTGTTAAAAAGACAAAGGGGAGGGGGTTAATTCTTCTTCATCGGTCAGCTGAAGAGTGATCTGGTTACTGGACAGGAATTACACCACTTATTTTTCTTTTTAACAGTTAATTTCAACGTCGTCGCTTCATTATGCCATACGAAAATTCATGTCTGCATCTATAAATGGGATAAAGTGAAAAAGATCGCATTAGGTCTGAAAGTGACAGTCACTATACACTGTCTAGAAACGCGAAAAAAATTTCCTATGCTAAGAACCCGTCTCTCATAAAACTAGCAAATTTTAAACTGCGTGTGTGCGCGTGAACAGTAAGACTGAGAAGCTCCAGCCCACATATAGCAGCAATACTCCATTCTTGGTTTGATCTGACTCTTGTAAAGATAGCACTCGACAGAAGGAACCAATAAGTTTTTGGATTAGTGCAAGGAGCCAGCCATTCTTTCAGCATTTTTGCGATAATATGGATATAGGAGTTCCACTAAAGGTCTGAATTGGAATTGAGTCCCAATAGACGTTTACGGAAAGGAGGCTCATTTTTTTGTGAACCGCTCGTCTGGAGTGTCGTCTGCTCAGTAATGAGGAAACATTATGAGCTTTGTTTTAAGAGCATTGAATGATACAAGTCAATCTCCACGCACCGATTGAGTCGTGAGTGCGAGGTTAGCGGAGAGATCAGCTGCCGGGCTGTGGTTATTTAGATTTTTCGAGTTACATCAATCTGGAGGTGTGCACAGTGTCAGAGAATAGAGAGTTTTTAAATATAGATATGGTGAAAATAGGTATGTATAAAAATGTATAGTGACTGGCAGTTTCACACCTAAAACGATCAGGTAGTGTTGTACAATAAGGCATGAGTGTTGATGTTGGGGGAAACATTTAACCGATTGTTCTCTTAAGGATTACGGGGTAACGGACAGGGAAGGGAAAGAGACGGAAGGAAACAAAATAAAACTGAGTAATGAGTGTGAGGCCACTGTCTCAGAAAACACAGTACGGCTGGCGGCACATAACTTCCGGAACAAAATGCGTCAAAGGACACCAGACACCGGGCCGCGACAACTGGGACTTTTCCAGTCGCTTTTATTGACATGAGAAAATTGACAAAGACTCGGATCTGGACAAGCTGCAAATGGGGGAGGGGACAGATCTGGACAAGTTGCAAATTGTCCCGGATCAAGACATAGCAAGCTGTTCTGGTGCTAACCGAAAAGAAATGGTGTAACTAGCTTCGACAGACATGTCCACACGCAACTCAACGCCTCTTTTGCATCTGTACTGACACATATGGTTTCGTCATCGCTTAAGGCATGAGATTGCCTATCAAAATGCAGTAAGTTTTCTCTCTCTCTCTCTCTCTCTCTCTCTATATATATATATATATATATATATATATAGGATAAAATTTAGTTTTTAGGTATTGCTATATTTGTGGGTTAAAGTTCTCAATCTCGGGGATAGAGCGTATGTAAATATAAAAGTGGACATTGAAGTCTACACCCAGAGGCGACAGTCTGTTTTACACTAAACGCAATCGTCAGGCCATGAAACAGACTGTCGCCTCTGGGTGTTGACTTCAATGTCCATATATATATATATATATATATATATATATATATATATATGTGATATAAATTATTAGGAAGGTTTTAAAATAATCATAATTAAGTAATTCATCGAGTCTAGAAGAAACCTCAACAAAATGCAGAAAGCACCGGACGGCCGTTTCGTCCTATATTTGGCACTCATCAACAGTGTACATCTACTACCGAGAATTGAAATTCGGACAGTTACGTTATCAGGCAAACGTCATATCAACTGTACTAACGGGCCTCGGTCATGAAGCGGTAGCGAATTAGATTCAATATAGCGTCGCTCGATCATATATTCCAAAGCTATATGACGTTTGCCTGATAACGTAACTGTCCGGGTTTCAATTTTCGGTAGTGGATGCCTACTGCTGATGAGTCCCAAATATAGGACGAAACAGCCGTCCAGTGCTTTCTGCATTCTGTTGAGGTTTCTTCTAGACTCGATGAATTACTTAATTATGATTATCTCAAATCCTCCTAATGATTTCTATCACTTGTACATCCTTGCTTCAACCGGCTTCTAATGCTCTGGATGGAGCGGCTTGTGGAAAATAGTTGTGGCTCGTGGGAGCACAGTCCTGTGGGTAAGGGAAACTCGGATGAGTTCCACCACGGAATATATGATCGAGCGGCACTATATCGAGTCTAATTCGCTATCTCTTCGTCACCGAGGCCCTTTAGTTGATATGACGTTTGATAACGCAACTGTCCGGGTTTCAATTCTCGGTAGTGGATGCGCACTGGTGATGAGTCCCAAATATAGGACGAGACGGCCGTCCAGTTCTTTCTGTATTCTGTTGAGGTTTCTAGACTCGATGAATTACTTAATTATGATATATATATATATATATATATATATATATATATATATATATATATATAGCGTGAAAGAAAAAAATAAGTGTTTACCCGTTTTAGTAGAGTTCATTTGAACCTCAATTGGTGCTCTTCACATGTGTCCTTGCACCATACCAAGCTAATGTCAATAATGCGTCAATGTTCAAATGTAATTTAGTGACGAGGCTGGTTAACAAAGGCCGTTCAAATCTAAGTTAGCAGTTGGCGTCTCCTATCCAGTTTATTTCGCCCGGCTACCTCAATGGTGGAAAATGAATCGATAGAAAACATTGATTTTAAACAACCACAGATGGAAAAGATTACATCACGTGGAACTTTCTCAAGACAACACGTTAGAGCAACGGCTTCTCTCCCCGTCCCCTCCGTATTTTCTTCTCACTTTCTCTTTATCATTTCAACTCAGTATAAGATAACAAGAAAAAAACCTTATTCGTTTTGAATTGCCGAACTCATCTACAATGGCAATAGCCCGACAGACGAGTTTACTTTATGGTTATCACTTCAGGTATTTATTTATTTGTGCACAAACTTTTCAATTGGCGCGGTCTTGCCTCACTTGGAAATTATCGTTCAGAATCGTGATTATTAGTTTGCATCTAAAAGATATAATTAATAGTTTCTGATAGGAATCTCACATCTACGAAGGAAATTCATGGAACTCTTTGTATTTTGAGTAATCGAATATCAACTTTTGATTTGTTTATAACCCGAGTTAAATAGCATCCATCCATAATATAAATACATTTTTTAAATATCAATTTATATATAAATATCATATATAATATAATATATAATATATAATATAATATATAAATATAATATATAATATAATCTATAATATATATATAATATATTTAAATATCGGCATTTTAAAAAATTTTATAATATAAATACATTTTTTAAATATCAATTTATATATAAATATCATATATAATATAATATATAATATAATATATAAATATAATATATAATATAATCTATAAGATATATATATAATATATAATATATTTAAATATCGGCATTTTTTAAATTTTTATAATATAAATACATTTTTTAAATATCAATTTATATATAAATATAATATATAATATAATCTATAATATATATATAATATATAATATATAGATTTTTTTTACTCATGTGGCAGTGGAGACTTCAGGGGTTATTGGCCCTCGTTCGATGGCGTTCCTTCGGAGGATTGGCGCTATTGCGTCTCGATTAAGGAACGAGCCTCACGAAACGGAGTGGCTCTTGCAGCGTGTCTCACTGGCGATGGTTCGAGGTAATGCTTTCTCCATCATAGCGGCTGGCAGAGGATAGAAAATATTGTTTATAGTTACGTTGTTCTGGAATTGTCATCAATGGTCGACTGAACTTGCTTTGTTTCAATGACTTTTGTTTTGTTATTATTAATTAAATACTATATTTTTGTATGTTCATATATAATATATTTAAATATCGGCTTTTTTTTAAATTTTATAATATAAATACATTTTTTAAATATGTCGCAAAAGTGTGGGGAATACATTTTTGGGATATAATTTATTTGAAAAATATTTATTTTGTGCAATACAAAAATGTGGCGCAAGGCCAAAAGGGATGATAGGGAAGGTTGGTCTTCAGTCTTATCTTAAACCTAGCTGGCTACAACCACTGACCCAAACATACTACACCATTCCTTACACCAAAACAGCATAATCTTACTTCAGTTATGTGCCATGCGTGAAACGCGCTTAGGCGATGATGAATCATTCGATGCATGACTGACGATGCAGATTATTTCCCGTATTAGGTTGCCATTTCTTTCTGCGGTAGACCAATATCCATCCAAGGCTATAGAATCCGGTCTGTCCTGCTATTTACCCATAGATGGCGAGAGAAGAAGAGGACTCAAGGGTATTAGCACGTAAGTGAATGTAACGTATTCGACTGGAATTCGAACTCGGTTCTCTGATTTCTCAATCCGAGCCGCTATCCATTACACCACCATTCTACTTACCATTTTTACTACAGCTACCATAATACCTCAAGTCTCTATGTAGTTCTAACTAGTTCCCATATGTACAATTTGACTGTGGAGGGTGGGGAATAAAAATAACAATATTTGAAAATGAAGCCCCAATGAATATTTACAATGAATACATTATGAAATGGACAAAGTACGACAATTATTTTAAGAGTTTTTTTTTATGTTTATACGTTCTTTTTATAGATACAAATATTTACGTAAATGCTCTGTTTATAATAAATAGTATTAAACAGTATTAACAACATTTACCGCCCTGAATGTCCGAGAAATTGTCATAGAAAATATGCGTCCTCCGACAGGAATCAAACCTGTATCCTATACGGAACCGTCATATAGCCTGACGTGCTTTTACCGATTGAGCCACAGAGGAGCGTTTCGGTCAGAAAGAATTGTAGTTTACAAACAGTAAAATCGACCTTGCTAACAGAAACGCTCCTCTGTGGCTCAATCGGTAAAGCACGTCAAGCTATATGACGGTTCCGTATAGGATACAGGTTCGATTCCTGTCGGAAGATGCATATTTTCTATGACAATTTCTCGGACATTCAGGCCGGTAAATGTTGTTAATACTGTTTATTATAAACAGAGCATTTACTTAAATATTTGTATCTATAAAAAGAACGTATAAACATAAAACTGTCTTATACAAGTTGTATACAAGAAACTAAACAATATGGTGTTAGTAATAAAAAAAACTCAATCCTCAATCTCAATAATTCTGGCAGAAAAATCAGTTAACTGGACGAAATTAATGCAGTACTGGGTAATTAAAAACAATCATTCGACCAATCATTTATTTGAAAAAGTATAAATATTAAAGTAGTTCCGTTTTAGCAGAAAGTATATAAATACAAATATAACTTAAATTTATTTAAATATCAGGAGGGTTGTTCGGAAAGTAATTACGTTTTACTGGAAAGGATCGTTAATTGGGCTTACGGCCGTATAGAGTTGAAACACTGGTTCCTGTACGATCATCGAAGTTAAGCATCCTCAAACCTTGTCAGACCTAGATGGGAGACCGCTTGGGAATACCAGCTGCTGTAAGCTTGGATGTGTGGCTGGGGTAATGGATAATGGCTCGGAATCGTTAATCGGAGAGACGAGTTCCAATTTCATTTGGGTTCTTTATATTCACTTACGCGCAAATACCTTTGGGAAAAGTATCAATCCACCTCCTCTCTCTCCATATATGGGTTAATTAGTAAGACTTGCATCGCTAAATCATTATTATCTAAAAATTAATCTTACAATATAAAAATATTTTCTGGCTGTAAATAACCTTGGGAAAAGTACGAATCCACCACCTCTCTCCTCATCTATGGGTTAATTAGTAAAACTTGCATCACTAAACCATTACTATTTTCAAAAATATCTTACAATCTAAAAAATATTTTCTAGCTTTAAATAACATGCTATAAATAAACCGTAGAAAACAAATGAATCAGTTTAAAAATAGTTAAAGAAGGTGCAGCTCTCTTTGGGACATTTCGAAATCTATATCTGCTAGCTTAATTTTCGTACACAAAACATAGACATAGTTAATTTTTAAATGGAATTTTTAATACAATATTTTATTCCTTATCACTAAAAACCTTTTTTAGTAGGTACGCGAGCTTGAGTTGACAACCTTATTCCTTGTTTTTTCTGAAACGATGAAATTAATATCAACCGGCCGAGATCGAAAAGTCCGACTAATGAAAAATACGCCTCAAAAATGATATACAAGCAAACGTAAGCTAAAATTGTTTAAGTATTATTTATCAAAAATGTAATTAACTTCATTTTTTAACAACTGCAGGCCAACAGGAAAGTACATTTTCGATTCTACGTTTCTCCTCGTAAATTTCGATTCTACGAGGTTTCTCGTCGTAAATTTCGATTCTACGAGGTTTCTCCTCGTAAAATTCGTTTCTACGAGGTTTCTCCTCGTAAATTTCGATTCTACGAGGTTTCTCCTCGTAAAATTCGATTCTACGAGGTTTCTCCTCGTAAAATTCGATTCTACGAGGTTTCTCCTCGTAAATTTCTTTTGAAAAACTGATTTCAAATTCTTTGTTTTCGACATTCAATTACCTATGAAATGTTCTAATTGAAAGAAATGAAAACCTGTCGCTACTAAATCTAAGTACGTAATATTGGGAAGAACCTTGCAATAGAACCATCTTCTTTGGTTTCTTTTCCAGCGTCCGCGCTGACATTGTCAGATTAGAGACGAGCGACGTTTAATCTGTGGTAAAGAGGTTGACAGGTGAAAATTAATTCATCACCCACATGTTAACCGCTTTTGATCCTTTTCCAGGTGGACTCGTCGTTCTATCCTTCACCTTTACAAGAGCCAGATCAGGCCTAAAATGGATTACTGCTGTCAAATTTGGGCGGGAACCCACTTTACAGTCTCGATAGAATCCAAAAACCTCTCCGCGTCCTTGTGAGCAACAAATTATTACCCACCCTCCAACCCCTCTCTCACAGACGGGATGTAGTATGCCACTCACTGTTCGATCGCTACACCCATGGGACCTGCTCGACCGAACTGCACTCCTTGGTACCGCCAGTTCAAACCTTCACGGCTAGGACCCGCCATGTCACTCACATTGTAGCAAACACACCATCATCCCCTTCGTATTCCACTGGTGAGATGCAATTTTCACTCGAGCAGCTTCTTCACTTTGGAACCGACTCCCAAGAGGGTGTTTTCCAGATCACTACAATCTTAACTTGTCCAAGTCTAGGGTTAATCGTTGTTTTCCCCGCATATCCACATAAATTGAGCCTCTTACTCTGCAACCCTCTACCTTGAGTGGCTCAAGAGGATGCGCTAAGAATCATTACAATCTTACTTTGTTCAAGTCTAGGGTTAACCGTTATCGTCCTCACCTATCCGCATAAACTGTGCATCTTACTCTGTAATCCTCTACCTCGAGTGACTCACGGGACTTGTACCCTTCTACAGGGTTAACCTCACTGTAAAAAAGAAAAAGAAAAAGAATAAAAGGAAAATTAAAATTGGGCAGCTCCAGTCCAAGTTATAGCAGCAAGAAATGCGTTCAAAGATATAACCTAATGTATCATCTTCGTGTAAACTTTTCAGTTAATTAATATCCAGCTCAATAATTACCGCATTTAAAATACAGAGAAGAAGAAAAAAGTCGAATTTACATGGATAAATTAATGAGCTTTAGAGAAGTTGTGGAAAAGACGATTTAATTATATAATCAATGTTTCATATGTCGTTGCCTAGGATAATTCAAACATGATCCTTGACAATTCTCGTTAATTTTGGTTTAAAAGAGAAACGATAGCGGGCGAAGCTACGAACGATTCAATTGGTTGGATCAATTATTTGAAAATAGACGCTGACGTTTAAGCAAAAAGAGATGCGTTCATTTGAAATTATTTGACATCTGTCGACGAATAAATTGGAGAAAACAAAAATTTAACACTTCAACAAATGTAACAAATTTATTTACATTTTCAAAAGTTGATATCGTCCTGGGATTGACGATAAACTACATCCAGCAGCAAGGCCTCTGATCAGGAGACTGAAGGTTTTGAGGAATATAGAATCACCTCTTAATTGTTGTTCCCAGGTCCGCCCTGACCTGGGGTAGTAGCACTTGTTAGGGTCTCAGCTATGGGCAAATGGTGACCCTCAAACTGGAGTCAAAGCACCATGAAAGCATAAAATAGATTTTAATTGTAAAAATACCAGCAATACATTTTTGGGAAAAAAAAATATTACCAGCAACAATTTTGACTCTAAACAAAAATAATCTTTACAAAAATACGCCAATGAAACCTGATCTACAAACTGATTTCTTACAAAAGAATACGTTTTATTCATACGAACCTATCCTAAAAATATTGTCGACATTAAATAACCCGTTCATTTTGATATGCCGTAAAACAAAATAAAATATACCTAAAAAGTTAATAAGCAGAGTGTTATCCTTAGACGTTCCAATCGTTTTTAGTCGTGAGACGCCATATTGTTTACACTGAAAGCGTATCCGTAGTAGTTGCAGTAGCCATAATACAGCAAAAGTTTAAATTCGGCTCGTGATAATACAAGTTGTATAGTTATTTTAAATAATGTCGATAATAAAAATGAAAGAGAATAAATACTTATAGGAATTATATAGCTACCACTCTATTAAGTTTAGCAATGTCAAAAGTGAGTAATAGGTAAGTTGCAAAACATACAAATGTTATATTAGCTGGAGATTCGTCTCCAGCTGTGCTGGTCAAACTCTCTGCCTGGAGGCAGAGAGGTTCGCTGTGTCGAAGGGCAGAGTCTCGTCTCGGAAAACAGCTACCCAACCCCGTTTTATACGAGGTCTATGGGGAATTTTTGACCAAGCCTACAGGCTCTGATACCTAACATTAAATTCGGTCTTGTGCCATATCTGGGACGGTTAGTAGATATCCTCCAGTAGGTGTTATTGATCTTTTCAGTATTGAAGGGGGTTTCCTTCCTAACCTTTTATTTGAAGTAGTGTGGCATGTCAACATCTTGATAACGTCATTATTTTCTTTTCAAGTTACATGTGACATTCATTTTAGCTGTTGATGTTGTTGAAACTCCTTCTGTTGCGCTTGGTACAGTTCTTTGTTTTCTGATTATGGAGAGCCATTCTATCAGTTTCGAAGAAGTGTGATCTTCACCGAGACTCACAGTCTTCTCTCTCTCTCTCTCCCTCCCTCCCTCCCTCTCTGTCTTCCTCTCTCTCTCTCCCTCTCTTCCCCCCTCTCTCCCCCTCTCTCTCCCCTCTTTCTCCCTCTCTCTATCCCGCCCTCTCTCTACCCTCTCTCTCTCCTTCTCTCTCTCCCTCCTCCTCTCTCCCTCCTCCTCTCCCCTCCCTCTCCCCTCCCTCTCTCTCCCTCCCTTCCTTCCCCCTCTCTCTCGCCCTCTCTCTCCCCTCTCTCCCACTCTCTCTCTCCCTTTATCCCCCCTCTCTCTCTCTCTCGCTCTCTCTCTCAAAGCCATTTTAACAATTGATCTGAGAAACCTCTTGTATACAGCTGACAGTTTAGATATTTCTGAACGGATTTGGAACCATGCTTGCCATCCATCTGAAAGTCTCTATCTGACGAAACTAACTCTGGTGAAACCTATTTTATGGGCAATTTTCTTTGTCTCCTATACTAAATTATAAACAGAGTGATATAATTGCAAAACATCAAAATAAGACATGAAATATCGCCAGTCCTTTCACGATCCAAATGTTAAATAGTTTGTACGAGGGTCATTCAATAAATAAGGTGAATTTTTCGGTATAAGGACTTCTAATACAGATAGAAGCTTACTTTTTTTTTAAATTTTTCAACGTAGTCTCCCAGCACTGTCACACACTTTTCCCATCTGTGCGCAAGCTTCCGTATTCCCTCAGCGTAAAAATCTTTGGACTGATGTCTCAGCCAGTCGCTCACAACACTTTTGACTTCATCGTCACTTTTAAACTTCGTGCCTCTCGTGAACGCTTTCAAGGGACCAAACAGGTGAAAGTCTGAAGGGGCAATGTCTGGGCTGTAAGGAGGATGAGGGAGCAGTTCCCAGCCCAGCTCGTTGATGGTCCGCACCGTTTGGGCTGCTGTGTGAGGCCTTGCGTTGTCATGATGCAAGATGACTCCTTCTGACTGATGACCCCCTGCGTTTGTCCCAACAGATAAGCTCAAAGTCCTTGCAATATCATCCACTGTCACCCTTCTGTCAGACTGAATGAGGTCATTGACTGATTCGATCACCTCAGGAGACCTCACTTCTGTAGGCCTCCCAGGCCTGTCTTCATCCTCAACACTGCTCCGTCCTTCTTTAAACAATTTAGCCCACTTGTAGACATTCTTTTGCTGAAACATGTGGCACCATACACAGTTGACATTCTCCTATGAATTTCAACTTGTTTGCACCCTTCAGCAACCAAAAACTTGATAACTGACCGCTGTTCAATCCTGGAGCATGCTTCTTGGTCGGCCATCTTTGTTAATGGCCAAAACTCTCAAAGTTTTTTTTTAATCTGCAAAAGAAATTAAATCCATGTGAAAAAGAAGTAAAACAACAAAAAAAATAAAAAAGAGTAAGCTTCTATCTGTATTAGAAGTCCTTATACCGAAAAATTCACCTTACTTATTGAATGACCCTCGTATTTGTATCTGTGTTTCTTGAAATAGTTTTCCCTTCACATCTTGTGAAATCTTGATACACCAGATTCTCTTTACGTAGTAAATGTTTCAGTAGTAGTAGTAGTAGTAGTAGTAGTAGTAGTAGTCATAAGACAGCAAAAGTTAAAATTCGGCTCGTGATAATACAAGCTCTGTAGTTATTTTAAATAATATTGGTAATAAAAATGAAAGAGAAAAAATATTAATAAGAACGATATAGATACCAGTCAGAGTTGAACAATGTCGAAATCGGTAAGTTATGAACGGTACGAAAATTTTACCAAAGACTGGATAACTAAAATTCTTCTTTTTCTTCTATATATTCAGAATTTGAGTGATCATGGCTCTCCAAGAGTTCCTTTTCGTTTGAAGCTTTTAGTAAGCTTTGTAAGCTTTTTGTAAACTTTGTCTTTTTAGCTATCGCTCCTTCTGTCTCTATACTGCCAACCATTTACACCGGCTTGTTATGTAGGTTACTCGCTGCTTTGCTCTGTCCCTCTTGTCTTCAGTATATCATGTGAGGATCAAATTCCCCAAACCCTGCCTTCTCTTTATATGCCCAAGGAATTTCAATTGTCTTTTTCTGAATTTAATAATAAGTGTCCTTTTTCTTTCTATTTTCCTTAAAACTTCGCCGTTACTGATATGTTCAGTCCATGCTATTCTCAGTATCCTTCTGTATAACCAGATTTCTGTTACCTCAAGTTTCTATTTCATCTGTGAGGAGATTATCCAGCGTTATCTGCCATATAGGTGGACATTACGTTGCAGTTCAGTGTTCTTTGTTTCTAACGGAAGTGTTTTTTTTTTGTTTCTTAATACTTGCTTAACGAAATTTATGCGAAATAACCGCGGCTTAAAATGGGGCCCAAAATTTAGAATTTATTTCTCGAAATTAGAATTGGTTAAAAATATATTTTGTAAATTTTTCGTTTAATAATTGAAGAGTGAAAAATATTAAGACTTCCAGTCATCTGATTCTTCCATTTTTTTTTATCGTCTGCAAGGGACATGAAATGTGGCATTCTTTTTCGAGGGATTTCATTGGTTAAAATAGAAATGTTCAATTAAAACTACTGTATCTTTGATGCTTCTATTTTGCACAGGACTGACATAAACATTTCCGTAGGAAAATACATAAGCTTGGGTTGTAGTATTCTTAAGCAACATCTTCGACGAAAAAAGTTATACACAGCAGTGGTGTTTCTATGTGAGCAGAAAGAACAATATCATTTGTGTAAAGTAGTTCACAGGTGAGTTGCTTCATTGTCTTGGTGTGGGCTTTTAGACGCTTCAGACTGAACAAGGTGCCATCGATACAGCAACGACTGTAGATACCTTATTTATCAAGAGCTTCTATAGCCCTATGGAGAAACACGCCGAAGAATATGGTGAAAAGTATTGGTGCAAGAACGTTGTTTGTTTTACACCATTTCCTACGGAGAAATTCTCTGAGAAGTTGTTTCTATCGTTCAATCGGATGGGACCCACCGAAAGAAAAAAATCACCGACATGTAGTAGGCAACATAGGCTTGCCAATCTTAGAATTAGGATAGGTAGATCATTCGTTAAGGGCTCTAATGAATACGGGAGCAGAAGTATCAGTTATGCATAGGTTGCTGCAACCTAACCCCGGAAATATTAAAGAAAGACGGCGAATGGACCGCCTCTAAAGATAGATGGACAGGCAAGAGTATCGGTTAGAATAGACAACCACCTCACACCACAGAACACCTTACATAGTACGGAACTTAAACAGGAATATAATGCTGGGACATGGACTAGCTACAACAAAATGATGTAAGAATAGATTTCGATTTTGAAGCCCTACGAACAAGAAATAAGCAGATTTAATAGAAGACAGGCACATTTCGTCCATAACTAGGATATCTCACCCAGTAAAGTTAAAGCTTTAGTCCATGCACACGTGTATGCAGAAGTCGGACGGCGGACTACGGAATAAATCAATAAACTCCTATGAAGTTGAGCAATTAGGATCAGGGTTTCTTAGTATTGCATATGGCGTTTCTTTAGCAAGTGCATTAGTAACAGCAATGTGACGGGCAGTATACAGTTACTAATTGTAAATAATACAAACCAAACAATTACTTTGAGACGAGCGTCCAGTGCAGGACAATAAACTAAATCCGACAGCAAGGCATCTGATCGGAAGGTTTTGAGGAGCGTGAAACCACATCTTAATTGCTGTTGTCACCAGGTCCTCACTTACCCGAGGTGGTAACAAGTGTTTGGGACTCAGCTATGGACAAATAGTGAACCCCAAACAAAAACAAAATATTATGAACGTACAGAACGCTGGATAATCTCCTCACAGATGGAAAAGAAACTTGAGGTAACAGTTGGTTGGCCGGATAGAGACAGAAGGAGCGATAGCTAAAAAGACAAATTTTACAAAAAGCTTACAAAGCTTACTAAAAGCTAGAAATGAAAAGGAACTCTTGGAGAGCCTTGATCACTCGAATTCTGAATATATAGAAGAAAAAGAAAAATTTTGGTTATCCAGTCTTTGGTAAAATTTTCGTACCGTTCATAACTTACCGATTATTCACTTTCGACATTGTTCAACTCTGACTGGTATCTATATAGTTCTTACTAATATTTTATTCTCTTTCATTTTTATTACCAACATTATTTAAAATAACCACAGAACTTGTATTATCATCGAAATACTATGTGTAAAATATACTAAAGTGTAAAATATACTAAAGTGTAAAATATACTAAAGTGTAAAATATACTAAAGTGTAAAATATACTAAAGTGTAAAAATTCATTTGTATGGTAAAAATACCAGCAATATATTTTCTTAGTCAAAAAAGCTACATTAGTGTAAAAATAATTTTAAAAACTCGCCTGCAACACTTTTATTAAAAGTGTAAATATATTCAGAAATACATTTTTGGGAAATAAATTACTAATGCTTCCAAGAAAAATAAATTTCGGGATTAAATGACCCATGAGGTTTTGATGTGCTACTAAACAAACACATTTTGAGACAACGTTTCCGGATAAATATGTTTAAACGAAATGAATGTTGTAAAAAATAATCGCCTCACCGGAAGCGGAAGGAATATTACTTTCGAAGTGGAGTAAAATTATAACAGGTAAACACACCAAAAGATTGGTTTGGTTTGGTTTGTTTTGTTTTACGGTATATCAACCTCAATGGGTCATTTAATGCCGATAAATTTTTCTTTCTTTTTTTTTTTTTTTGTAATATTTTTGTTTTGTCAAAAATCCATTTCTGTTAATATTTTTTTTCTCAAAATTTTTCTCAAAAAAATGGTAATATTATTTTTTTTTCAAAAACCTACAGGTGGCAACATTACTTTTCAAAAATGTATTATCAGAGGCCTTGTTGTTGGACGTAGTTTATCGTCTTACCCAGGACGCGGGTGTAGTTTATCGTCATACCCAGGACGCGGATGTAATCTGAGTGTTAACTATTTTCCCATAGCTGGGACCCTAACAGGTGCTACCACCCTGGGTCAGGGGGGACCTGGGAACACCAGCAATTAAGAAGTGGTTCCACACTCTTCAAAACCTCCTAATCAGAGGCCTTGCTCTTGGACGTACTTTATCGTCTTACCCAGGACGCGGATGCAGTTTATTGTCATATCCAGGACGACGCACCAAAAGAATTCAGAATACCGGATTATAATCTTCTAAAAACAAATAGGAATTTATTTATCTGTCTATATTTATGAGATTAGGTACTGCAACAATTTACATTGTTCTAGAACAATCTACCGTGGATGAAATAAAGGGTTCGGTCGAAATTCCAACGTATATCACCTGAAGAAGGCCGGAGCGTACAACGGCCGAAATGTCAAGAATATGACAGTAAAGACGAGAACAACAGTCCAACCAATGTAAATAGTGTAAATAGGAATTTATTTGTTGAAAACAACAAATATGGTGAAGATAAGAGTCAACGTGTTTAAAATTACTGAAGAGTTCTTTAGAGTCTACAATGCGTTATGGCAGCCTGTGCAAGTAAGGTCTATGACAGTGTCAAAAATATTATACACCATTCCTGAAGGCTTCCTGGATTTTGAGCCCCTAGGCTTGCTAAGCTTATAGGTAAACCAGGCACTGAGTAAGGCATACAGGTTCCTCGTTATTGATATTTTAGCTCCCTTAGTCTCTACTAAGTACTGACAGGTAAAACTTCACAAGGAAGATAAGGAAAAACTGTGTCATCAGGAAGTATTCCATTTTCACATAATACTGTTTAGATTGGTTAATGCACATAGTGTATTTCATGAATTCATCAATTTTACAAGGATAGCAAATATAAATTCTGGTATGTTTAGAGGACATCTTAATGTTTTGTGTTTTTGTGTTATGAACAGCATTTTCTGGATGGCTTAAGTAAGTATTATCTAAAGCTAGAACCGACCAAGTGTTATGGTCCAAGTTCCTTGTACCAAGGTGAACCAATGAAGAATAACTCGGTATGAAATAACACAGATATATTACAAATAGAAATATGTACAAAGAAGTAGGAAGTGTTAGTAATAACCATCAGATTAGGTTAGAGAGAACTATGTTGTCTCGAAGTATCACTAGTCCAATGTCTTACTGTAATCGTCTGACGCGACTCTGTCTCTGACTGACTCACTGACTGACTGGCCGACTGCCTGACTCACTCGATATTTAGCAACCCCTCCACACGTGGCGATGTGTCACAAGGCCGGTTTAATGTGGGCTTACCACAAATATGCCCATTTAGAACCCGTATAAACGAGTTCAGGGACTGTCTACGAAACTTTGCCCTGCGGCAAAGCTCCGTCCAAGTTCCTCACTGCCAAAGCAGAGAGTTCGACAGTCAAAGACGCCTGACTCACTCTGTCAGCTTCCTTTTGAGGCGCAGTATTTATGAGGTACGGAATAGTCCATTCTTATTATGGGTAAGTTCCCATAACACCAAGTTTGATTATTTAAAAGCCGTGATACAGGACCCAAATCTGTAATATGACGACAATATGTCACTAAATGGTCAACTTTCAAAATTTTCTTGGGGGCCTTGAAAGTTCAAACCACTGGCTTAATGGGATACGTTAATCTCAACAAAATCTATTCAAAGATAAAATTTTGGCATAGAGATTCTCGAATTCATTGTTGGTGCTTTGTATAATATTATAGTTTAGTTCGTGATGAGGCCAATTCAAGAGTTAAACGCGCATTAGCACAAAGTCAGTCGAGCAAAGTTTTATCTACTGCAAAACTATGCAAAACAAAATGGTCAATAAATAGGCACATAATAATGTAACCTCAGCTGATTTTCATAACTATAGCGTCAGAACAATAAGAAGTTAGATGATAAACAGTTTCAAAAATAGACATCTTTACCAGATGAGCCACAAGAACGACACCTACTGGCGACAGCAGGAATAATGGCTGCAATAAGAACGCAATAAAGACGCCATTGCTACAAACAGTCACTTCTGCAATTCTTTGCTTTTTTGCCGGACAAATGCCGGATGTCAGTTATTATTTGCATTCCATATTTAAGGGTTTCTTTTTTTTGTTATATTTTTCTCTCTTTTTATTATCTTCCTTTCCTCTCTCTTTCTCTCTCTCTCTCTTTCTCACACACTCTCATACATTCGCTCTCTCTCAGTCGCTCTATCTATCTATCTATCTGTCTATCTATCTGTCTCACTCGCTCTCACTATCTCTCTCATACACTTGTTCTCTTTCATTCACTCTTTCTTTCATGTTATCTATTTCAATCATTTAATATCGATCTATCGCGTTGTCGCTTAAGCACTTTCTTTTATAACTTTATCTCACTCTTAGACGCTGTCATTGTTAATTACACGTATCATTCCTTTTTATTCATACCTCTATTTTATTTGTCTTTATTTTTCTCCACTATCGCTCTCTCTCTCTCTCTCTCTCTCTCTCTCTCTCTCTCTCTCTCTCTCTCTCTCTCTCTCTCTCTCTATCTATCTATCTATCTATCTATCTATCTTTTCCTTTCTGTCTATTACACTGGGTTTCGACGCCCATTTCACGTTGAACCTCGTCTTCTATCTTTCTCTATATTTCTCTCCTTGCATTACTCTCATTCTCTTCCTCTTCCTTTTTCACTGTTTTTCTTTCTCTCTCTTTCTCTCTCTCTCTTTCCCTCTATTTCTCTCTACCTTCTGCTCCCTTAATTCTCTGCCATTTGATAATCGTTAGTGATATTTTCTAGGCATAGCTTATAAGTGTATAGGGTCAAATAAGGTCATCTAGGGAGAAATTCGAGAAGAGAGATTGTGTTGCGCCTATATTTGAAGTGCTTTCTTTAAAAATCAGCATTCGAAGAGTGACTTCTTTCTATTATTCCTATTTTTGCAAGAAAACTTAAAATTTTTGGATATGAAGAACTTCTTATTCCAAAACCGTCTGTAGTGGAGGAGGTTATGTGCATCACATTGAAAAAGGCATGAAACCAAAACTTGTAAATTTTAAATTGAAATAAAAAGGTGCATGTAATGGAACATATGAAAAAAAATTACTGATTGCGTAACTAATTTATTGAAGCTGAGTAGATAAATACATTAGTCTGCTTGTTGGGTGAGGTAGTTGAGCATTTTCAGTTTCCAATCATTGTTTGAAGCTAGAGAAGGGAGAGAGAAAGAGAGATAGAGAAAGAGAAGAGATATTAGTTTGGGACGTTGATTCTAAGAAAAAAATTCCATCTCAAATAATTCCATTATCAGACCATACGCTAGACGAAATTGAACATAAACCTGTTTCTCTCTCCTCTCTCTCTCCATCTCTCTCTTTCTCGAGCTCACTCTAGCTTTCTCTCTATCTTTCTCTCTCGAGATCACCCTAGCTTTCTCTCTCCCTCCCTCCCCCCTCTCTCTCTCTCTACATATATTACACACACACACACACACACACACACACACACATATATATATATATATATATATATATATATATATATATATATATATATATATATATATATAAAAGAACATTAAAGTCAACATTCAGAGGCGTCAGGCTGTCTCATGCTAAACGCAATCGCATATATATATATATCCTTTCATATTCGCGTATAAACTTTTTTGTCCGGTTGTTAAAAGACGAGAGGAAAACACCGTGTTGGCTCATATTTTATTTATTCCGAGTACTTTCGACATAGCATAATGTCATCATCAGGGTATTGGTAAATATAGAGTAAGTATTTAGTCTCGATGGTTATGAAGGACAAAACTTGTTGTGGTCATCCGAAGATTACCATTTTTATATGTGGAGTCACGAACGCTGTGTCATGGCTGTTTGACAGACACCGTTTAAGGGGAGGTAACTAGGTATACTGTAGAAAATTTTCCGGGCTTGAGTAGTTGCTAGATAAAGGAAAAACTATTAATGACAAGCGCTAATATTTAAAGATTATCTACTGTACACATTTTAAAATGTTTGTAGAGTATTCGTAATTAATTTTTATTCAGGTTTGGTTTCAATTTTTTATATAAATAGCTTTGAGAATTTTTAGTTTGTGTTTATTCTTTTCGTAGAAAAGTATGGAGGTGTTATCCTACTGAAGATATTGTCTATTACAATATCTGATGAACTGCGTATTGTAATTCCAACTCCATGTTGCCTTTTCTTCTTCTGACAAGTCTAAAATAAATTGTATCCCAAATGCGCAATGGACTCCAAACCTAATAGCCGCACCTCTTGCCTACAGACAACATCAATGTTTGCTCTCTTGCATTTTTCCAAATCGACGTGCACACGGAATCCATCTGATCCTGACTAGACATTGATTTTTTTCTATTTTCTAACTGAAGAATTTTTAAATTTTCGATCTTGTAGTCGATTTTATAGTCAGTTATGTAGTTGTTGATAGGCTAGGTGGCTGACTAGACCTTTCCTTACCAGCAGCAGATTTTTCGACCTCTGCCTGGGGTATCACCGAGAGGCACGTCCCTTCGTAACCCACGTGACGGACGATGCGGCATTTAGTTAGATTTTTAGACATTCTCATTCAGTTTCCTTCTCCTAGATAGATGTCCCTCAATATTGAGCCCTGGCTACCCATTTGATTTTATATTAGTCTGTCTTTGTAAGCTACACACGTAAAAGGGAATTTTACGTCTCCTAGTATCATTTTTATGTACCCCATATTATTATTCCTCTTTTTCACTTCCGGAATAAAAAATCCTTTTTCACTTCCGGAATAAAAAAATCCTTTTTCACTTCCGTAATAAAAAATCCTTTTTCACTTCCGTAATAAAAATCCTTTGTCACTTCCGTAATAAAAAATCCTTTGTCACTTCCGTAATAAAAATCCTTTATCACTTCCGTAATAAAAAATCCTTTGTCACTTCCGTAATAAAAATCCTTTATCACTTCCGTAATAAAAAATCCTTTTTCACCTCTGTAATAAAAAATCCTTTTTCACTTCCGTAATAAAAAATCCTTTTTCACTTCTGTAATAAAAAATCCTTTATCACTTCCGTAATAAAAAATCCTTTTTCACTTCCGTAATAAAAATCCTTTATCACTTCCGTAATAAAAAATCCTTTGTCACTTCCGTAATAAAAATCCTTTATCACTTCCGTAATAAAAAATCCTTTGTCACTTCCGTAATAAAAATCCTTTATCACTTCCGTAATAAAAAATCCTTTGTCACTTCCGTAATAAAAATCCTTTGTCACTTCCGTAATAAAAATCCTTTATCACTTCCGTAATAAAAAATCCTTTTTCACTTCTGTAATAAAAAATCCTTTATCACTTCTCGTAATAAAAAATCCTTTTTCACTTCTGTAATAAAAAATCCTTTTTCACTTCCGTAATAAAAATGCAACATGTCTACCGCGTGTCCCTAGTTTATTAAATGCCGCTGAATATATGATCCTCCCTCAATATTTCATAGTCTTCTCCTAGATGAAGTGCATTCACCGCGACTGAGGGTGTTCATCTCATCCACACATATGTAACAGGTTAAATATTAAACAAGGTGACCGTACGTTGATGAAATTGAAGTACATGAAGCTGTAGCGGCCTCTAAGTGATGACATTTTATCACGGCTAAATATGGAAAACCTTTTCCCTTATTTTACCGCCAAAATGTGTGATACTAGACAGTCAGTAGGACTTTTGACTCCCAACACCACAGACGTGTGAATTTGACTCAGTCAATTATGTGCCATGCGTGATACACGCTTTCGATACATGACTGACGAGGCAAATTTTTTAGCACAATCTGTAGTTTGTGACAGAAGGTTTTTCTCGTCTGAGTCCATCCTTCAACTCTATAAATCAACCATCCATCCTTGCATGGAATATTGCTGTCATATATGGTCTGGTGCTCCCGTGTACGTCTCGAGGTCCTAGACAAAATCCCGATACGAATATGCAATGTGATAGGTCCTGATCTGGCATCTAGTCTACAGTCGCTTTCCCACAGACGTGCCGTGGCTTCCCTCTGTCTCTTCTACAAGTATTTTCCCGGCAACTGTTCCGACGAGCTACTTTTGATGGTTCCCAGACTGCAGGAATTTAAGCGAGCTACCAGGCTGGCATCTCGGTCCCACCCTTTCACTGTCAAAACGGTTGAATCTAACCGTCTCTTCTACTCAAACAGCTTCTTCTCTCGCACTCCCCAAATGTGGAACTCCCTTCCCCTTACTTGCTTCCCCGATGACTATAATCTTCAAATGCTTGGATGTGATGTCAATCAACATCTGACACCCTGAGCTTGTTCCCTCTCCTTCTCTGTATCCTTTCCCCAAACACGCCTCTTTACTCTTGTTATCAATCCTCTGTAACCCCTGGCATGCTAGTGGCACTCCCACCTTGCTTGGGGTGAACTGTTTTAAAAAATGTTATCTCTACAGCACGTCTTTCCTCTCCATGCAGAAGTTGTCCATGAGAAAGATAGGGGTCGATTCTCCTTGGCCAGGGAGGATTCGACCACAGGTAGATTTTTGGATTCCAGCTTCAGACTTTCTCACCAGTTTTTAATATCAATTTTTTTTATCTGACTGGATACTACTCCAAGGATAAGAATGTTTTAAATCAGAATTTTCTTTGTTTTGTTTCTCACTATGAACAAGGGGTACTGTATATGATGACATATGAGCTTTTTCAGTTTACATCACCTACTGTGTTGTGCCACAATAACCCTTAATTTGGTACGTACTTAGCAGGAAAAAACTGTTCTTTTCTCACATTTATTAATCTTCACCGTTCTGGAAATGCTCTAATTATGGGATATTATCACATATGAATCGTCTAATATGTGCTAATACCCTTTCCCAATATGAGTTTCCTGGTCCCGGGGAACAGCTGTCTGAGGCTGCAACACCCCACCTCCGTTGCACTAAAGATGAGGGAATCGATAGTCATACAGATACCAGCGCTGTGAGGGCTGAGCAATTTTTGTCCTTGATCGAATGTACGCGCTTGGGTTCCCCACATCAAACCCGACCTTGGGTCACATTCCAGTCGAATCTATTACATTCACTTTACTTCTTCTCCCCCAGCTATAGATAAATAGCAGGACAGTCTTGGATGGCAACTGGTCTACCGCAGAAAGAAATGGCAACCAACTGCGGAAAAATCTTCCTCATCAGTCATGTATCTTTCGATACATGATCGTCTAAGCGTGTATCCCGCATGGCACTGATTGACTGCGTGATGGTGGAGGGATCGAGGTATAAAGTAAGAATCCCTGGGATTCGAGTACGGGTAAATCAGTAGGAATACTTAGCGAAGTAGCGTTGTCTTATTGCGAAAACAATGTGGTGATGAAATTATACTACTCTTCTTACCATTCATTTATCTTTCTTTTTCTTAAACTCTATGGAGGAAAACAAATAATCAGGCTCCACAGCACCATGTACACATACGCCAGAGGAACATTCTATTTAGCGAAATGTATCGTCTTTTGGTACGCTGGCGTCAATAAAAGAGGAATTATCTTTCAGATTTATAGCTAACATCACGCTCTACCCCAAGGCATGTGGTAGGGATCACGGGCGAGGTCTGTGGAAAAAAAGAAAAAAATATATTTGCTTATTTCATTACGGGCAGATAAACAAACAAAAACAAATAACAAATCTCATTCAAATTTGTATACCTTAGAAAGAATTATAGATCAAAAACTTCTCCTTACAAGATTTGACAATTTACCAAAAATGATCAGTTAGAAGTTAATTTCAGATATATATATATATATATATATATATATATATATATATATATATATATATATATATATATATATATGGGAATTTCCACTAATTCGCCGAAAAAAGAGTATACCATGATGGAAAAAGGGCCCAAACTTGTTGAAAAAAATAGCGTCTAAATGTTTATGTTATTATTAAGAGAAAAAGCCAAAGTATTTTTATTATTTTAATAAATTTTTCATCCTTTTTAGAACATTCGAAATTTCGATGAAAATTTGTTGTTTTTTTTTTGCATCAGCGAAATACTATTAAAAAGCATACGTTAGCCGCGGTTACTTGATTTGGAGGTGTTATCTGACAGTTAAATCAATGTATTGACAGCTTAAGTCAGGGAAGCTATCGGACGGAAGAACAGAAGTGGCATAATTTTTCGAATCTTTAGTGAAATGATTTAACTCCAGTGTAATTTTTAAAAATTAACAAGTACTTTCAGCAATCTTATACTTTATAGATTCTTTTTTAGGTAATTTAGCTTTGTAGACTTACGTTTGAAGATGATTTCTGGGAAAATAAAATGTAAAATGCTAACAATAAAATAAATTTAAAATTTTATGAGTGAGATAAAATTGCATAAAAGAGGTTACCTAATTTTTACGTAGATTTCTGATGAAATTTTATGGTATTATTTTTATTTATTATTAATAATTATTTATATCTCTGTTATGAAATAAGTTAAAAACTGAAATATTATAAAAATTAATAATTGAAAATTATAATATAAAATTTCATAAATAAGATAGGTGTGATATTATTTGTCGTTGCCGCGGTAAAGCTGGAGAAAGTTTTTTCTTAAAACATAAGAAAGTGTTATGTGCTGAGAGACATTGAAACGAGAAGGGTTAATAACAAAACTCGTAGGAAGAACTGAGGATTTAATTCACACATAACCGACTTGAATTGTATGTCGATCAGTTTGAACAATGCAAAAGTGACCCAAGGGGGCAATGCTGATTGACACAGCTGCAAATGCAAGCTGGAATGCAAAAAAGTAGATTTTCTAAACAACTGAATTTTCCTGATCGGAAAATGGTTGAGGTAGCAGGCGCAGATGACATCAAGGAGGAACCACCCACTCTCATTGAAGAGGTCGGTGAGAGAGGATAATAAAAGAGAGGGTGGAGAGAAGGAATTCCCCAAAGTTATGACGTAAGCCTGAGTGAATTCACCGAAATGCTCCTACCTCGCCATGTCCCCATGCCAGTTTGGGCGAATAGCCACAAATACGAATACGCGAAGCGAATTAGTTAGTAGAAGAGAGAAGAGAGGCAGAAGAGACGGAGACATGACCAGAGACAGGAGAAAGGCCCACGTGGTTATCTGCCGTGAAAACCTCCGACTTCAGTCTTGTACCAAACTTTACCAAAACAGCAAACCAAACTTTGTCAAGTCAACAAAGATAATATCACTTCCGATTTAGACGCGAGTTCGGCTGATATTAATTATCATTAATTATTGCGTGCGAACTCTGATATAACCAATTATTTTACGAAGGATTGATATAAAAACAGTATTTTTTTTTGTTCAATTCATTCGAGTGTTATTTTTTTCCTGTACGTCATCGCCCCACTTGGACGAGCCCAACGCGAAGATACCTGCGACGATTTGATCTTGGCTACCTTATGATCAAACTTAAATCACAACGTGGGATAAGGTTAAGGTTAGCTCTGAATTGAAGCGGTCACTTAAAGCGTCCAGCCGCGGTGTTGGAAGTCTTGGACGGCCGAGGACGGTGTTGTACGATTACATAGGTACCTAATAATTATTGGTACCTCTCTCATTTTTATGAAATGTTATTTTTTAAGGTATTAATTTTTAATTTTCCTTATTTTTAATATTAATTGTTTTGTTTCCGTCACAAGAATTACAACTAAAAATGAAATAAATTAATAGTTTCAGTATGCCTCTCACTGAAAAATAATAAATTAATTATATTTAAAAATCAAATTAAAATATTTATTGAAAGAGGACGCAAAAAAATAAAACTTATGAAAATGCAAAGATGATGGTCAAAATCAGTCAGAGAATTCAACACATATTCGCAGTACGTAAACTAACATTTTCTGATGTCAGTTTATCAAAACATGTGACATTAAGGTCACTTACAATCATCCATATATTTGGAAAAGGGTTTTTAAAAACACAGTGTAAAATTCTTTTTTAAAATACAGGGATATCGCAGATTGTAATAAGCTTTCAAATTTATGATCTGTAAAGATGAATCTACTTAATAACAGCATTCACTAAACTCCACGGATTCAACAGCTTCATCACATTTTGTATTTAAAATTGAGAAAAAAGGAAAAACAATTCTTGTAAAAATTAATTTTTCATCGGAAAAATATTTTGGCTTCAGATAATTTTGTCATTAACATATATTATTCATAAAAGCATTAAAAAGATTTTCTAATTAAATAATGTCTTAATTTTATTGGTTTTTTTATGTAACAATTCAGAACTGAATTTTGGGTAACTGTTTCGATTTCACAAAAAAATCGATGATTTATATTCTTTAAAGTCTTTTGCTTTTAACTAAGATAATCCATAAAAGGTACGCCGGAGAATTTCTCGAGTTTCCATAAAATTAAGTAAGCGTGTGTAACAAATGTGACAAGAAATATTTTTGCCATTACCTTCTAAAAAATATCTCCAAAATAATTTCATTCATTAGTGAATAAATTTTGAAAGTCTCATTAAAATCCTTAATTATTTGATTTTTGCAAGAATTTCCAAATCAATGCATTTTTCACCTGAAAAAGGCGTTTAAAAAAATAATGGTAAATATTACGCAAACCGCTGACGTAAAAAAAAAATTAACGAACATTTCGAACATGCGAGAAAAGATTAAAAAACCTTTAAAAAATAATCAAAATACTTTGGTCTTTCCTCTTAATAATAACATAAACATTTTGGCGATAAAACTTTGTTTTTATTAAATTTGGGGCTATTTTTCATCATGCTATGCTGTTTTTTTCGGCGAATTAGTGGAGATATCTATATCTATATCTATATCCATATCTATATCTATAAAAGGCAGGATGTGTGTGTGTGTGTGTGTGTGTGTGTGTGTGTGTGTGTGTGTGTGTGTGTGTGTGTGTGTGTGTGTGTGTGTAACGAATGCACGGCCGCAATTTTCGACGGATTTGCACCAAAATTTACATTCGCATGTTCCAAGTTAGTGAAAAGACCAAGACCGACATTGCATTTCCCAACTCCCATCGATAGTGGAAATAATCGATATTTTCATGCTCCTACGGCAGTTTTCATGCAGTTTGCGGCCATTTTCTACTGGCCACAGTGAGAGCCTATAGCTGGCTGCCACAAATAGGCAGGAAGATTCTATTGACCAGCGTGAGAGCCAACAGCTGACTGACACAAATGTTAACTAGCATGCTAGCATGCAAAAAAATCGATAGCTGTATTCTTCACAAGTGGGAAAAATTTAAATCTGCATGGCACTTTACTCCAATTGGCTCATTCGCTTGCTTAAACTGAACGTTGATTCTGATTCCGCAGAACTGTGTTGGGTGTGAAAAAGTATTTGTTGTTAACATTCTTTTTCAATCAGTTTTTTCCAGTTACGAGTCCTTTTTTAAAGCTGATCGTTTTGTGTTCATTTTGTTTAGTTCTTTTTTCGTAATAGATTTAATGTTTAGTATAGAGCTTAGAAAAAATTCGCAGTGTGAGATAGGCAAGAAGTAAGGCATGTAGCAACATCAGTGCGGCAAAGGGCACTCCTTTAAAGGCAAGGAAGGGGGAAAATATTTTAAGTCAAGGGATCGCGATTGCTGTATGAGTTGTACGACTTTTGAGTCAAGCACGGGCTACGCCGGGCCATGCTGCTAGTATATATATATATATATATATATATATATATATATATATATATATATGTGTGTGTGTGTGTGTGTGTGTGTGTGTGTGTGTGTGTGCTAGCAAATAAGTTAAATAAAAGAGAGTAACAGGAAAAAGTAATTAGATAAAATTAAATAAAACTTTGGAATTATATCAAATAAAATTAACGCCCTGCCAAAAATAAATAACAATTGTAAATATTAAAATAAAATAACAAAATTTAGAAACGTTTAAAGAAAAAAATAGGAAAATATTCTTCTTCTTTTCTGTGCTGCGTCCCTTTAGGACATAGGCGTTCATGGATCTTCTCAACTTCCTATCCCTTGTGGCAGTTACTATCTCTTTGTTAAGGCACCCATTCCGCCATCCATTCACACAAGCTCGTTGCTGCCTATCTCTGTTACTCTTTCCTTCAATATGCCCCGTGGGCGGTTATGTTTACCAAACCTTCGTACCTCATTATGTACTCAAGGAATTTCAGAAGTCTTTTCCTGATTTTGAGTTGAACTGTTCTTTCTGATGCCATTTTTCTTTAAGATTTCCTTGTTACATAATCACCCCGTCCATTGAATTTTCAGTATCCTCAGTATCCTTCTGTAGTACTAGAATAATTAAACAAATAAATAAACAACCCCACAACACCATGTATACATGCAGAAAAGAAACATTTCATTTGGCCAAATATCTCGTTTTTGGTAACTTTGTGCCGAAGAAGAATTATTTTTCAGTTTTTATAGCTAAGATCACACTACCCCTGGGCAAGTGGTAGGGCGAAGTCATTTTTCGTTTTTTTTTCCAAATGGAAAAAGTAAGTATATTTGCTTATTTCGTTAGGGGCAGAAAAAAGTCACGGAAAGAACAAATGCAAGTAGAACATCAAAGGCGGAACATCACACGTCGAAAACAACGGGAGAAATCATCATATATATAGTTTTAAGGTATGGTATATTTATGCGTTAATATCAGGGATAAAGTGTATGGAAATATAAAAGTGAAAACCCAGTGGCGACAGTCTGTTTCATGCTTACACGCAATCTTTATTTCCTACAAATTGCGTTTAAGCATGAAATTGACTGTTGTCACTGTTTTTTGACCTCAATATTCACTATTACATACATACATACCTACATACATACATACATACAGATAGATAGATAGATAGATAGATAGGTAGATAGATATGAACAGACCAAGATAGATAGATATGAACCGACCAAGATAGATAGATAGATAGATAGATATGAACAGACCAAGATAGATAGATATGAACTGACCAAGATAGATAGATAGATAGATAGATAGATAGATAGATAGATAGATAGATATGAACAGACCAAGATAGATAGATATGAACAGACCAAGGTAGATAGATAGAAAGATAGATATGAACATACCAAGATAGATAGATAGAAAGATAGATATGAACAGACCAAGATAGATAGATATGAACTGACCAAGATAGATAGATAGATACATAGATAGATAGATATGAACTGACCAAGACAGATAGATATGAACTGACCAAGATAGATAGATAGATAGATAGATAGATAGATAGATAGATAGATAGATAGATAGATAGATATGAACTGACCAAGACAGATAGATATGAACTGACCAAGATAGATAGATAGATAGATAGATAGATAGATATGAACAGACCAAGATAGATAGATATGAACTGACCAAGATAGATAGATAGATAGATTGATAGATATGAACAGACCAAGATTGATAGATATGAACTGACCAAGATAGATAGATAGATAGATAGATAGACAGATATGAACAGACCAAGATAGATAGATATGAACAGACCAAGATAGATAGATAGAAAGATAGATATGAACAGACCAAGATAGATAGATAGAAAGATAGATATGAACAGACCAAGATAGATAGATAGAAAGATAGATATGAACAGACCAAGATAGATAGATAGAAAGATAGATATGAACAGACCAAGATAGATGGATATGAACTGACCAAGATAGATAGATAGATAGATAGATTGATAGATAGATATGAACAGACCAAGATAGATAGATAGAAAGATAGATATGAACAGACCAAGATAGATAGATATGAACTGACCAAGATAGATAGATAGATAGATAGATAGATAGATAGATAGATAGATATGAACTGACCAAGATATATATCAACAGACCGAGATAGATATATATGAACTGACCAAGATAGATAGATAGATAGATAGATAGATAGATAGATATGAACTGACCAAGATAGATAGATAGATAGATAGATAGATAGATAGATAGATATGAACTGACCAAGACAGATAGATATGAACTGACCAAGATAGATAGATAGATAGATAGATAGATAGATAGATAGATAGATAGATAGATAGATAATCATTTCACCGTAAGTAAGGCAATAAAGAAACTAGGGAGTAAGGGGTTGCTGATTGTGAGAGAATATGAGAAAAACAACTAAGGTGAGGATAATAAAGAAAAAAATTTAATTTAAAAGTTTATCACAACGTTTCGGCCGTTGTACGCTCAAGGAAACATGGCACAGTGGATAAAGGCGTTAGATCCAGTGACAGGACACAAAGAGTGTGAGTTCAATACCTGGTTAAGGCGGTGGAGAACTTTGAGAGGGGAATTAACAGGAGATAACTGACATCCATTAGACATGGCACGTGGAACTAGAAAAGTCTACCCCAGTGAGCGAAATAAAGGGTTCTAAGAAATATTAAGTGCAACCAAAGGAAGGCTGAAAATCATGTTTTATATATACTAATCATTTTTTTATTTTTTATATATATATATATATTAATGATTTTTTAATATTTTTTCTTAACATAAACTAAAAAGGATTTATTGTTAATCTTATATTTTATTTGTAAGTATATTTTGGTAATTTTCTGTGAGAACATTTTTTGTTATATAATTAATAATTTCGTTTTCATAAACTTCTCTTTTTTCAACTTTTTAAAATATTAAATTTTAAATCTCTAGTTCCGACACTGAATAAAGTCCACCATTTGAGTTGAATAAAGCTAACGCATTACCGTTAGTTAAATTAGTCTATACTCATTTCTCTGTTAATATATATATATATGTGTGTGTGTGTGTGTGTGTGTGTGTGTGTGTGTGTGTGTGTGTGTGTGTGTGTGTGTTCACAGGATGTCATTACTTCTGATCTTTCATTAAGTAGCTTGTTTCGATCAGGATATATCCTTATGGCCAGTTTTTCTTTCTGGCGAAGTCTGCACATCCCGCCTCCGATGTTACATGCTCGTTTTTTTAAATAATATATCCCATTTAATGCTGGGACTTTTATTATTATTTCTCTTACATCCCATATAAAACTGGCAAGTTTTGTACTATTCTTGTACTTTACCAGTTTAAAAGAGGTTCGGTGGTTATAAGACCACGTTTTAAACATGCCCTCCGTAGATCCAATATATATATTTTTCATGACCCTTTTCGTGCTTCTCTGTGGCTCTATTCACCACATCCTCCACTTTACAGTTACCATTTAACGGACATACGGTTTTATTTCGGCAATTACAGCTTCCCCCGACTGATGAAAGATTGTCTTCTTCAAGTCCTAGTAGGTTAATTCTTTTGAAGTCATCCTTAATCATTGATGTGAGAAAAGGTTTATATATAGGTGAATGAACGAATTGGATGCTATGTATGACATCCACATGAGAGTCTAGATCTGACGAGGCTATTTAAGAACATGTGTTCTTAGATTATTATTTTGGTTGTCTGACCTCTTATGGGATTATTCTGTGTTCAATTTCCTTATCTACTATACTAAATGTGTTATAAGAGATCCCTTATAAGAGATTTAGTAAAGTACTGAGGTATTTGAAGATGTTTGCATTTATTAATACCAGATTCTGATTTTTGTTTTTATAATGGATTCAGAACTGCTGAAAACTGCATTTATTTCAATTTCTGATCATAGTTTGTGATTCGGAAATATTTCTCTTGAGTCCTACTCGTAGATGCTCTCGTAGATGAGAATAAATCACTGGGCCCAATAAATATTATCCACATAATTAAATAGTATTTTCAGCCATGCTTCTGGCCATTATCAAGATCAAGAAAGAACTGAGAACTTTTTCCTTTTTTTTTAATTTTTGAATACATTTTAAACTTGACATTTGACATTTATAAAAGAAAGAAAAAGGATACAATTACCAATCACCTTTTGAATCGGTAACAAAAAAGAACCGTTGCAGTCCAAAGACAGAATACAGAAGTGAATTAATCGATATGATAGCTATCGAAAGCAAATGTTGGCAGATCAGAGATAAAGTTTGTTTATAGGCCAATAAAAACACAAGAGGATTCGCGCTCAACTACGCAGTTGGTCTGATAAATGTCATGCACTTCTGTTCAATATCCGGTTCTTAAGAAATATGAATGACAATTGCTACACAATCTTCCAGTATCCAAGAGGCAAATTTATAGTAATTGCAATATTAATATTTAATCACAATAAATATCAATTAAAATATATCCCGCGAAAGAAGTATGGCTTTTGTTGCAACTAGACTGACCATTTTATCACAGAGGTTATTTTATGCGTAAATACAAGTCTGAGAAAGATGTCATTCACTATGTGTCATGTTAAGGACGTTGCTACCTATGACTCTCTACAGCTTCCTCTCTTGTTCGAAGTAATAGCTCCTCGTTATGTTTGTGGTACTTTTTCTTCCATCCATTTACTCAAACATGTCACTTGAGGACGTAGAGGATTAAGGCTCTCCACATCTTCCTATTTTTGTTCTCAGTAATATTTACTCCTTTATGAATGCACATTATAACAGAGCGCGTTTCATGAGCATTTACAAAAAAATCACAACTATCAATTACATTAAATTTTGTCTGAGCAATTCACTCCTGAAGATAATCTTGGATGTAATTTGAAAGTACATATGGAAATAAAAGAAATGAACAAAAATTACGACACCTTCTATAATGAATATGATATCAACGCTAAAAAGTTGATCAAAGAATTCGAAATTCGAGAGAATTAATATATATATATATATATATATATATATATATATATATATATATATATATATATATATATATATATATATATAAGTAATGAAAATCTTGGTAATCCGTATGGATAATCCCAAGGAGAATGAAATCCGGAGAGCTCAATGTTAAATCTGAGCGAATAATTTAATTTAAAGAAAAACAGACTACTTTGTTTATTTATATAATATTCAGTTTATATTAAATTCCTAGTTTATTTGTGGACAATTTAAACACTTAAATTAATATCAAACGTTAAAAGAATTTTTTTTTAATTTTAAATATATAAATATGTGTTTTTCCAGATTGGCCGATACTTGCCCATATACGTTAATTTCCATCTCCATAAAAATCCCCCTCTCTTTCCTTCAAAACCCTAAGTCCATCTCTTATTTCATACATCTTTACTTTTCCCCTTTTTTCATTTCTTCCCGTTTTTCTTTTTTTTTTCTCTTTTTATCTTTATATCGTTTCTGGTGAGTTGATCTATTAAATAGGTCCATGTCTGATCCTTACCCCATCCTCACTATTAAGTATTGTAATAAAAATAAAAATAAATTTAAAAGCATTCCTATCTCTCCCTTCCATTCTGTAATTTCGACCATGTCTGTCACACTATCTCTAACCACTCTCTATATCACCTTACATAAACTTAATACTGCCCTTCAAAAGTGTAAGTTTAAATTCATTTTTTCATCCTTGGAAGTGAGGTCTGATGATACAGAAAAAAAGACAATCTCTAGTGAAATAAATTATAACAATGGAACCTTAAAGTGCTCTGTTTTTCTTTAAATTATATATATATATATATGTGTGTGTGTGTGTGTTTGTGTGTGTGTGTGTGTGTGTGTGTGTGTGTGTGTGTGTTATTTGTATAGATTATTACGGTGACAAACTAACCGCTCATAAATTTACTACCTTACGTTGAATTACTTCCCTTTATAGAGCGGGACACAAAAGATATAAATACATACATAAGAGTAATTATTATATAATGGATTGTTCTTAGTGCCTTTTTAGTCAGCAGCGATCCAAAGTATACTATGAAGTTTAAACTGTCGATAAAGAAAACCAGGTGACTTCAGATATATCTATATATATATACGTGATTCACGTGATCAGACTCTACTAAGGGTTGAAATTTTGGCCATCACACAAACACTGCGTGATCTGCGCCCCATCCTCCCGTGTACCCGCTCAAGGACGAAGAGAACCCACGTGACTGTCTTTGGGGACAGCAAAAATCTAAAAGAGGATTTTCAGTTTCCGTCAGATGAACGTCGCTGGGCAAAATCGTCCCGATTCCAAATTGGACTGCCTACTAAAATGAAGAAGACAGCAAAGTCTGTCGACTAGAGATGAGTGTGCTGCAATGAAACTGAATCGACCAACGAAATGCCTGTACGAGATGCTGTGGATCCTGAACACTTCCGAAAGAAAAGGAACCCAGGAAAAATACCAGCCGACCAAAATATTGTTTTAACATGAGAACTATCGCTTCGGCGAATCAGAATTTTGTGTGGAAATATCAACTCGACTGACATATAAGTTGATTCTCTTGGCTTGATCTTTTTTTTACGTATATGTATGTATTCGCTCGCATCTTCTGTTCTTTCATGGTCCCTTTCTCCTTTGTTAAATGGATTTTCTTTTTTCTTTCTTTACCTGTTTATGTATTTATAAATAAATGTTTTATTTTGAAATCCATCGTCTTGTGTCTGTTCTTCGTTGACTCCCTTGTGTTGCTTCCATTCTTGAGTGAAGACCGAGAAAAGATCCCACGTTTTCTTTTTTTAAATCCGTGGTTCATCTATATGCTACAAGTTCGTAACAATATATATATATATATATATATATATATATGAGAGAGAGAGAGAGAGAGAGAGAGAGAGAGAGATTTATATATATGTGTGTTTGATGAATATAGTTTTCATGTATGCTATATTTATAGGTTATAATGCTCAATATCAGGGATTGTGTATTAATTATTTACTCTATAATAATAAATACATTGAGCTCTTTTTGTGGATCAGTTTTAATACTTTATATTACTAGGATCCACTTGGATTATACATCAACGGATTTGTTACCTTTACTTTATATATATATATTTATATATATATATGTGTGTGTGTGTGTGTGTGTGTGTGCGCGCGCCCGCCCGCGCTGTATTTAGTGGAAAGTGCTCAATATCTGTGATAGAGCTAATATATGTGATTGCATGGATAGAAGTTTTTAACTCCGCGTTTCACGCTTTCGCGATCTTCAGACAAAAGAATAGATCCCAAAACTAAACCAGTTTGTCTGAAGACCGCGAAAACTACTATTATCAATGCAACCGCATATATATATATATATATATATATATATATATATATATATATATATATATATATATATATTGTGTGTGTATATAGGCAGGATTTTTTCATTGATGCATGTTTCATTAGATAATATAAACAAGTTTTATCTATTTATTTTAAGTAAATTCCTTTCATATCATCTGATAAGCTTAATAACATTATCATTGAAAGACGAAAGAAAATCACCATATTGATATATGTTTTTTATTCCTATCTAAGCTTTCGGCTTACATAAGCCATTATCAAAGATGACAATTACATTTCAATATATCAAACAATAAACGGACATAGCAATAATGATAATCTGTTTTTGTTTGCTTGGAAGATTTCCAAGCAACGGCACACTTGTGCATACGAGACGCTGGAAACGAAAATCATAAGCCAGAACCCAGAGTCATCATAACTACCTTCAACTGCAATCCTATAACGACAGTCTCCTCCTGCTATTCACCAATACATTCTAGCGAGGAAGAAGAGGTGACACATTTCTATCTTCATAACATGCACTTCTTATTCTTCCCTTTATGTCCTTACGAAACTCATTTAGTAGCATTCTGTCTTGAAGGGCTCTTGGAACTTTTATTAGGTGAATAATATTATGAATAATAGTATGAAAATATTAAAATCATAAAAATATAAAATGTAAAGCATAATGGATGAAAAAAATAGATCTGAACAAACTGAGATAGATAGATAGATAGATAGATAGATAGATAGATAGTTTTTTTTTTTATGATGCTAGCCGGCTGGAATTTTACGTGGGATAATTCCTACAATTACACGAGAAAAATGTTTTCATTTTTATTTTTCTATTACGTTTTTGGACACACATGCGCAGACGCTGATAAGGCAAAAAGAGAAATTAAAAACAATGATTTCCCGCGCATCAATTAAATGGGTACGACTATGTTTCATGTGTTAATTGCGAACCCAAAAGTTTAATGACTGACATGGCAAAGACGAAATTACTTCCGTCTCTGCTTTATTATTATTATTATTATTATTATTATTATTATTATTATAATTTAATACTGATAATTTAAAATTACGAAGTATTATTACGAATAATTGTTTTATTTTCCCCAGTAAATATCCTACCAAACAGTTTTTAATCACTAGCTATTGATCAATAATAAAAGAGTTATTTTGCACGGAGACTATATTCCCATTAATTGCCATCCAAGCTTTGATACTGCTTAATTGATTCTTGTGGTTTTGCCATATAGAATATAAATTAAGAAAACTAATCAAAAAAATGTAAATGCCTAATTTGTATGGGTGACTTTACAAAATTAAAGATTTATATAAATCATCAGGATATCCAGCTCAGGCATTGGAATAGAGTTCGGGATTGAGAAATGTGCGATGTTGATGATGTACAAAGAAGAAGAAAACAGGAAGCAACAGAAAGAACTGAACTACCCAAGAATTGAAATACTGAAACAAATAAACGATTGTCTCTAGATGCATTGCAAAAGATTTTAATCAAACAAAAGAAAATGCTTAGAAATAAATACCCTAAAAGAAAATATTGGAAACTAGACACAACAGCATGGACAGCAGTAAAAGATACTTGAAGAGGAGATGGGCGCCGCCAAATTATCTACAAGCCCACCGAAAGTATTATGGAGCAAGAGATGCAAAATATAACTATGCCGGATCGGTCGAGGCCCTGATTAACACCGACCGCGCTTCCCATCGATTTAGACCGTTGTGAAAAAGAGTTAGTGTGGCTTATGCATTCGGATCCGTCCTCCGATTACAAAAGTCAAGGAGATGATGATGACGATGATGATGATGACGACGACGACGATGATGATGACGATGATGATGATGATGATGACGACGATGATGATGACGATGATGATGATGACGATGACGACTACGATGATGGTGATGATGACGACAACGACGATGATGACGACGATGATGATGACGACGATGATGATGACGACGACGATGATGATGATGGTGACGACGACGATGATGATGATGATGATGACGACGACGATGATGATGACGATGATGATGATCAGAGTCCACATCCTTAGCATACATCTTGATAAATTCATGGAGAACATGGGGGCGTATTCAAAGGAGCAAACCGAGAACTTCCACCAGGATATTTTTTTTTTAAGCTTATCACCCCAAGCAAGGCTGGAAGCCACTAGCACGCAAGGGGTTACAGAAGGTTTGGAGGAAGAGCAGATAGGAGTGGTGAAGGAGAGGATTTGGAGAAAGATAGTGGATCGATCAAGGCAAGAGGGTTACAGAAGATTTGGAGCGAGAGCAGATAGGAATGAAAGGTGAAAGGATGTGGATAAGGGAAATGGATAGATCAAGGCAACTGGAGATGTCGATTGACGTTACACTTAAATAGTTGAAGATTGTATTTGTCAGGGAAACAGGAATAAATAAGGGAGTTCCACAGGCGAGATGTGCGAGACATGAAGCTATTGGAGTAGAAGAGACGTCTACATCTAACAGTTTCAACGGTGAAGGGGTGGGAACGGGATGCCAGCCTCGTAGGACGTTTAATTCAAGAGGCCTAGGAACCAGCGAAAGCAGTTCATCGGAGCAATAACCGTGAAAGTATTTGTAAAAAAGACAGAGCGAGGCAACGTCTCGTCTGTGAGAGAGTGGACTTTGAACACTGCTACAAAGGATATGTGATGAGAGACTATATTTGGGGCAGATTCGTGAAAGTAATTTACAGTATAATGATAGATCACGAAAATTTTCAAAATATTTGTGGTCTCTCTTGTGTAATACTAGAATAAATAAATGCTACTTATGAATCATGTTTTTTGTTCCTACTTTGTGTGAACCAGAATGTTCTTGTGTAATCCTAGAATAAATAAATGCTACTTTTCAATCGTGTCTTTTGTCCCTACTTTGTGTGAACGAGAAAGTTTTTGTGTAATCCTAGAATAAATAAATGCTACTTTTGAATCGTGTCTTTTGTTCCTACTTTGTGTGAACCAGAATGTTCTTGTGTAATCCTAGAATAAATAAATGCTACTTTTGAATCGTGTCTTTTGTTCCTACTTTGTGTGAACCAGAATGTTCTTGTGTAATTCTAGAATAAATAAATGGTATTTTGAATCGTGTCTTTTGTTCCTACTTTGTGTGAATCAGAATGTTCTTGTGTAATCCTAGAATAAATAAATGCTACTTTTGAATCGTGTCTTTTGTTCCTACTTTGTGTGAACGAGAATGTTCTTGTGTAATCCTAGAATAAATAAATGCTACTTTTGAATCCTGTCTTTTGTTCCTACTTTGTGTGAACGAGAATGTTCTTGTGTAATCCTAGAATAAATAAATGCTACTTTTGAATCTTATGTCGTTTTTTGCCTAATTTGCGTGACCGAGAATGTTCACATTCGCCAGGAATAAGTAAATTTCAGAAATATCATTATCCCGGTCAGAAATGTTAAATTTAAAGGAAATTTTACGCAAATAGGAAATAAAAGTTGCTAACCGGGAACAAAAATTGTGTTACAAATTGAAAGCGATGATTACAATTGGAATAAATCCTTCACTTACGAATGTGAAATTATACATTTTCGTTGTTCTTGAGAATTGACAACAAAAGCATTAAGCACTATTTATTTATTAAATAGTATAATTTGCAATACAAATCCTACATCCGTGTGCAAATCAATTGAAATAACCGCTTTAGTTTCCTTTCTTTCACCATACGGTCAGTTTTAGACCCACTGGAGTGAAAAGCTATAATCGATTTCTGTTTTTTCCTCAGATTAGATCATTTGCAGTTGTATGCAGTAATATGAATTTATTTTCAGGGTGCACGATGAAATTTGTTTTGCCTTGCAAAATATTACGTATATCCACGATTGCATCAGATTTTTATTACGACCAGACACTATTGTTTCGACTGTCGATTAGTTGCCCTACGGCCATTATCTGCGATAGACGTTACTCCAAGGAAGCGTACGAAAATTGTAACGTTGTACGAACACACTGGCAAGCTTTAGCTGTGAGCAAATTAAAGTACTATAGACTGGTTCAGAAACTCTCCTGATTTAAATCCAATCGAGAATCAATCTTCAGGGAACGATTTCGTGGAATGGACATTCGAAATACTAACATGTGCATTGGATCATGTTTCAGTGGAAAAATATGAAAAAAGTAAATAATAAAGGAATTATTCGTTTTGTTTCAATTAATTTGCACAAGGGTGTATTTCACCCAGTGTTATTGAAATTTATAATTTAAATAGTTTAGATTTACCCTATTTATTATATTGCTTATCGGAAGGTTTGGCAAAACACTGGCACATTGCCAATTGATTCGAACTTTTTAAAACGGTAAACAATATGGATTTCTTTATAGTTGGTTCATATATTTTAATAAATGTCTATAGATTAATGAATAAATATATTGTTTTCATATTTATTTCTTTATAAATTTCTAAGTAATAAATATTACATTTCATCAGTTATAATCATATTAGTTTTTAGAATGTTGTAAATATAAAATTAATCTGGTAAATAAACAATGCAATAAATTCATAGTGTTTAATATTTTTATTGTAAATTCTCAAGAATAAAGAAGTATAAATTCACTTTCATCATGTGTTTAGGTTTTATTAACGTTATTATCATCGTTTTGAAAACAATACACATAGGTGAGAAGTGAAGGTAATAAAATAATAGCGGTGTCAAGGGAAAAACCGTCCTTTTTACATTTTGCGGATACGAAGGTCCAAGTTTACCGAAATTTCGATGTAACACTTTTTTAACATGTTTTTAATTATTTTATTTTTTTTTATTAATGGCAGATCATTTTAGCTGAGCCTGGTCATGTTTAGTAAATTCTAGCTGAGCCTGGTCACATTTAGCCATTTTTTTTTAATTTGAGCTTTATTTCATTCTTAAAATAGAACCCTAATGAAATGTCAGATATTTTCTGTTAAAAAAAGCTGAGACTTGCTTCTTGCTTAAAATAGGTTTAATTTTTTTACTAATTTGTACCCCATACTTACAAACTGCACATATGATTCGCCACACCCTCTTCGTCTAAAAAAAACTTCCAAATCTGCATACATAACTTTCCTACAGTGCCCCTTTTTATTCATAGACTCCAGGGGCACTTAGAAATTACTCTTTGACAAAATATCACACACAATAATAATAATAATGAAACTTAAAACTCCGATTATCCCTGTTGCGATAGGAGCATTGCGTATGATACAGAAATGGTACCGAAAATCACGTGAGTACAATTCCTGGCCACATGAGCATCTCAGTTCTACAAAAGATTATTTTGTGCGGAACTGCACATATCAATCGCAAAATCTCTCCATCTAAACGAAACGTCCCAATTCTGCATAGATAATTTTCTTACAGTGCCTTTTTTACTTATAGATCGCGAAGGAGACTTGATGATTTCGGCACTTAAAATTACCTTCTGACAAGATGATACTACACACAATTATGATTATATTAACAATAATACACTGACAGAACAATCAAAGCCAACCGCCCAGACATTGTTATTAGAGACCACAAACAAAAAAAGTGCCTCCTTATTGATATGGCAGTTTCTGCAGACTGCAATGTATCTTTGAAGATATTCAAAAAGCTGTCAAAATACTAGGACCTTGAAATAGAAATCTCAAAAATGTGGCACATGGGAACATCAACAATCCCTGTTGTAGTTGGAGCCCTAGGATTGGTTGGAAAAGATTCCAGTAGACTAATTGAAGGGATTCCTGGAAGTCCATGCTTCAAAGAGATACAAAAAGTTGTTCTCACAAGTACAGCCCACTCCTTACAAAGGGCTTTATTTATGTCAAAAATTTTTTTTTATCTCAGTGGAAAGTGTCATGGTGCCATTTCTAGCCTTAGGTCCCTGGGCGGGACCCGGAAAGAAATGTGTAAACGCCAGAAATCAAAAAAAATTAAAAAAATAATAATAATAGAAATACAAAAAAAAATATTCTCACGAGTTCAGCCCATACCTTACGAGGGACTTTATCTATGTAAATGTTTTTCTTTTCTTTAATTGGTCAGTGGAAAATGTTATGATGCCATTTCTGACCTTAGGTCTCAGGGCAGGACCCGGAAAGAAATTAGTACACACCAAAAATCAAAGGAAATAAAATACTACTACTACTACTACTACTATTACTACTACTACTACTACTACTACTACTAATAATAATAATAATAATAATAATAATAAACAGAATTGGTAGAATTCTTAAATATAATATAAAATTACGTTTTGACGTTGTTTTTCTTTGTTTTGCTTTTTGACGTCACTATTAAAGATGCTTAAGGTTTTGCCTGATTTAAGTGCAGTTACTTATAAACGAATTGCTTTTTTTAATCGTGTAGAAACAGGAATATATGCTTGCTTTTAATTTATTACTTCTTAGAAAAAATAATGCTCACAAAAGTTAGCACCAAAAGTCTCTACGACATTTGGTGCTATTTTTTATAACACTTCGTATTTCGGCGTCTAACATCAGCAATGTCTGCCACGCAATTAATTGCATCCAACTTGCACAGTCTGTATTCGATAAACAACTGTACAAAATGTTTCTATTGTTGGCAGTAATTAAAAGTATCAAATACGCTTGAAGGGAAAACACGTAGGAAGAAATGAGTAAACAGTAAAATCTATGGACATGACCAGTTGGACATTAAAGGCTCATTAAAAGGAAATCGGTCAACAGTGATATAGAAAAAATATATCAACAACAACTTTTTATGTCTAAAGCTTTTAAAACATTTTTATAAAAAAAATAATTAATGCAAGTCGCGAAAACCTTCAAAGGGGAGATAATTTCTCTTTTTCCTTTTTGTTACTTTTTCACTTGTGATTGAATAATGATGTTTGCGTGTCTAAAAACATTACAAATGAATCTGTTTATGTTTACAGTTTTTTCTTTTTTCTTTTATTTTTAGTGTATTAAAATATGACGTTTTAACTTTAAAAAATAGAAAACAAGACTAGTAGGAAATTAGTCCAACTGTGCCCACTCTTAGTAAAACAGTATTATATACGAGAAAAAAATTATTTCGTTTGACAAATATAATTTCTGTCTTTAATCAAGACATTAAAACTAATTAGAATTAATTTGAAATTACCAAGTTATTTAAGATGCTGATATGTACGAAATACTATGTAAAAATGGAAAAAAAACACCTGAGGCGCCGAATGGTTTGTCGAAAAACGAAAATGCATGGAAAATAGTCTTTCTTCATTTCTTGATGGAGTAATTACGAGGGATGGGCGAAATGTCAGACGAGACACGGTAAACGCTGGGGAACATGGCTGATAAACATATTCAAATCCATTTCGTACTTGTCACACATCTCCAAACAGAATATGCTAGAAACGTATACCTTTTAACATTATTAGGATATTCAACAACCAATAATGTATTTTTCTTACCTTCTGATAAAAGTTTTAAATTTGGCGCTTTTTGGCGACGATAATACGATTCTTTGATATAACTCATATTTCTGTTTAGAGTTTCTCATATGAAAAATGTCTTCTGTCGTTGTTGAGAATGTCTCTTTTTATTTAAACAGTGAAATTAATGTCTACTTGTGTAGAGACTGAAAGTCTTACAAAAGAAAATGTGCACCCCGGCATTATCTTTATGCACTATAGCAATAAGAAATTATGTCGGGTTAAAAGTAACCATTAATTGCTTAATATATATATATATATATATATATATATATATATATATATATATATTGATGCAATGAAAAATGCTGCCTAAATACACACACACACACACACACACACACATATATATATATATATATATATATATGAAAGTGAACATAGAAGTCAACACTTAGAGGCGACAATCTGTTTCATGCTAGATAAAATCGTCAGGCCTGACGATTGCATCTAGCATGAAATAGACTGTCGCCTCTAAGTGTTGACTTCTATGTGCATTTTTATATTTACACACGCTGTATCTCTGATATTGAGCACTTTATCTCATAAATATAGCACATTGTAGGACTATATTTCTTCACATATATATATATATATATATATATATATATATATATATATATATATATATATATATATGTATGTGTGTGTGTGTGTGTTTGTGTGTGTGTGTGTGTGTGTGTGTGTGTGTGTGTGTGTACTTTAAAAATTTAAATAAATTAGGAGATCAGTTTGATTTCACTACCTAGGTTTCAACCTTACGGTATCCTCACGCGATTTTTATCATTTGACCTCCCAACGCTTTATTTAAATAAAAACAAAAAAAAACAATGAACGCTACATCATTTTAAAAAATAAATAAACAAACGCACGGCGTTGGGTGTGATAGAATGGGAGGAAAAGGATGCAAGGAAGGAAAGAGGAAAAGAAGTAGAAGAAGGGGGAGGAGAACAAAAGCAAGGGTATTATAAATGTATCGGTGGCGGGGTTAATTGAAATAATTTTACATTACCGCAAATCAATTTTATTCCGCAATGAAGTAACCTAGATTAAGAAATCAAAGACGGATTCAATGTACCATAAGGTTCGCTTGATGACGCTGAGGTTTCGCAGTCAAAAGGCCTACATAACTTATATGAAATTAACAAAATTGTACATATAAACAACTACGGTCTGTATAGGGATGACGGTCTGGTGATAGCGCCAGACAACAGAAGAACAAATGACGATATAAGAAAAGCGCTTTTCAAACTCTTCAAAAGTCTCGGCTTTAAAATAGAAGTCGAAATGAATTTTTAAAAGAGTCGTCAACTGTCTGGACGTAGAATTAAATCTACAAACTGGCACTGTCTCACCATACATGAAACCCAACGCAAAATTAAAATGCGTGAATATTAGATCTAACCACCCTACGAACATAATAAAGCACATCCATGGCGGAATAGAGTCTAGGTTATCCAGAAAGTCTTCTAGTAAAATAATTTTTGAGGATAAAAAGAAAGAATATGAGCTGCAATTGTAAGTAGAAATTGCAAGGGACGGACGCATCTACAAAAACAATACACTGTAGATTTGCAAAAGCTGCTGTTGGCGCCAGGGGTGGCAGTACCACCTTAGCCACCGAAACGTTGTATGTAGAAAATTGTATTTTTCCAATTTTCGACTGTGTTGGGATCAAAATTGTAGATGAACTATCCGAAATTCACGTTATGTTGTTGTATCGTTCAAGTCTTTTAGACCGTCACAGTCATTTTCACTGTGCAAAGGCCGTAGCAAAAAAGAGACGATCGAAAGTACCAGAACAAACAAGAACACATGAAATTTGGAATATTTTAGCCACAAGTTTCATCATAATGCACAACACCTTACTAAAAAAAAATGGGAAAAATACAATAGAAAAATTAAACAGACAGACCTTGTCGATCCCCTTTTAACAAATTTGTATTTATATATACATATATATATATATATATATATATATATATATATATATATATATATATATATATATATATATATATATGGATCAACTCATGTTCAATGCGTATCAACACATCTTATCAGGCGTTGGTAAAAATAATGATCTTTTACTAATGCCTGATGAGATGTGTTGATACGCATCGAAACGTGAGTGTCGTTACGTAGCGTTGATCCTACATGTTTGAATGTAATATCCTATAATAAAGAATATTGCTCTACTATTCCATTGCATTGAGCCCTATTTTAAATTAATGTTATAAATGTTTTAATTTATATTCGATTCGTTCTTATTTCATTCTTACATATATATATATATATATATATATATATATATATATATATATATATATATATATATATATATAATATGAAATGGACAAAGTCCGACAATTATTTGAACACATTTTTATGTTTAACATTCATTTTATATACAGGCCGATAAATGTTATGTAATATTGTTTATTATAAACAGAGCATTTACTTAAATACTTGTCTTTATAAAAATAATGTTAAACATAATAACGTCTTTAAATAATTGTGGGACATTGTCCTTTTCATAATGTGTGACGTCATTTGTTTGCATTTGATACGCCATGAGCATTTATGAATGTACGTGAGAGATTCATGGAAGATTGAATTTTATAAGCAGTAAATTCGACCTTGCCAAGCGAACGATCCTTTGTGGCCGAAACGGTTAAGGCACGCCAGGCTATATGACGGTTCCGTATAGGATACAGGTTCGAATCCTGTTCGAGGACGAATATTGTCTATGAAAATTTCTCGGGCATTCAGGCCGGTAAGTGTTATTTAATACTGTTTATTATAAACAGACCATTTACTTAAATACTTGTATCTATAAAGAGAAATATTAAACATAAAATTGTCTTTATATAATGAAATGGATTAATTCCGACAATTATTTAAATATATTTTCCGTTTATACGTTATTTTTATAGAAATAATTTAATTAAATGATCTGTTTTTTTAATTAAACAGTATTAGTTATATTTAACAACCTGAATTTTCGAGAAATTACGTAGAAAATATGTGTTTATATCTATAAAAACGAAGTATAAACGGAAATATATGTATATGTGTATACATATAGTTATATTTACTGATTATATATTTGCTTTCCAATCTCAGCTTTCCTAAAAGAATCACTACTCTCCCAAGTCAACCTACACAACAAATACATTAAGAAATCAAAAGAAAACGGTTGAATACATCTTCACAACAATCCAAACAATGTTACTAGAAATTAAATATTCTCTTCAAACATAAAAAGTAAATGACGTAATTTTTCAGTTGTCCCAATGAATATATATGAGCGTTTCTAAATTCTAGTAACTAACAAAAAAATTTTTTTTTTTATTTATTTATTTTTTTGGTTATAGATATTTTGATCAAATAAACTCATTTCGTTTTTTGCCGTGAAAAAATCCGCCGTGGACGAAACGCGTCGGCTAAAACTAAAAACAGTTTTCCTATTGTCTTTTTCCCTTTATATATATATATATATATATATATATATATATATATATATATATATATATATATATATATATATATGTATGTGTGTGTGTGTGTGTGTGTGTGTGTGTGTGTGTGTGTATAATGGATTCTCCCGTCAGTTTCGACGTATGACGATCTGACAATGTAACCAATTGATTCAGTTATGAATTTTGTGCAATAATCTTAAGTGGTACTTAAGGCCCACAGGTGATTTGCAAAGGAGGCTTGTGGGATGAGGTCACTGTTAGATTGGCTGGCCTTTTAATATTGCTCTCGCTTCTTGAAGACGATTCAGACTAGCAAGTTGAAAACCACTGAGTCCAATAAAACACGTTGATCTCCACTCTACCCGCTCCAAGGCTAAGCGCTAGAGGGTGTTATGAGGTATATTGACAGCTGACAGCTTGTCTTAATATCTACATTCCTGTAGCCTTGATCTAACTGGCTGTACATTAGGATCTTGGGTATCCTGTCATCAGACATTCTCAAGGCATGGCCAATCCACCGCAGCTGAGCCTGCATGAGGAAAGACTCAATTCCTCCAATATTACACCTGTTAAACAGGTCTACATTGGATGTTCTGTCTTGAAAGCTAACAACACAGATGGCGCGCAGACAGCTCTTATGGACAGCTGGCGTATATGGTACCTGTATCCAGCTGGCGTATATGGTACCTGTATGGAGTCCACGACAATTGAGCCGTACAAATGGATGCAAGGACATCAGCACTGTAAACCCACAATGCAATACAACAGACTACCCACGATGCATCACTGACCTGTATATATAAAAATAATCGAGCAAAAACACAACGCACTTGACCTGACGACTGCGTTTAGAATGAAGCAAACTATCGTTTTTGGGTGTTGACTTCAATGTACACACAAACACACACACACAGATACACACACACACACACACACACACACACACACACATATATATATATATATATATATATGTATATATGTCGTGGGGTTGACTATGTAAAGAATACGCACGTACAGGTATACAGGGGTGGTGGGGTTGCTGAAATGGTCTCGCCTTGATCATCTTTATTAATTCAATGTTATATTCTCAGAACACTGATTTTCGCAAACGGGTTAAATTAAGATCTTTTCAGCATTCCTTCGTTTTTGGTACGAGAACGGCACTTAAACGTGTAAATAGCCTAAAAGACCGGAAAATATAGTCTGTGCGCATGTGTATGTTTATATGCTGTGTTTCCGTCTATGTGCGTGTGTGTTGGGTTTGTATGTGTCTGCGTTACTTTGATACGTCGTTTATCCTGGGACTAAGTCCTTGTCAAGTGCTTATGTGATTTGTTGATAAATGGACATCCGATCAAAGCAACGTGAAACTAAAGCTGGGGGGGGGGAGTTAAGTCGCAAATCCCCTCGCATTGTTTATCGCCAACAAAGATCTGTGTCGAAAAAAACCCTGTCCTGACTGTGGACATCGAGTCGAAGCCAGCAACGTCAAAACTGGATCCTTGCGAGCAAAATGCGGCTTACAAAAACCCTTCATAAGCATTCATACAACCACGTCTACGATATCGATTGTCATGATTGTGGCATTGTTGCGTGCTTTCTTTCTTTCTTTCTTTCTCTATCTCTCTCTTTCCGTTTTCTTTCATTGTTTTTTTTCTCTTTTTCTCTCTCTCTATTTTCTCTTTCTTCTTCCTCACTCTCTCTATTTTCTCATTTCTGTCTCTCTCTCTTCTCCCAGTGTTTCCTCTGTATATCTTCTCTATTATTTTTTTTAGACGACGAAAAAAGAAAGGACACAGGATACATTTCTCTCTATCTCTGTATTTTCTCTCTTTCTCTCTGTCTTTGTTCTATATTTTCTTCTTCTTCTTCTTCTTCTTCTTCTTCTTCTTCTTCTTCTTCTTCTTCTTCTTCTTCTTCTTCTTCTTCTTCTTCTTCTCTCTGTGTCTCTGTCTGTGTCTGTCTGTCTGTCTGTCTGTCTGTCTCTCTCTCTCTCTCTCTCTCTCTCTCTCTCTTTGTTTTCTTGTTTCCCCCTGTTTTTTCTGCTTCCTTCTCCAATCTCTCTTTTTACCCTGTTTTCTCCCTCGTTTCTCTTTTTTCTCTCCCTCTCTCTTCTCTCTGTTTGTTTTTTTATCTTGTTTGTTTTCTCTCTTTACTTTTTTCTGTATCTTTTTACTCTCCCTTCCCCACTTTCCTTCTCTCTCTTAATCTTCTTTATAAAAATGACTGACCGGAAGAAGAAAATGATTTTAGTTTAACTTTGACGCAAAAAGCACATTCATGAGACCCTGGGACACCTACAAATTTGGTTTAAGGACGAATGGTATTAAGTTTTATTTCTGATGATAGTAGACGTTGTGAGCATAGATCCTTGCACGCAGGAGATGCTATCTACCCATCAATCTTACAACCATATCACGTTGAAACAGCGGTTCTCGTACGATCACTGAAGTTAAGCAACGTGGAGCCTAGATGGGTAACCGCTTTGCAATACAAGGTGCTGCAATCTTGGATGTGCCAACGGAGTAATGCATAACAGTTTGGAATTGGAACTCGGAGAGGCGAGTTCCAATTCCAGTCGGGTTCGTTATATTCACTTATGTGCAAATACCATTGGGAAGAGTAACAATCAATTCCTTCTACCCCTCCTCCAGATCACAATTAGTAGGACTTGTATAAGTAAATCGTTATTATCTCCAAAAGGTTCTTACAATCTAAAAATATTTTCTGGTTTTAAATAACCTGGATAAAGGTTGATAAGCCGTAAAAAATAAATCGATCAATCTATTTATCCAGCCTTCCATGGAGATACAATAACACTTTTAACGCATGAGACACACGTTTGAATGCTGGTAGGTGCAAAAATTCCTACGTTCCGTCGATAATACCGCAGCCATCAAAACATTCCCATTGTTAGTGCAAAACTGAATTGCCTCCCAGGAGAAGGATCCCCTAAAATAGCATCAGTAAGTTGTGTCTGTCCCACTCAAAGAAAATATGAGGCCGTTGGTGATTCACCAACGACTAAGAACTGTTCTCCAAGCGATTGAACACAGTCAGGACCTAAGTTCTGTTGGACCAGAGCCGTCAAAACATTGTGAATGCAAAACTGAATTGTCTCCCAGGAGAAGGATCCCTTAAAATAGCATCAGTAAGTTGTGCCAGTCCCACTCAAAAAAATATGAGGCCGTTGGTGATTCACTCGATCCACAGCCATCAAACGGTTCCCACTCTTCGTTGTTACCCAAGAGAAATATCACTTAACGTAACACAAGTGAATCGAGCCCGTCTCGCTCAAAGACAAGTTTAGGCCTTGACTATGAACTGTCTTCGATGCGTTTAAACAGAGTTCGGGCTTAAGCTCTGTCAATGCGCAGCCTTCAAAACGTTTCTACTTCTTCAGTAAAACTGAATTCTTTCCGAAGGGAAATATCCTTAGTGTAGCATGTTTGAATTGTGCCTGCCTCGTTCAAAGTCAAGGTCAGGCCATTGGCGATTCACCAAAGACTAAGAACAATCCTGCAAGCGATTGAACATTGTTTCGGGACTCAAGTGTGGTGGGTGGGAATCATAAACAGATTATCAGATATCGGATATCTGATGTGCAGATATTTGCTATTAAGTCTTCCACATATGATGTTTTTCTGATACATATATATATATATATATATATATATATATATATATATATATATATATATATATATATATATATATATTGTTCAAAGACATGATTAGGTCATTGGCAGTTCACAAGTTTAGGCCTTGACCTATGAACTATCTTCGAAACGTTTGAACAGAGTTCGGACTTAAGTTCTGTCGAACAGCCGCCTTCAAAACTTTCCTACTCTTAGTGCAAAACTGAATTGTTTCCCAGGAGAATGATCCCTTAGCGTAGCATGATTGAATTGTGCCTGCCTCACTTAAAGACAAGGTCAGACCATTGGAGATTCACTAAAGTCTAATAACTGTTCTCCAAGCAATTGAACATTGTTTTGAACCTCAAATAGGGAATCATAAAACGGTTATCAGTAATCGGATATCTGGTGCGCAGATATTTGCTATTAAGTTTACCTTCCACAAGAATTAGTGCGAAACTACATTTGCAAAGAACGATCGAAGCGAAATTTCTAACTATAACTCTGCTACACGTACCCAGGAGATGCGCCTTTTATATCATAATTTCTTGTTTTAATAAACGTTTACGGCACTTCCGTTACTAGAGCTGCAAACTATATACAAGGCGTTCTCAAACTTTTTAGATCATCGACACCGCCATTGATCCTTCATTAATTCCTAGGTATCTACAAAAAATATCAATAATAATCATTTTTTTTATTCTGCCTTTTTCCTTCATTAGATAAGATTCATTTTTATGTTATGTTTTAGTAGAAACAAATTTTTATTAGGAATAGGAAAATATGTTGGAGCTTAGAGAGTCAGTATTTCCAGGTTTGTGCTGATAAAATTCATATTGGCTTTCATTTAAGCGCTTTCGCTCGAGCAAAGTGTCCCAAACCTTTTAGACCATCTACTGGACTCTTCCACTGTTTCCGACGTATGAGGGTCAAACAACTCAGTTCCGAGGAACCGACAACCAGACACCTGCAAATATGAGTTGATTATAGTGCTGAAGGCTTCGTACGAAACCAAATACACAGACGAATACAGAACACCTGGTGCACTACATACAAGATCCCCAAACGACCCTCCACAGGTTTTGAATTCAGAGTTGTCCTTCTCCAGTTGCCACCTAAGGCTATAGAACCTATTTAACCATAGCTTTTGAAGAGGATTCCTACCTTTCCCAAGGTTATTAGTACGTAAGTGAATACAATGGAATCGACTGCAATTCGAACTCAGCTCTCTGATTCCTCAATCCTAGTCGCTACCCACTACTCTACCGTGCCTCCAGAATCCTCATCGACTTAGGCTTGTAAACAACTATCAATGATAATATATATTTATTTTAATTTTTTGTTCTTCATCTTCCAATTTCCCTTTCTATACAAGACGTGTTTGCTTGATAATAATAATAATAATAATAATAATAATAATAATAATAATAATAATAATAATAATAAAATATTCAGTATTGATAGTATTGTTAAAACCCATTAAACATAACGATATACCTTATCATTGAATTGATGAACACCATTAGGAGGTGTATGATAGTAATATAGGCGTTGATATTTGATTGAAAATTGATTTTTAGCCGTTAGTCACTATGATTTATTTAATAACCCCCTTTGAACGTCAAGGTATTTACAGACCACCCCTTGATGACAGTCATTTATCAACTCCTACGACCGTCCCCTCCCCACTGGTTGATATCAACTACTTTGAGAAACCCTACTTCTCATTAGTCAACTGATTTCCACTTTAGTGTTCTTGATATCATTGACACGTCAAAATCACAGAAGAATTATCCGAACAAAATTTGAAACCTTAATGATTCTTCTCAAAATTCTAACCAAACATATTTACGATTTGATAAAATCTTATTTTATTGTTTGATACAACCAGATACATTCATGGAAACTGGGGGACAATTTCTTCCTGGATCATAAACGTCCTTTGGGGTGTTTTACATAGAGAGATCTCCTATATACTATGGAAGCTTATAGAATGCTCGAGTTGTTGTATCTATCGGGGATCTGAGCAGCTCTTCAGAACGTATTCAAGGTCTGGTGGTAGGTGTCTTCGTTACCTTGTGTTTTAGAGCAACCTAACCAGCAACTGATCGTCATTCACTGAGTCTTATTTCAAAGCAGAAGTCAAGTAGTTAACCTTAAAACATTTAAACCCATTTTGAACACTAAATATGATATTCTTTCGTTTTCATTCCGAATTATGCAGGCAGTTTCAGTGTAAAATAAGAATCAATACTTGTGTCTGGCATTATAGCATCTGAAACAAAAAAGGCATAGTTTAATAATAATAATATTAATAATAATAATAATAATAATAATCTGTGATTAATATCCAGAAACCATTGATCATCTTATATCAGGTTGCACTATATTGGCACCCACTGAATATAAAACCCGGCATGACAGAGTGAGCCAATATCTGCACTGGAAAATTTGCAACTCCTATGGGAAGGAAACTGAAAGAAACTGGTACGAACACCACCCTGACCCGGTTACGGAGATAGGACCTGTTACAATTCTATGGGACTACACAATACACACTGACAGAACAATCAAAGCCAACCGCCCAAACATTGTTATTAAAGATCACAAACAAAATAAGTGCCTCCTTATTGATATGGCAGTCCCTGCAGACTGCAATGTATCTTTGAAGATATTCGAAAAACTGTCAAAATACAAGGACCTTGAAATAGAAATCTCAAAAATGTGGCACATGGGAACATCAACAATCCCTGTTGTAGTTGGAGCCCTTGGACTGGTTGGAAAAGATTCCAGTAGGCTGATTGAAGGGATCCCTGGAAGTCCATGCCTCAAAGAGGTACAAAAAATTGTTCTGACAAGTACAGCCCACACTTTACTTTATTTTATGTAATTATTTTTTAATTTATTTTATTTTTATCTATTTTTTTGCAGTGTAAAGTGTCATGATGCTATTTCTAACCTTAAGTCCCTGGGCGGGACCCGGAAAGAAATGTGTAAACGCCAGATATCAAAGGAAATAAAAATAATAATAATAATAAATGTTATTCCGTAATAAAGGAAGCCAACAAATTCAAAAAGGAATTTCAAGTGAATGACGAAGAGGAAGTAAGCCATAATCCACCTACTGCAGCGGCAAAATAAGGCAAAAGCAAATGCAATGGACCCCAAATGCAGAAACGATAACAAGATAGATCCGTTAAGGTCAATATTTTGCCCATGTCAAACAAACTGATGTGGACAAACCGCATAGGCATCAGTTGATTAAAAGCTGAAACCAAAGGTTGTATTCTTGCTACACAGGACAAATGCTTACTAATTAGAAATTACAATAGAATCCCTCATATCCGGAAACCCTCACATTCGGAGTGCCTCATATCCGGAATCCCGCATATCCGGACATGATTTTGATGTTTATATTTGAACTATTTGGGTGATATGTAGCTGATTTGAAATTTGTTTTTCAGGAAATTTGCTTTGGATAATTGCTTATTTCACCCTAATGGCTTGTATTGGTGCAAAAGATGATGGGAATAAGAGGAAAAGGGTGAAACGAGACACATCTGCAACAAGATAGCAACGAGATGCATGATTGTGATGAAACCTGACCTGAAATTGACAAAGCTATCGAAAAGGTTGTGGAAAGAAAACCAACATTCAGTTAAAAAATGTCTTTGGCTTAAAAAAATTTCAAGAACAAAAGCAAAACGAAATGCGGAAAAATTTGAGAAGGACATTAGAAGAGAAAGAATCATCATGCAACAGCGATTCAAAAATCCTCGTTACATTATTTGTTTTGCATACGTGGCATACTTAATTTAATGAATTTTCATTAACATTACATAATTTATTTCTTTTTCCTTAACATCAATTCCGTTATATTTCACTCACCATTAGCTTATTTTGTTTACTATAAAACATTGAAAATAAATGTTAAACCTGATTTCAGTTCTTTTATTTTAATCTAAATATAACCCCTCATATCCGGACTTTGTAACCAATTCCTCATATCCGCACTTTGTAACCAATTCCTCATATCCGGAAGGCCGCCTTAGTCCGGTTATCAGGGATTCTATTGCATTAAGAATACTTAATGAAAAAATGTGTTGACCCCAAATGCAGGTTCTGTGATGAATATCCAAAAGCAATTACGCAACAGTATTAGCATTTGCTGATGCTATAATTTAAACAACAGAAATAATAACAATAGTATCAACCATGAGGATGGAAGGCAAAAATGTTCTTTAAAATGATTAATAGGCAGCAGTTTTATTTAAGGGGTGTTAAAATTAACAAGCCATTTCTTGTCCCAGTTCACAACAGATTGTAAGCCATTTTTCAGATCAGCTGCCAATTTATATTATAGAACCGGGGAGATTTAATAGTAATACAAGAGTAAATAGTTTTGTCATACACATAGATACGTAGACATCAGAAAGGTCATTGATTAAAATAAGGAAAAAATGCCATTCCAAGAATAGAGCCATGTGGGACGACCACATTAATGCAAAATGGTCTAGAGGAGTGGCCGTTCAAAATAACTTTAATTACGTATTTGATAATAATTATTAAATCAAATCTAAGAAACAGCTAGAAACACCAGAAACCTTCAACTTGTGAAGAAAGTCAGCATGCCAAACCTTGTGAAACACCATCGAAGTATTTAATGCATCAGCACGAATTTCTCCATTTTTATTTAAAGCTTGACATATTCTTTCAGCAAAAACCGTCAACACATCGGCGGTTGACGTAGAGAATCGAAAGCCATGATGTTTGTCTGAAGGAAGACCCTGCTATGTGAGATCCATAGCACATTCGTTGATTAGAGTGATAAATAATAGTTCCATCTATCTCCGAACCAAATCAACTAGCAATCACCGGTCGAGAGAAGACGAGAGAGAGAGAGAAGATACAACATATGATTGAATCGACACCGTCACCCGATACCACCACCCGTCCCCAAGGGTCTATACAACAAGGGCCTCTAGTACTTTGCCGAAGTGGAGTAGAAGACTAACAGGTCGATATTTCAAACTGTTCTTCAGAATTCTTAAAATCATATATGCATGAGGATTCCCAGCAAGAGAAAGAAACATCAAAGCATCTATTTTAGAGCTTGGAGACAACAGGCGCTTGTTCGTAGGTGCCTTTCTTAGGGACAATTGCAGGGATTCCATTAAGTCCATATGCTTTGTGGAGGTCAAGTTTTTTTTGGAGATAATAGAGGAACCTATGGACAGAATTATATGCGTATCACACAGTAAAGAGGTAATTATACAAAGAATTAATTAGCAATGTTAATGTAATTAATGGCGAAATCTCTTCGCTAACAAGACTTAATAAGGCAGATAGATTTGATGTTGCTCGGCTGAATATAATGAGGATGAGAATGTGAAATTTTCGAAAATATTCGGCCTAACAACATCAGATCTGACAACAATTTAAACATAAGAATCGCGTTATTCTATGAATTATTAGTAAGTTAATGTCTTATTAAGTCTTGTTGATTTCACCATTAATTACATTAACATTGCTAATTAATTCTTTGTGTAATTACCTCTTTGGGATATATATACTGCACAATTTAATATATATCAGACAGTAAAGGCGTGACTTTTCCAAGCTACCCACCTCGCAACTGCTTCTTAGCCCAGAGTTTAATCAATGTGTCGGTGGGACCAACTAATGGTGTAATTCTGGAAACCTAAATCGGAAATTTGTAGTTGGATGGTAACATTTCATCATTAGTTTACATACCTAACAAATCTTCAAAGACTTGTTTGATAATTTTTCGCTCAGATCATTTTTATTGGGTCCCAATGTATTGTCTAACGTTTTTGCGCGTTTTCGACTATAATAAGATATTATCAAAGACTTTTATTTTTGTGATGATAGGCTTACGCATGTGTATCCATTGCATATTCTTTCGATATGCAATCTTCCAAAATTTAAATGTAACGTCAATCTCTTCTATCTTCTTGAATCCCATTCATCATCTGTCCTTTCCTCAATCCTCCCTATAATCAGTCTTTTCTCTCATTTTCATTCTCTTGCGTCCTGGTTATGACGATAAACTACATCCGCGTCCTGGGAATAACGATAAATTACATCCGCGTCCTGGGTAAGTCGATAAACTATGTCCAACAGCAAGGCCTCTGATCAGGAGGCTTTGAGGAGCGTGGAACCACATCTTAATTGTTGGTGTTCCCAGGTCCACCCTTATCCGGGGTGGTAGCACCTGTTAGGGTCCCAGCTATGGACAAATAGTTAACCCCGAAACTGAGGTAAAAAGCATTATAAAATATTACCAGCAATACGTTTTTGAAGAAAAAACTATTACCAGCAATACGTTTTTGAAAAAATAATATTACCAGCTATACGTTTTTGAGGAAAAAATATTAACAGAAATATCTTTTTGACAAAACAAAAATATTACCAGGAAAAAAAAAGTTGTCGGAATTAAATGACCCATTGAGGTTGATATGCCGTAAAACAAAACAAACCAAAACAAACCTGTTAGGGTCCCAGCTATGGGCAAATAGTTGACCCCACAACCTGACTCGAAACACTGAAACTGTAAAAATAGATTTTAATACCAGAAATACTTTTAAAAACTTAGTATCAGCAATAAATATTTGGAAAAAGAAAATATTACCAGAAATGAAAATCTTGTCAGCATTAAATAATCCATTGAGGTTAATATGCCACAAAAGTGACAAAACAAAACAACCAATCTATACATTTTGTCTTTGATATGCCGTAAAACAAAACAAACCAAACCATTTTCACTCTGTAACCCCCTGCGTACGTGTTATTTCCGCCTTGCTTAGGATGAAATGATTTTTTAAAAAAACCCTCTTGGCTACTAAGTCAAACCAGGTAGCGATGGGCTTTCAAATGTAACCCAATTCACTACTGGTAATCCGGCTTCATAACATAAGTCCCGAAGAGGGCTTGGAGAATCTGACTCTCACAGGAGATAAGGCAACAGGAACAGAGAAAGGCAGCGAGTAACCTACTTAACGAGAACAGGGATTGGAAGAGATAGCAAAAAGACAACCCTTAATAATAGTTACAAAGGATAGGAAATTGTGGAAAGACATGATCGCCCACGAACTGAAGGGACGAGACACATAGAAGAAGAACTGACGATAGTACAATCAATGACTTTCTCGTCTACAGTAGAACAGGTCTGTCATCATAACGACCTTTTTATATGCGTTATCCCTTTAGGACGTGGATTATCATGGCTCTACACAACTTCCTATCATTTGTAATTCTAAACGATATTTGTCCCTTCACTGTTTTAACCTAGGGAAGGTTACTGAATAGAATGATCAAACGAAGATTGGTGATGAACGATAATACTCAGAACAAGAACAACATATATAAGATTCGCCAGCGGCGTGTAGAAAAAAGTAGTCAACTGCTAGAAGTGAGTCGAGTGAATTCTACAATGAATCTCCAACTCTAGGATATTTATCAACCGCCCCACGCGGTCTGATGTGGCACAAGGCCGAATTTAATGTGGGGTATCCGAGCCCGTGGGCTCAGCCAAAAATTCCCCATAGACTCCGTAAAAAAACGGGATCGGGCAGCTGCTTCCCGAGACGAGACCCTACCCCTCGACATAGCCTCGTCTGGGGACCCTCTCTGCCCGGAGACACAGAGTGCCACCAGCACAGCCGGAGACGAATCTCCAATTCTAGTATATTTAGCCCCCTCCCACCCCCACGAGGGTTGCATGTGGCACAAGGCCGGGTTTAACGTGGGTTCTCCGAGCCCGTAGGCTCTGCCAAAAAATGCCCGTAGAACCCGCATAACGGGATCGGGTTGGTCAACCTCCCCGAACGAGACTCTGCCCTTCGGCTGAGCCTCGTCCGGGTTCCTCTCTGCTCAGAGGCAGAAAGTTCGACCTTAGAGCCGAAAAGATTTCGGGTAGTGACTCTCCAATTCTAGACCAACATACAGTATTTACTACTGTATTTATGTGAATAAGGACATGCCCATTATCGTTTATAGGTATGCTACAAGACTATCCTTCCCAGGTCGATTTTCACAAGATTATTAGGTAGGTTACTCACTGATTCCTTCTAACACTTTGCCTGAGAGTGTCTAATTCTCTAAACCTTCTTTGTTATTTTATGTTACAGAAATTTCAACTGTCCCTTTCTGATCTTAAGTACAATTATTCTTTTTGATCTTTAAAACCTCGTTGCTTAATTCTTATATCCATGGTATTCTCAGAACCTTTCTGTAGGATCAGATCTATGTTGTTTAGTCTCCTCTTCATCTGTGAAGAAATCGTCTTGTATTCACTGCTATATAGGAAGGTTTTCCAAATTCAGTGGCAGTTACAGCTTCACTGGTATTTTGAAGTAGAGCAACAGAAGTTTGAAAGATTTCGGATGTTATAAATATTATGAACAGTACAATTACATATTCTGACAGTTAATATCCATCTAAGCCTTGATTACAGCGCCCATTAACCATCCGCTGTACAAAGTAAATTAACACTGCAATTATTTGTTAAAACAATGTGCAAATTGGACAGGTTCTGATGACCATTCATCGTTGTTTCCATCCCCATATTTGTGCAAGCGTTTGTCATCGGGCGCGAAGACAAGGAAATTTGATTACATCCGTGGAGACAGTTTTTGTTGCTGAGGCTGTCGTGACTCCTGGGATTACGTCAGTGACCAAACGGTGGACATCGACTGAAATCAAGGACTCAGTCCACTCAGCAGATTACTGCTATGTGAAATCGGATACGAATGCAGATTATAAAGTTTTCCATCAATCGCTAGAGACCAGTGTCCATCTTAGTCTATCTGCGTGAGAAAATAGACTTTTGTTTCTCATCGGTATTAGCTTCTCAATTGCTCTCTCCCACTTTCTTTCAACGATTTTCTCTATCTTTCACCATTCTTTTTATTTTCGCTATTTATATGGTATCTCCTTTATCTCCCCGGTTATTTCTCTCCTTCTCTCTCTCTCTCTCTCTCTCTCTCTCTCTCTCTCTCTCTCTTTCTCTCTTACGTTTTTCAGCCATCTTCCTTTATTTCTCCCCTCTCCTATACTCTTTTCCCAATCCTCTCGCTCTCTTCTTTACTTTCAGTTATCCTCTTCCTATCTCCTTTCCTCTTTCCATTCACTCTATTTCCATTCTTTGTCTTTTGCAATCCATCCATCCTATTCCACGAAAAGAATATGGTTGGCAAAAGTCCTGATATTTTACTGCAGAAGCCATGGCGATTTAGGCACATTTTTCTCACTGTTCTCACGTACGTGTCTTGCCTAAATAACAAACCAGTATCTGACTATATTTCTGAGATGAGGTTTTATGTACACTATTTACATTATTCGGACTACTGTCCTCATCTTTGTTGCCATATCTATTACAACGTTTCGGTCCTTCAGTATCTGTCTATATTTCTGAGATAAGGTATTATGTATACTATTTACATTATTCGGACTATTGTTCTCATCTTTGTTGCCATATCTATTACAACGTTTCGGCCCTTCAGTATCTGTCTATATTTCTGAGATATGGTAATATGTACACTATTTACATTATTCGGACAATTTTCCTCATCTTTGTCACCATATTTATTACAACGTTTCGGCCGTTCAGTATCTGTCTATATTTCTGTGATGAGGTATTATGTACACTATTTACATTATTCGGACTATTGTCCTCATCTTTGTTGCCATATTTATTACAACGTTCGGCCCTTCAGTATCTGTCTACATTTCTGAGATGAGGTATTATGTACACTATTTACATTATTCGGACTATTGTTCTCATCTTTGTCGCTATATCTATTACAACGTTTCGGCCTTTCAGTATCTGTCTATATTTCTGAGATAAAGTATTATGTACAATATTTACATTATTCGGACTATTGTCCTCATCTTTGTCGCCATATTTATTACAACGTTTCGGCCGTTGTACGCTGTGGCCTTCTTCAAGTGTTTGGAAAGTCGAACTGAACCTTTTATTTCGCTCACTGAGGTAGACTGTTCTAGTTCCACGTGCCATGTTTTTTAATGGATGTCAGTTATCAGTTATCTTCTGTTAATTCACCTCTCCAATGTCTCCACTGCCTTAACCGAGTATTGAACTCACACTCTTTGGGTCCTGTCACTGGATCTAACCAACGTCTTTATCCACTATACACAGATGTCCTCAAGGACACATGGCACAGTCTACCCCAGTGAGCGAAATAAAGGGTTCAGTTCGACATTACAACCACCTGAAGAAGGCCGGAGAGTACAATGGCCGAAACGTTGTAATAAATATGGCGACAAAGATGAGGACAATAGTCCGAATAATGTAAATAGTGAACAAACCAGGCAAATTTCCTTTCGTAAATAATGAAATAAATACTACAATAAGCAAATAAATATGCTTACAGCATCGAGTCAAAGTCATAAGTGACGACACAGAGACATATGATCAAGAACTAGCCAGTATAAGCATTACCCTATAATGTAACAACTACCCTGAGTACATGGCAGCGTCTCCGACAAACTGGGATAGAAGGGTGTAAGAGAATAACAACGCTCAGAAAATAGCTTCGGTCTGCCTACACTATGTGAAGGGATTATCGGAGAAAATACGAAAGGTCTGTGGTCTATATAACATCAGGACGACCTTCAAAAGTGGTTCGACACTTCGCAGACACATCTTCCGAGTAAGACCTCCCCATAGAGGAGAACATGCCTAAGGACTGTTTGTACAGAATCCCGTGCAGCTGTGGAAAGAAATATAAAGGTTTAACAGGCCGCTCCCTTGAGGTAAGACTGCAAGAACATCGTAAAGCCGTAACAAGAGGGGAAATAGAAAAAATCAGGAGTAGCTGACAACATATGGAGGGAAAAAAAGAGATCACCGCTCCCAATGGGATAAGGTTGAAATAACAGAGAAAATCACTGAAAAATACGAAAACTTAAGGAATCAGCATATATGCTAGACTACAAAAATCTCCTAAGTCAGCCAAGCATAGAAATGAATACAATATGGCTAAGTGCTAGAGAAAATCAATAACAACAAATTTGCAATATGAGCTCTGGTAAAAAAAAACGGTTACTGAAACATTAAGTTTATAAATCCCCAAAATTCATACACTGATGTCTTCAAGGACACATGACTCAGTGGATAAAAGCGATGGTTGGTTCCAGTAACTTGACCCAAGGAGTTGTGAGTTCAACAAAACAACGTGGAGAGTTGAGTTAAAGGGAGATAACTGAGACACCCGGAAGAAGTCTGGCACGTGGAACTAGAACAATCTACAAAATAAAGGGTTTAGTTCGAAATTCCAATCACCTGAAGGTGGCCGGTGCGTACAATGGCCGAAACGTCGTGAACATGACAATAAAGACGAGGACAACAGTCCGAACAATGTAAATAATCTAAATAATTACCTCATCTCAGAAATAGAGATAGATATTAACTTTGACTTGTTTTCAAACAGGAAAGAATATTGATACAAATTTAACTCGTCTATAGATAGTCCAACTCTGGTACAACGTCTCTCCAAAACCCTGGGACTCAACATCTTTACCTGTATCCACTGGTTACACGAATGGAGATCCAAAATAAATTGTGTCATATTTGTCTTCCTGAGGAGGTAGATAGAGACTACATTGGCAGGCTAAATATTTTGAATATTTTTTCAGGTGGAATAGACATATTCAATCCGTTATTCTAGCTGATGAAGAGAGGGAAAAACGAAAAGAAACGTCCAGGTTAACATCTGTGACAAAATATTTTTAAAAAATTTTAAGCATTTAACCCCAAGCAAGGCGAGAAGCCACTAGCACGCAAGGGGTTACAGAGAATTGGAGTGAGACTAGATAGGAGTGATAGAGGAAAGGATGAAGAGAAGGATAGGGGATAGATCAGGGCATTTGGAGACGTCGATTGACATTAAATTTGAATAGTTGGAGATTATAGCTATCAAGGAAACAGGAAAAGGGGAGGGGTTTCCACAGGCGAGAGGTGCGAGACATGAATCTATTGGAGTAGAAGAGACGGCTACATTTAACAGTTTCGACAGTGAAAGGGTGAGAACGAGATGCCAGCCTAGTTGAGCGCTTAAATTCATGAAGTCTGGGAACCAGCGATAGCAGCTCATCGGAGCAGTTACCATGAAAGTATTTATAAAAAAGACAGAGGGAGGCACGTCTGTGAGAGATCGGCTGCAGACGAAATCCCAGATCAGAGCCAATTATATTGTATATCCGTCTTTGGATTTTATCAAGGACCTTGAGACAATTAGAAGGGGCTCCAGACCATATATGTGAGCAATACTCCATGCAAGGGCTAATGGTTGATTTGTAGGTTTGAAGAATCGACTCCGGCGAGAAAAAATTCCTGGTGCGGCACAGGGAGCCAACTTTCCTAGCGGTGGACGAAGCTATTGACTCAATGTATTCGTTCCATCAGCGGACAATGTAAAACCGAGCAGTCGCAAAGAGGTGCTCTCGTGGAGTTGAGCGTCAGACATTCTAATGGGACGCAGGGGTGGTTCTCTCTGGTGAGTAATAGAGAGCAGTTTTGTTTTTGAGGCATTAAAGTTAACCAGCCAATTCCTGCCCCAGTCCACAACCGATTGGAGGTCATTTTCTAGACAAACGGCCAGGTTAGTTTTGGTTTTGAGGCAGGAGTAAATAGTAGTGTCGTCCGCGTAGATGCTTACTTAAAATATATATTTTATCATTTTGGGTTTTTCAGTAACTGATATTAACAGCAGTCACACGTTACTCTGATACTGGGGGTATTGAGGGTTGCTATTCAAGGCAAAATCGTCGCGACAACCTTTGTGATTGGCGTTTACCCTCTCCTTGATTGACAGCTGGTCAAAGATTCTTTCTTCTTTTTATGTGCCATGATCATGGCTCTCCGCCACCCTCTATCCCTTGTAGCTCTCAACAAGTTCCTTCCCCAGACCACGTTCTGTCATCCACTCGCTTAAGCCCGCCAGGTATGTCACACGTTGTTTTTCCTTGCCTGTCTTTCCCTCTATTCGACCTGTGAGTATCAGATTCTCTGGGCCTTCTTTTCTCATTAAGTGTCCCAGAAACTTCAGCTGACTCTGACTGATGTTAAGCATACGCCTCCTACCTGTTTGCAACCTCTCTAAGACCTCATCGTTTGTCACACGCTCGATCCATGATTTCCTTAGCATCCTTTTGTAGAACCACACCTCGAGTCTCTTCTTCATCTTTGAGGAAATCGTCCAACATTCGGTGCCGTAAAGAAGAACAGATGTCACGTAACAGCTCAGTATTCTTTTCTTTGTTACCAAAGAAATCCTGCTGTTTCGCAATACTCTGATCAGCTTTTGGAATTAAGTCCTTGGCCATCCCAATACATCTGCGGATCTCAGTGTAGCACTTGTCGTCCTCTGTCAAGACCTTCCCGGATATTTAAACTTCTGCGTTTGCTTGATTCTAGTGTTTCCGACCTGAATCACATTTCGGGCTCATCCTTTTACTAGGGTACAGCAGGGTTTGAATTCAGAGTTTTCCTTCATCTACATAGACGGATCACACCTAGATGCAAGTATGCCCACTGCCCTAATATTTAACCCAAGATGGATTGATGCACTTTCCAAAGAGCATTTCAGTCTGTAGACTTAGTAAATACCAAACATTTCAAACACCTCGGTGTATAGATCAGTTATAACAAATTTAACATAGGAGATAATGAATAATTGAATATAGAATAGACTGTTCTAAAGGTAGTTTCGCCCAACACCACACATTGCTACAAAAACGAAAATATTAATCTGAAAAGTTATTTTCTTAAATATCCTCATCAGATTGATACTTTCATATGGATACCGAAATATCTAATCTGTCATCTATATAACATTGCTTTCTAAGATCAGTGGTTAAAATCGCTTTGAGTGAATAAAGACTGTGGATCTTAGCAAATACGACACTTCTTCGGATATTTTGGACTGGTGCCACGGAATCATAAACAAAGAACTGTACCAAATAACCGAAACAACATCACTTGGAGATTCATCATCAGCAACAACTAAAATGAATAACACATGTCACTCGAAGAGAAAATAATAACATATTCAAGATGTTGAATTTCCACACTACTTCAAATAAAAGGTTAGGAAGGAAAACCCCATTATTACTGAAAAGAGCGATAACGGCCACTGGATTTGAGAAACCTATTTTCCTATTTTTATTTGATTTAGGAGAAAGATTTTATCAATTTCAACAGACAGTTGTAATAACGGATGCTCGCTCAATGAATGCCAAATGTTTCCTTATAAGGAAACGGCTGATATTACCATTGCCATTAGTGCGAAGTGGACGAACACGATTTTAACCACAACCGCTAATTCTAGTTTTCACGCCGATAAACGTCGCACTACGAGGATATTTTCAAGAAGAACAAAGAGAAGGAAGCCACAACAGAAAACCTGCAGCTTAGGTAACTTGCTACAATCGTCCTTATATGAAAGGCAATGAAAGAAAACACTTGATTTAAAAGATGATGGTAGGGACATGCATATAATTCACCTTCTTCATTTCTCAAGCTTGGGGCATTAGTAGATTTTAGAGGATGTAGGTGCTGTAAAATCGAAGTTTCCTCCAGTTATCAAGCTTTCTTCTGCAGCTGCAATAGCAGAATTTACCGTCCCGCATACAAACGTCTCCCTTACTCAAAAGAACAGCAGAATACGTAGGAACAGATACTAAATCCTTTATGTGTGGGGTGTAGATCAATTATTGATTGATTTCTTTTTACGGTTTATCAACCTTTCTGCAGGTTATTTTAATGCCAGAAAATATTTTTAGATTGTAAGACCTTTTTAGGAAGTAATGATTTACTGATACAAACTCTACTAATTAACCCATAGCTGGGGGTAGAGGAGGTGGAGTCATGCCTTTTCCAAGAGTATTTGCGCGTAAATGAATATCACGGACCCAACTGGAATTGGAATCTGGCTCTCCGATTTCGAATCCTGAGCTGTTATCCATGATATAACCCACATATATAAACTTACAGCACCTGGTATTCCTAATCTATCACCCATCTTGGTACTGACCAGGTTCGACGTTGCTTAACTTCGGTGATCGTACGAGAAACAGTGTTTCAACGTTATATGGTCATACTCTTGATGAATCAGTGAGAACTACGAAAACTTATTTATTGATACATTCATCCATTTACTCAGTGCATTTTGTGCCGCTGTGGTCACCACTTCCCCCTATTGCTGTTGTAATTGTGATTCATGCAAAATAGTGCAATGGCTTGTCGGTTCCTTTTGGCACCGGGCATGTTAAGGTTACTCTGTCCCTCCTCTCAGAAGATTCTTCCTCCGCCCATAGATAAAGCCGCTAACCGCTTAGGCGCAGCTCCTACGCCAAGGCTGGCGACTGGCCGATGACCACTTGCCACAAGTGGGTTGGGGAGAAATATCTTCCTTCACCTGTCGGGTCAGAAAACACTTCCGACTACCCTCACACATTTTAGCGGGCAGGTTGATTCAGTTGACTGGGGGGGGGGCGTCGCAATGTCAATGTGACTATTTATTGATAATTTATTTTTTAAAAAAACTTTTAAATTGTTTTTGTTTTATTGGTGGCATTTCTAATTTTCTTTTTTCATGTTTAATACCTGAGTTCAAGTTGAACCAAAAATAAAAAATAAAACAAATTGCAATAAATAAAAGCTCTGCATTTGGTAGCAAGTCTGTTAGTGAAGAAACAGAAAGAATTTGGTTTTAAAATTTGCAAATGGGGATTTTATTTTAGAAAACCTAAAGAGGAAATTGCTAAAAATGTAAATTGCCACTGAAGATTTGACGGCCATCACTGTCAGAAGTTCATGCACACGGGGTGTTCTGACTAGTATCTTGCCATTCTACCGTAAGTATTCTGTAACGCATCGAAATTTGATGATGGTGCTGCTCAACCCATCAGTCAACGCATTTTACAGCACATAAAAATCAATGAAAACGACTTTATCATTACGATCATAAACATAATCAGTGTTTGATAGAATAAGAATTACATAATTCATCTCAGCTTCTTTCAAATTAGTTCAAGAAAAGCACACACACACACCTTTTCCTTTCCCCTCCAGCTACACCTTTCTTTCTCTTTTCCTGTGATTATATAAGTTGGTGGGATATACTAGATTGTTCATCCTTCTACTTGCCTGACGAGACTTTGCGGTAGAAACCCAGGTAGAAAGGTAGACTGCTTTTTAATGATTTTGTATATATATATATATATATATATATATATATATATATATATACGAAAACAAATAAATATATATATATATTTACGAAAACACTACGAAATTTGGTCAATATATATACATATATATATATATATATATATATATATATATATATATATATATATATATGTTTATATATTGACCATATTTTGTAGACCTTTGATAGAAAGAGATTTTGACATTTTGCATAATGATAATTCCAGTTCTCAAGAAGAATAGGCAATATTATTGGTCCTGACCTGGCATCGCGGCTTCAGTCCTTTTCTCACCGCCGAAACGTAGCTTCCTTGTGACTTTTCTATAAATATTTTCATGGTAATTGTTCTGATGAGCTTTCCCCTTTGATTCCTACTCTTTATGAATTTAACCATACTACAAGATTGGTGGTAATAATTTTACAGTTGAAATGTCTAGATGTAACCGTAAGTTCTATGCTAATAGTTTTTTCTCTCGCACTTCTCGCTTGTGGAACTCTCTCCCAGTTTCTTGTTTTCCACTCAACTTTGATCTTCAAAAATTTAAATACAATGTCAATCGTTATCTTCTCCCTTATTAATTCCTGTTCTTTTACTGTTCTCTCTATAATTTTTCCTATATTTCCCTCCATTCAGTAAACCTCTTGCGTCTTAGTAGCTTTATTACCTTGCTTGAGGTGAAATAATTAAAAAGAAAAACAAATTGACGATACTCAGTTTGAATAATTTCTAGAGTGTATGCATCGTACCTATTCATCCGAACTCTCGTTTACGGTTTAGTTAAGAGAAGAGAATTATATTTAGTTTAGGTTTTTGACCCCCGGCTACCGTTTCCTGCGATTCTATCAATCGGTCGATTAGGATCTGTTTTTATCTCTGCGACTGGATAGATGCTTTGGGTTAGAAGTCATAGCTACTATGGCGTCGGTATTGGAGTATTTATAACAGTTCTTTCAAATGCTGTTTTTTGAAGCGTTCAGTCTGCTCCTTGAGAAGAATAACACTGCACAAACATTTCTGCTCGAAGACAGAACATTTTTGGCTTGAAAGACTCTGTGATAACCTTCTGGCATACCTATCTGTCTCTTGATTCAACGTTCGAAATGTAATTACGTATTTCATCGCTATGAATTATGACTCAACTAACCAAGGATGAATGATACGAAACTGCGTCTAGAATTAGTTTATGATCTTTTCTATCCGACAGTGTGTCGTTAATCGTGCATTTTAGAGTTTAACCCGATCGAGAATTATAATTTTAAAATACAACATAATCGCCATTGAATTCTGAAAGACTAGTATTGCTAAAGGTTCATTTAAAAAAAAAAACATTTGTGCAGTCGATATGGGTGTTGTTAAGGTTTGTACATGTCAGCTGTCGTTTAAAAGGTTTTTAAAATGGCGTTTGTGACCTACCCACATGATTCGTTATGGAAGCCGACCGACTCTGAACGAGGAACTTTTGAAAGTGACTATTGAACTGGATTCAGATCAAAGCACGAGAGATTTGACGCAAAAACTTAATGTTTCAAGTTCAATGCCCACGAACATTACAAGCGAATTGAGAGAAAATGCTGAGAGTTTTGTTTCATGGTGAGCTTTCACTTGTGAACTAAACACAGCGTTCTACCATTTGAAGTAGTCTTTTAATCAGGAATGCCTACCTTTAATTTTTGCATCGCCTTCTCACAGGTGATAGAAAATGGATTTTGTATGTCGACAGTAGTTATCAGCAAATGAGTAAACAGTGTCAACACCAAAATCAACACTCCAGCCACAGAAATCCTCGTTTTGTGATTGGTTGTATATTAAAAAAAATGTCGTCCACCACGACCTATTGCAACATGTAGGGACCATCACTGCAGACGTTTATTGCCAGCAAGTTGATCGAGTAAACAAAACATTGCGTAAAAAGTGTTCGGGTTTGTTAAACAGAGAAGATTTTCTGTCTGAATTTCTGGGATAAAGAGTTATTTCTTTTCTTTCCTTTTATGTGCCGTGTCTTCCAGGGCGTAGGCGATCATGGCTCTCCACTCCCCACTATCCCTTGTAGCTTTCAATAAGTTTCGTCCCTCTGCCACCCCCCAGATCACATCATCCAATTGCTTAAGCCCGCCAGATATGTCATGTGTTGTTTTCCCTTGTCTCTCTTTCCTTCTATTCAACCTGTGAGTATCAGATTCTCCAAGCCATCCTTTCTCATTACATGTCCCAGAAATTTCAGCTGCCTCTTACTGATGTTAAGTATAAGCCCCTTCCTTGTTTGCATCCTGTCCAAGACCTTATCGTTGCTCACACACTCGGTCCATAATATGCTTAGCATCCTTCTGTAGAACCACATCTCTGTTGCCTCGAGTCTCTTCTTCGTCTTTGAGGAGATCGTCCAACATTCGGTTCCGAAAAGGAGGACAGATGTCACAGATCAGCTCAGTATTCTTTTCTTTGTCACCAAAGAGATCATTATGTCTCGCAATGCTCTGCCCAGCTTTTGGAATGCGTCCTTGGCCATCCCAATACGTCTACGGATCTCAGTGTAGCACTTGCCGTCCTCTGTCAAAACAGTTCCCAGATATTTAAAATTCCGCATCTGCTTGATTTTAGTATCCCCGACCTGCAAATCGCATTTCGGGTTCATCCGTTTACCGATTATTGCCTTCATTTTTGTTGTTGTTATCGGTTTCGGCCATTGCGTCTTCCGGCCTTCCCTGGGTGTATGTTGATATGGGCAGCCTACACTAAACTGAACTCATCATTAAATCTACGGGGGTATACTGTGTTCGTTCCAATGTCCATGTATAGGGATATCGTCCAGTTCTTATTTATAGTACTGCTCAGTTATTGCTCGTCCTTTTCCACCGAGTTACTTAGAGCTTCAAAGGTCATGAATAGATAGGGAACATAAAAGAAGAAATAATATTTGTAGTGGCAGTAGTAGGCACATTTATTTTTATTCAACACCCACAGAGCCCACCTGTGGTTTATACTGCAACTATGCTGAGCAGACCTTAGTTACAGTTTCTGAGAGAGAAATAGAGCGAGCGAGAGAAAGAGAGAGAGCACACAATCCGTCTTAACCAGCAATTTGAACAACGCCAGTACTCGCAAATCCTAGCACAACCATAGACGGATTCTGAACATTTTCGTCTACCCAATTTCACCTCAGTGCTTGGGTCAACCCGTGGTATGGTTTTCAGACACTTTTCAAAGGTGCCGCACTATGGGATCACCTCCCTAAATCGATAACATCAAGAAATCACCATCCTGATAAATCAACCATAGGGAGATTCGGAAAACTAAATTTCAAACTACTCGACCAATTACATACACCCTTGTGCAAATAAATTGAAACAACCACTTTAATTTTCTTTCTTTCCCCAGACGGTCAGTTTTAGACCCACTGGAGTGACAAGGTGTAATCGATTTATATTTTCCCTAGGATTAGGTCATTTGCAGTGATGTGCAGTAATGTAAATCTATTTTCGGGGTGTATGATGAAATTTGTTTGGTCTTGAAATATATTGCGTCATCCGTGATTGCAACAAAGTTTTATCACTCCCAGACACTATTGTCTCAACTGTCGATTAGTTGTCCTACGGCGATTGTCTGTGATGGACGTTACTCCAAGGAAGCGTACAACGCTGCACGAACACAGTACTATAGATTAGGCCGGAAACCCTCCTGATTTAAATTCAATCGAGAATCTGTGGTCAATCTGCAAGGAACGACTTCGTGGAATGGACCTACGCAGTACTAATATATTACATTGGAAAAATATGAAAAAAATAAATAATAACGGAATTATTCGTTTTGTTTCAATTAATTTGCACAAGGGTGTAAATAAATAAACGTATACTACGTAAGTTTGTGAGTAGCGGAATGGCTATCCGCAAGCCGGGTTCAAATTCCGGGCTAGTCTGATGAACTCACTTTCACAGAAATACACTTCGGAAATGCATCTTCTCGCCTCATTCAGTTATTGGTTAAATGGCAGAGTAGACTGGGCTCGCTAATCTAAGAGAAGGAATATTCTGAATTCGAAACTGTAGAGGAGGCTAAGGAAAAGCACTCCGCTATATTTCTGATTAATATATTTGCAATTCCCAGAAAATAAAGAAAAGGAATCTGTGGAGAACCATGATCACCTTCGTCCTGAAATTATATAACATTTAAGAAAGATTACGCGGAAATTTCTAACCTGATCAATTAGAAGCAATTGTCAAAATGCAAGATGAATAAAACAACTGTCCAACGAACAGAATTGATAAAGTTAGCAATAAAAAGATAGAAATAATTATATTTAATTTAGGTTTTTGGCCTCCAGCTACCATTTCCTGTCATTCTATCATTCGGTCGCTCGGGGTCTGCTTTTACCTCTCCGACTGAAGAACTGCTTTGTGTCAGAAGTTACAGATATTATGGCGCCGGTGTCGGAATATTTAAAACAGTCCTTTCAAATGCTGCTTATCGAAACGTTCAGTCTGCGTCTTGAGATTAACGCTATACAAACATTTTACTCGAAGCAAGAAATTTCAGGCTTGAAAGACTCTGAGATAACCTTCTGTCGCTCGGCTGGTTCTGTTTTTTCCTGCCTATCCCGAAGCGTTTATCGATTCATTTACCAAACCGCCATTACTACTGATTACTTATTTTTGCATGTTAATCTACTCAACCGGCTATGATAATTAGTAAAAATCCAAATCTATGAAAATTACAACATAATTAATATCTATTAATTAATTCGAATATAATTATTATTAGTTATTACTTCAGGTATCCCATAATATTTGTTATATTTGCATATATACTTCAGACATTAAATGTAACAAGAACTATGGGATGGCGTTTGTATCGCCTCTCGTACTGCCAATGTGAATACGACGTCTCGCGCTACAGTAGTGTATGCCCAATGATCTTTCTTCGTTGACGTGCTGGATGCAAAGACACACATTAGGATGAGGAAGAGACAGTTGAAATGTCTGGGATATATCGTAAGGACAGTTTCGAAAACTTTATACTCACAGGACGTATTGGAATAAGGAGAAGTAGAGAAATACAACGAACAGTTTACCTAATGGGTTTGTGTGAGCGGATTGGCAGAGCAGGGAAAAGGAGAGCCGTGATCGCCCACATCTTGAAGGGACATGGCACATAAGTGATCAGGGAGATTATGGCTCTCCACAGCTTCCTGTACTTGTACCTCTAATTAACTTTTGACTCTTTATCATTCTTCTTTTTCCTTACTCTTTTCCATCCAGATAAATTCATTTGACAAGTTACTTGCTATCTCCATCCGTCTGTCTTGCCTTCAAAATGCCCTGTGAGTGTTTCATTCGCCAGGTCTTCTTTTCTCATTATGTGTCCCAGAAATTTCAACTGTTTTTCTTTCTTTTTTCCTAACGTTCACTCAAGGTAGTTAATGTGTGGGTCTGTATGAGCGTAAGAAAAGGCAAGAATAAAAGTTCATGAGGTTATGTGGGAAAGATAACGGTTAATCGTAGACTTGAAGAGGTCAAGATTGTAGTGCTTGGGAAAACACCCTCTTGGGAGTCTGTTCCACGAAGCAGCGGTTCTTTAGAAGAATCTTCTACATCTTCTGTCTTCGTGAATCTCATTTCTCTTTTGTCTTTTCATCAACCCTCCTTATTCTCAGTATTCTCTTTCACTTTCACTCCCTGTAACCCACTGCGTCTTAGTGGCTTTGTTGCCTTGCTTCGGGTGAAATGATTAAAATATTTTTTTAAAATCTTGGTTGCTTTCTTAACATCGTCTCGTTGTATGAGTTAAGTAAATCCGATGAGAAAGCGCGTCCTTCTTATGCCTCTTTATATATGTGTGTACTCATTGAACTCTTTTTCTGTAGAATAAAGAGAATGGTTAAGCGGAAGTGATAAACATTTCAGTCACAATAAAAAAAAAGAGGAAGAAGAAAAAAAGAACATGCTAAAATAATAGGAGGCAAGTAATGCAAGTCAGAATCAAAGCAACTATACGCTAGAAACAAAGTAAAAACTTTACTGAACAGAAGTAGTGTCGACACGCAAAAGAGATGCAGTCAAGTAGTTACAGCCATCTAACAAAAATGGGATTTACAACAATTTTGAGAAAGGAATTGACAAAATACACGTTATCGTTGTGATTTTAATTGAACATTTTAGTGTGAAATTGCTTGTAATATTTCATGCAGACGAAATTAAAAATTCGACTAATGATTTTTATTTTTAGAAAATGGAAACAACAGGCACTTATACTTAACATCAAAAAAAAGACAGCTGAAATGTTTAGGGCAATAATAAGGAAAGAAGGCTTAGAAAATTTGACACTCACAGGACATATTCAAGGCAAGATGGACAGAGGAAAGCAGCAAACAAACTCGTTAGTGGAAATAACTGGTTGGCACTAAAGGAATTAGGAGAGCTAGAGAAAAGACAAAAATATAATAATGTGACACCCAACCCTCCTCTGTCCTAGTCAGGGCACCGTTTGTGACACCCGTACTGGTCGCGGCGCACTTGTCACGTCGGTCCTTTGTGACGGACTAACCCTGGGACATCGGTTGAAGTCTGGTTGGGTTCTAGCACCAACTTGTCGTACTCGGCTCGCTTCCAACGCCTGGTCACCGAAGCAACTGCTTTGATCTCGATTCAACCTACCCACGTTGTGATTTGATCTTAGGTTGACGAGATCAATCAGACGTCGGGCCGTAGTGCCAGCCGAATCCGGGTCAAGGTGATACTGCACAATAATGTAGACAAAAAAACAAAAGCACAAACAACAACTTCAAGGCGAGCGACTGGTTAGGAATAGTGATTAATTTTATGTCGGTTTGTTGAGTTACAGGAGTGCGTCTCTCTCTTTCTCTCCCAGCCCGAAGAAAAAAAAATGTGGATTGTAACACTTTTGCGTTCCTTAACTAGGTCTGGATGTCGAGATGGCGAATATAAGTCAGACTTCTATAATTTGTTCTTGGTTAGAAGTCTAGTCGGAAACTTGTTTTGATGGGAAATCTAAAGTCGGTCTTCAACAAATCTGTTCTTGGTTAGAAGTCTAAGTCGGAAGGCATGGAATCGTGCGGTCACCTGTGCGAGGCGCGTCTCTCTCTTACTGTACTGGCTGTACTCTTCTCTGCGAACTCTGCGAACTCTCCTCGACGAACTCTCTTCGACGAACTCTGCGAACTCCTCGACGAACTCTGCGAACTCACTGAAACACCCGTAGATGTTTGCTTATATGGACGCCGATCAAAACCTGGCGTGGGGTCGGACGTGGTGTGGCCACCACGTTGATTTCAAATCCCCAATAAGGATTTTCTTTGTTTTCGGCCAAAAATAATTATCATTTTCCGTATTTGGAAATCTTATTCCACTCCCACCCTCTTCTGCTCTCATATGGGTATCTCACCATACTTTAGAGGGCGTCAACGGTTTTCCCACTTCCTCGCAGTAACATCTCATACCTATCCTCTCAATGGGCGGTGGCGGCCTCCTCTCTGCGTCACATGATCATCTCCGCCTGGCTATTCGGCCAATAGGCGTCAACTGATAATCTCAATTTTTATCCAACTTCACGGGATATGTTTTTTTTCAACCAGGTTTATCCGTCAACATTAAGTGGAAGATTCTTTTTTGGCGAAATTGGGTTAATTAAAATACCCTAACATAGCCTTCGTTATCACAAACGAACTTAAACAAAATGCAGATGTCCCGTCCAGGCGACACCCCACCAACTACTGATAACACAAGTTCGTCACAGCCAATGTTTTATCTGCCCAGAGCTCTGGTATCACTCAACTAATTTTCACGACAATGACCATCAAAATGTTCGTGGGTGGCATTCTTTCCTTCTCTTATCATCTAAGTTGTTAAGCCCTGTCCGTCTGTTTCTTTCTCTTTTTCCTTCCTTTGTCCTCGAAGAGAATTTGGCATATCTCAGCATCAAACTTCAGCGAGAAAGTAAAGTGGTTATCTTGAATTCGCACTTGAAAATAACAAAACAAAAAAAATTTTTTTTTTTTCTTTTTTTCACCGATACTCTGTTTGGGAAAATAAAAAAAACAAAAAGAAAATCGCTCAGTATGTCTTTCGTTATATCTATCGGTTTAAGTAATCGCTCAGTATGTCTTTCGTTATATCTATCGGTTTAAGTATCCCCGTAATTAACTTCTGTGGTTAATTAATTGATTAATTAACCCTTCCGTTCCTAAATAGTGTTACAATAAGACCTACAAAGGACACAGGCATGATGGAGTAATGGCGATTTTCTAAGCGTAGGTTAGATGTGACACAAGGCTGAAAGCATGGGGCTCCCGGTGAGGAGCGAACTCACTAATCAGTTGTAATTGATCTATCGATACAAGCCTGCCAAACGTTGCACTATATCCAAGTGCCCATACGGAGTAATGGATTCGGTGCTAATACACTTAGGAAAGATATGACTTAATCTGCACCCCCACACACACACACACAACAGTTATGGATAAATAGCAGGACAGGCTATATCATATAGCGTTGGGTGGCAACCGATTAAAGTGAAGGAAACTTTGAATTAAAAACCTGAGAGTCTACTGTACGGACTGGGGGCAACTCACACCATATTCCGTGGTCTTCGTTTATCGGTCAAGAGTTTGGAGCGCCGCGTAGCTATCTGAAAGCCCCACTGACAGGATCATCAGTCAGAAGAATCAAAGTCCGTTTCTTCTACACCCAGTTGCCTCCCCACCCCGATGATTGAAGCAGAAGAAGAAGAAGAAGAAGAAGAAGAAGAAGAAGAAGAAGAAGAAGAAGAAGAAGAAGAAGAAAGAGGAGGAGTAGAAGAAGGAAGAGGAGAAGAAGAAGAAGAAGAAGAAGAAGAAGAAGAAGAAGAAGAAGAAGAAGAAGAAGAAGAAGAAGGAAGAGGAGGAGTAGAAGAAGAATAAGAAGGAGGAGGAGGTGGTGGATGAGGAGGAGGAGGAGGAGAAGAAGAAGAAGAAGGAAGAGAAGGAGTAGAAGAAGAAGAAGAAGAAGAAGAAGAAGAAGAAGAAGAAGAGGAGGATTAAGCTATCGTCAGCTGCTCCTTGTGGCATAATAATTACTAACCCGGTTTGCCATTAAGAATCAGTACAGTACTGAATAATAATTTACCCTGTGCCAAACCTACGCTTATTAAATAGTCATCCATTTATCTTTATATCTTCTCTTAACGTCGACCAAGAAACCTCTTTCTGTTGACCAACTTTTACAAAATGCTCTCAACAGCGAGTATTATTGTGCGGTCAGCCATCTTAGCTCTGATATTGATCAAATGGAAGCTAACCAGTTGGACGGGAAGCGGCAAAACTTTTTCTATGACAAACATTTTCAACCCATTATCGTTGTATTTGTTAATCATGCAATATCTAAGATGAAACTAGAAAGTTTGTAGTTTGGAATATCTGTCATTTCGTATACAACATCCAGACGATAGTAATGAGAAATTCTAATAATGTTATTATCATTACATAAGCAGATTAAAGGGGTTGGGTGTAAACGCAAAAGTAAAGATCTTACCTAATTAGATTCGATTCAAACTTTGATTTCTCCATTAGCCATCTTTCCAGAACTACCTCATGGATCAATCAATTGTGACTTGTAGAAATCAATCGAATGGATCAAATAACAGAATCTAGATTCAAATTATTTGTAGCAGCTACTGAATAAACGTTATATCTCATATCATCCTCCTATCATTTTCACTTCTTCATATATATATATATATATATATATATATATATATATATATATATATATATATATATATATGTATGTATGTATGTATGCATGTATGTACAGGGTGTCCATAAGGTTCGTGTGCACTTTAAAAAATTTATAACCTTATTTGTATTTGCGATAGAAATACTTTATAAAAAGGATTAGAAAGAAGTAAATCTATATTTTTTAATGTTTTATTGAAATTTTATTTAAGTTTCCACATGTCCTCCATCATTTAGCAATACAAAGGGTAATACGATTTTGCAGTTCAGGGAAAACATTTGCTGACTGATTTACAGTAATGCCTGAAATCACATTAGTTATTTTAGCTATACTTAAAACTAGATACATTAAACATTATAACATTTTTTTACAGATTATTTCTATCGCAAATACAAATAAAGTTATAAAAAGTGCACATGAAATTTATTGACTCCCTATATATATATATATATATATATATATATATATATATATATATATATATAAAGACATTTATGATATGTTTAACGTTCTTTTGATAGACATATCATAAATGTCTTTAAATAAATTGTCGGACTTTGTCCAATTCAAATATATATATATATATATATATATATATATATTAAATAATATAGACATATTATTTTGACTTGACGATCACAGGGCGTCTTACACTCCATTTGTCGGATACAAGTTCTTTCGTACAACATTCCTGTCCCCCTTCACAATACGGGGAAATACTTGTTGACATCACCAATATTCTACATCATAAAAACAATAGACAATGTCCAACAATTATTTTAAAGACATATTTTTTATGTTTATACGTTCTTTTTATAGATACAAATATTTAAGTAAATGCTCTGTTTATAATAACCAGTATTAACAACATTTACCAGCCTGAATGCCCGAGATATTATCATAGAAATTATTCGTCCTCCGATAGAAATCGAACCTGTATCCTATGCGGAACCGTCATATAGCTTAACGTGCCTTTACCGATTGGGCCACAGAGGAGAGTTCTGTTAGCCGGGTCGATTTTACTGTTTTTAAACAGAATTCTCCATGATTTTCTCTCATACATTCATACCTGCTCAATGCGTATCCAAATGTAACACACATTATAAAATGGACAATTATTTTTTAAGACATTTTTTATGTTTATACGTTCTTTTTATAAATATTTTTAAGAACGTGTAAACATAAAAAAATGTCTTAATAAATAATAGTAGCAATGTTTTAAAATGTATTTGACCAACAAGTAATCGAATTTGCATTTTTACCATCTCTGATTAGCTCCCTTATATTGTGTGCGCTTGTTTACAGAAAAACACCCCAGCTAGAACGGTTAATTTCAAAATAATTATAACAGAGCACGTTCATGCGTCTTTAAAAACGATCACAGTTACATTAAGTTTGTCTTCGCAGTTAATCCCTGAGGATGATCTCGGAGGAGATCGCAAGTACTTGGGTTAACAAAAACTACGGCGCCTTCCCCATATGAATTTCAACTTAACATCAAGAAGCTAATTAGAGAACTAGAAAGGATTAAAATAAATAGACATATGTTTATATTAATCAATGAAACATACATAACATGCATAAAGACAGATGGATAATAACTAAATATGCATAGAAAATAGACAAAAATGTTGATCTAATAAAAATAAGTCCCATTTACATTATTTTCGGCAAACCATTTCTTCGTAGATTTTACAGTGTGTTTAGGATCATTATCTTGTCGGAAGATCCAATCAGGTGGAATTTCATGATTTTCAACCGAAATCATTAAATTTGCTTTCAAAATATTTTGGTATTCTGCAGCATTCATTCTACCATTTATTCATGATGATGTCACCACCAATTTTCCCTGTTGGAACTGTGTTCTTTTGTTTCAAGGCATCGCCAGCCTCATCGAAACAAGAATGAATCTTTGTAGTCGGTAAATTGTTTTTGTTCATATGTAAAAATGATGATAAATAAATAGAGAGACAGAGTGGGGCGGGCAGGTAATAAATCACCTGCAGTTTCATTTGAAATTTAAATAGATTATTTTTCCAAATAAGAAGCACGACAAGTATTACCTGCTCATGGTCTACGGTTCAGAAAAGTACCATTTTGGAAAAAAAACCCTTCAGTATGTACTGAAAGGATTCTACTCCAACTATTTAAGTCATGTCAAAATTGTATAAATGGCGGCCCTTTAATTAATGTATCCTCTTTGTTTAATGAGGCTTAAAATTAATAACAATTGTGTCTATTTGCCTAAAGGTGTTTTCAGCACGCCTTGTATGTCGCTTTCTGATATTTGTTTTGCAAATTACACTTTCTGACATTTTATTGAATCGGAACAAAAATTCCTAAAAAACTCCTAGTTTCTTAAGTGAATTTCAAGGTCAATATTTATATATTTCTACACAGATTTATCCAACCACATACGTGCCATTTTGTTCCACTAACTTTCACCATTTTTGAGTCAGTTTCATGGTTTCATTCTAACAAAAATTAGCGTCTTTCTGAGTGACGATGCAGTTTTTACAGATTCTAGAATATTGGACGTCTTCCCATTAAGACCCTTTTTGTACAAATCGAAAAAAACGTGGCAATCCGAAGGAGCAAGGTTAGATGTATCCGCCGTCGGGTGTAATAAGACATAACTGTCAAGCAGTGCCAATTTCTGCTGGGTCTAAAGAGAGACATTTTTCAAATGCCTTACAACGTTCAAATGAAATTTGTGGAGTATCTCTGCGATGTCCCGCGTCGTGAAACCTGGATTATTTTTAATCAGCATTTCCATTTTGGTCATAGTTTTGTCGGAACGTTATCGGTTTTCCGAATTAAAATTTCAGCGCATCGCTCATGAATAGTACTCTCAGCTACGGCACCGTCTCCATAAACGGCATATATCCTTTTGCTATTTGGACAGCTTATTTTGTCTTCCTTTCTGGAAGTAAAAAAAAAACAAACGACCATCAAATGAAGAGAATGCGCCATTTTCCCTTTTAGTGTAAAATCATTTAAAATTCACAATCCACACACGAATCATATAGAAAGACGCGTCAAGATATCACTTTTCAGAATATGACATTATGACATAAATTTCAGTCACGTGTGAAATGAAATCACGTGCTGAAACGCCACCTGTTGAAATGCGCTACGAACTTTTTTCTAAAGTTATTAGGTTGAGATAAAAATCATTTCTGTCTTTGTTTATCAACGTTTTTTTAATGAATTACAATTGACACGTTCGGTGGAGGAGGGGCGTATTCGACAAAAAAATAGAAAATTACTTTTTTTCACTGCAAATTATTCATAATACCATATCCAAATATTTTATAAAAAAAAATTAGAGCCGATTACACAAAACTTCAAGCTCAATTTAGGTTTATAGTTCATGATCATGCAATGAGATGAGGTAACATAAACCATAGATTTATCTGTGGAATATCATTACATTATTGTTACATAATTATAGTGAAATCATTACGTTTTTTTGCCAAAAGCATTTTATTTTTGGTCATATATTAATTTAAAATGTTCATTTTTACAGGTTTTAATATTTAAATGGAATAAGATCATTCTAAATTTCGGAATTTCACTATTGCCCATCAAAATGACTGGAAGAAAGCGATCTAAAAACAACAATGGAAAAGAGAGATAACAAAACGTAAACGAAATAGCTCCAGTTTGTTCAACTTAGGAAACTTAGCATTGCAGCCAAAGTATTCTAAAATGCCAGCAATAACAAAAGAGAAAATAAAAAATTACCTAACAACAAATTGAATATAGCATCAAAATTTATATTTTTTTATTTATTTGTGATGTAACTAAATACATAATTGTCAGCAATGTTTCCGTAAAATTTGATATTAATCCTGTAATTAATACTTAATAAATATTATTATAGTTATTATTTTACCTAAGTGTAAAATAGTCCTACATTTAAAATTCCTTACGGCTAACCATGAAAAGAAATGTTGATAAAAACTGTCTAAAATCTTCAAGAGTATATTGCCGCAAAATTATCAACTGCCGTACAATTTACAATGACTTGTTGTCGCTTGTCAGGCAATTCTTTGATATCTTTTGAACAAAATTTCACAGGTTTGATGAGTAAGAAGTTTCAAACGAACTCTTGAATCTGGTTTTCATTAGAGAAAGTTTTCCCCGTCATAGCATTTTGCAGCGGTCGAAAAAAAGTAATAATCGATTGGTGCAAGCTCAAGTGAATGTAGCAGATGGAGCGGGGTAGCACAGACCAACCGACTTCCAAAATTTTTCTTGTGTTATTCTTGTTGTATGCGGCCTGGCATTGTCATAATATCTTCCTACTGATTAACTTTTCTGAGCCCGTTGCAGCTGCTGGACGTATAAATGTACATTTAGTGTTTCATTGTGTTTTAAGAAAACTAAATGACAAATACTCTGACGACCCTGCCATTCATACAACATTACCATTCTTCCACAGAGCTCAGCTTTTGCGGTAGATTGTGGCGATTTATGATTGTAAATCATCTGCCTTTTGCGTTGAACTTTGTGGTATGGCACCCATTATTCATCACCTGTTCCGATATATTCAAGGAACGGTTAGCTAGGATGATACATCGGCCATTGCAACTGCTAACGGAAACGGAAATTAAATATGATTCAATATAAATAAAATTGTCTAATTTTTTTTTCACAACTCAACCAAGGAAAGATTATTCACTCCAGTTGACGTAAAACTATCGTAAATTCTCTGAAATTGATTTCTGTCGGTGTTTTTTTTTCCTTAAATATCTAAAAGACCAAGAAATGGCAATAAAATAGCAATCATTTGCTATTTTACCAATTTTCTGACATTATTTATAGCAACATTTTTTCAACATCTTTTCATCAATGAGAAAAGGACAAAATAGTAAATTATTTTTGCTTACATACTATATATATGGGCCGAGTGGTTAAAACATTCGCATTCTGACCATGAGACCCGGGTTCGAATCTCACCATGGTCGATTTCTCAGGAAGGAGACTTCCTGATGTTATCGGACTGGAGGGGTTGATCCAAGCGTGCGGCACCTTTTGATGGACCCAAGCCATGTGAGTGAAATTGAGTAGACTGAACTCTTGGGGCCATCGATGGCTGTGCTAGCACGAAGTCACAAGTCATCGTATCGAGGACTTAAGCGGGCTGGTCTTGTTCAAATTATTGATCACACTAAACAACACGCTTTCCCAGAAATTGTAACTAAGGTCTGCTCAGCATAGTTGCAGTATAAACCACAGGTGGGCTCTGTGGGTGGGTGTTGAATAAATACAAATACGCCTGACTGATTAGTAGACGGGTATCCCCGAATACGAGTGGCCAGCTATATATATATATATATATATATATATATATATATATATATATATATATATATATATATATATATTATAAAATGGACAAAGTCCGAGAATTATTTTAAGACAATTTTATGTTTATACATTCTTTTTTATAGATGCAAATATTTAAGTAAATGCTCTGTTTATAATAAACAGTATTAACAACATTTACCGGCCTGAATATCCGAGAAATTGTCATAGAAAATATGCATCCTCCGACCGGAATCGAACATGTATCCTATACGGAACCATCATATAGCCTGATGTGCTTTTACCGATTTCGCCACAGAAGATCGATTTTACTGTTTTTAAACTACAATTTTCCATAATTTTCTGACGTACATTCATATCTGCTCGATGCGTATCCAAATGTAAACAAATGTCGGAGGACGCATATTTTCTATGACAATTACTCGGACACTCAGGCCGATAAATGTTGTTAATACTGTTTATTATAAATAGAGCAGTTACTTAAATATTTGTATCTATAAAAAAGAATGTATGAACATAAAAATGTCTTAAAACATATATATATATATATATATATATATATATATATATATATATATATATATATATATATATATAATTAGTTTACGAAAAACTAGGTAATCCGTATGGGTAGATAGAAGGAGGATAAAATCCAGAGAGCTCAATGTAAATCAGAGCTAATAACTTAAATAAAAACAGACCACTTTAAGGTTCCATGTAATAAACATTTTGTCCGTCAAAAATGTGTAAATTTCTTTTTATTTTTCGTTTCAACCTTTGGAAGTAAAGTCTGATGATCCGCGGTCCCTTAAAACGGCTGTGGTGAAATAATTTATTACATGGAACCTTAAAGTGGTCTGTTTTTATTTTTATTTAATATATATATATATATATATATATATATATATATATATATATATATACACTTATTAACTAAAAAGAGTTTGACCAACAACATGCAGCAAGAATGACATCTACAATCTCGTATCAACGGTGTAAGCAAGTAATCCGGCACCAAGTACTTCATTTTGATGTGTTTAATGACGCAATTATTTATCAAAAGAAAGATTTATATGACTTTGATAAAAGCCAAATTTTTATGGTCAATAGAATAGGTCAGATCATTTCTGAAAATGGTTTGTGAGGTACCTGCGTTCATTTGTAGTGAGTACCAATCGGTAGTGGTCCAAACAAGGAAAAATCAATAGAGTACCCAAGCTAAGCAATATTAATCAACGAGAACGTATCTACAGGGTACAATGGGTTAGTTGTCGCCGTTTTATATTATTATATATACATTCGCGTTGTTTGGTTTTTGATTTTCTCGACTGCAAAGTATAGTTGAGCACCGTCTGTTAAAAGAAAGAGCACCATGACGCTAGTCCCTCCGCCAGAAATTTGGAAGCGGCATGGTGTACTGCTCGGCATCCACGCTATAAGCTCCAGTACGAACATTTCAGAGAGTTTGGTTGTCAATCTGAGGGCAGTACAGACGATTCGGAAAGAATTGGATGATATATCCAGTGAACATCATAGTGTTTAAAGTGATCACTAGTGATAGTGACGTTATGCCTCCGTTCATCTTTCCACGGGGCCCGAGACTCAACACAGAGGCTTACATTAAGTGCTTTGAGGGGGTAGTGCTTCCCTGGGTCAAGAGAGTGACAACATGACTCTGCACCGTGCCACACAAGCAGGAGAATCCAGTCATGGCCGTCAGACAATTTCTGCAACCACATCACCCCTTACATCTGGCCACTTAACTCCCCAGACTGAAACCCCCTTGATTATTAGGTGCGGTGTGCAGTTGAGCAAGAGACCAACAAAATTCCTTGTAACACCAAAGATGAACTGAAGGCAAGGATTATGGCAGCATTCACCAGCTTAAACAAGGAGACCGTTCAGAAGAGCCGCAGGAGATTCCGAAGTCGTCTGGAGGCTGCGGTTGAAGCCAATGACGATTTTATTGAATAAATTTACTCTTTAGTATTTCAAGATATTTTTGTGTAATTTTGGTAAAGATATCTGTTAAAATGAGATGTCAGTGTCATTTTCATTTTTGTGTAATTTAGACGACAATTTATCCATCGCATTCGGTAACGGACATGCAATCGCCGGAACTGGATTTTCTATCGATGAAGGTCGCTTGGTTCGATGATGGTACACTTTCTTCCGAAAGCCGAGCGTATATGCGTTGTTATCTGACCGGTGCAATATCGCCAATAGCTGCAATGGGAAAAGAACAAAGCCGATTTATACAGAAGTAACATTGTTACGCATACCACCTACCTCACTATCCTTGAAGACAACGTACCCTTCTTCATGGTAACGGTCTTCTACGACTGGCAGTGGCATCTGTCTGTAGAAAAATGCGCTCTGCTACACTGCAGTAGTTATACGAAAATGAAGACGACTTCTTTGTGTCCCCATGTTCGTGAAACTCCCCAGATCGTAATCCCATTCAACACTTATGAGATGCACTGGACCAAAACATTCTGCGTGCAAAACATCTATCTCATAATTTGCAGCGGTTAATCGACCGGTTAATGTCATGGCACCAAATCCAAGAGAAAATAAGAATTCTTACAGTATCCATGACTAATTAGGTATGAGCTATTTCGTAGATACACTAAGGGCCAACATCCTATTAAGCAGATGGTCATGAAGTTTGCGTCTACATAGATCTGCGTAACACGATTTTTGTCCCTCGTTAGCAACTGTTATTTCCTATTTGGTTCCGCCTAGAAAATATTAAGAATGGCTAATATTTCCTTCAAACTTTACTTTTGTGACCAGGATAATATTTCTGGAATTTACCGATTCCATTGGGAAAACTGGCAAACTCGTTCACGTAAATTAGGAAAAAGACGACATCTGATTCAAAAGTAGCATTTATTTATTCTAGGATTACACGAGAACATTCCCGTTCACACAAAGTAGGAACAAAACGACATCTGATTCCAAAGTAACATTTATTTATTCTAGGATTACACAAGAACATTCTCGTTCACACAAAGTAAGAACAAAAGACACGATTCAAAAGTAGCATTTATTTATTCTAGGATTACACAAGAACATTCTCGTTCACACAAAGTAGGAAGAAAAGACACGATTCAAAAGTAGCATTTATTTATTCTAGGATTACACAAGAACATTCTCGTTCACATAAAGTAGAAACAAAAGACACGATTCAAAAGTAGCATTTATTTATTCTAGGATTACACAAGAACATTCTCGTTCACACAAAGTAGGAACAAAAGACACGATTCAAAAGTAGCATTTATTTATTCTAGAATTACACAAGAACATTCTCGTTCACACAAAGTAGGGACAAAAGACACGATTCAAAAGTAGCATTTATTTATTCTAGGATTCACAAGAAAGACCACAAAAAATTTACAAGTCAGTAGATTTTTCACGATTTACGATTATACTGTAAATTACTTTCACGTATCTGCCTCCACCCCTAATATAGTGTCTCATCAGGTTTCCGATGTACGATCATTGCTAGCGATGTTCAAAGTCCAGTAGATCCTGGTGGAAGCACTCACCTTGATTCTCTGGGTACGCCCCCACCCCATGGTCTCTTTCAATTTATCAAGATGAGTGTCAAGTATGTGGACTCTGAGGGGGTCTATATTTATCAGGGAAGCGAGTAAGAGGAAGGGAGTTCCTCAAACGGGAAATGCGAAAGAAGCTGTTTGTGTAGAAGAGGCGGTTACATTTAACCGTTTCGACGGTGAAAGGGAGGGACCGAAATGCCAGCCTGGTAGCTCACTTAAACTCATGCAGTCTGGGCACCAGCGAAAGTAGCTCGTCGTGAAAATAATTGTCGAAGAGACGGGGAGTAAACACGGCACGTCTGTGTAAGATACCAGATCAGGACCTATCGCATTGCTGGATTTTGTTGAGGACCTCGATACGTACGTACAGAGGGTGCACCAGTTTATATATGACAGCAATATTCCAAGCAAGGATGGCTGGTTGATTTATAGATTTGAAGGATGGACTCAGATGAGGATTTTCAAAATTCTGAGTTTGGGTCCCAATTAATGTAGCAAATGCCACAAAAATACAGTATCTTGAATACTGACCATCCCTAATATTCTGATCCAGTATAGAAAATATCTATGATACTGTGGGTGGAGTCTCATGCCCGATTTTTTAATCATATTTAATACATATATTTCAATAACAGTATTTTAAAAATATTTGAATTATAAAAAGATCCTAAACTTTTACACTTAAATATTCTACTATCCAATCAAGCCAAACTATTCATCTTACCATCTAGAATATTCTTATGCAGACTTTACATGTGAAATGAGATGTCCACCTTTTGTCTTGATGCCCAACAGGCGTGCTGAAATATGCCTTGTAAGCCTCACACATTTTAGCAGATATTGCCAAAGAGTACTTTTTCGCTCTTGACATGATAAATTCAACGAAGATGCTTAGAACTTGGTGATGTCATCTGCGACGAATACAACATGTATGCACTTGGACAGCTAGAAGTTAGCTGAAATTTCTCTCTAGTTCTTGAAACTTCTATAAAGTTCTAAAAGATTATCCTTCAGGAAATCAGCGCTGAATTTGTCTGGAATTTAATGGAAAAAGGTTAGTTTCAAAACATTCGATGTCCAAGTCACAAAACAAAGTTTGAACGGAATAATAGTCATTTCCTTTGTTTTTCTAGACTGTTCGTAGCTATTAAGAAATAATACCTAAAATTAAGAAATAATACCAGAAATAAAAAAAGCAAACATTTTGTTACACAATGTAATGAACCCGAATAGATAGACAGATATGAACAGACTGCGACAGATAGATAGATAATGAGCAGAAGGAGATAAATAATGAAGAGAATGAGATAGATAGATAGATAGATAGATAGATAGATAATGAGCAGAATGAGATAGATAATGAACAGAATGAGATAGATAGATAGATAGATAGATAGATAGATAGATAGATAGATAATGAGCAGAATGAGATAGATAGATAGATAGATAATGAGCAGAATGAGATAAATAATGAAGAGAATGAGATAGATAGATAGATAGATAATGAGCAGAATGAGATAAATAATGAAGAGAATGAGATAGATAGATAGATAATGAGCAGAATGAGATAGATAATATCAGACATACGATATATATATAGAGAGAGAGAGACAGACAGACAGACAGACAGACAGAGACAGAGAGAGATATATAAATAGATAGAAAAATCAAACTAACTATACCAGCCAACGGTCTACCAAACTAGATTGCTGACAGTTGGTCAAAATTCACGCGCTCATGTATTTGTGCGCGCCCGCGTGTGTGCCAGTATATATATATATATATATGTGTGTGTGTGTGTGTTGGCGCGCGTGAGTGTGGATGTGCCGGTGACTCTATAAAATATTTCTGATTCTTTACGGTCGATACTCTCTCATCGATATGCAAATATTTATGACAAAAATTTGAAACGTCATGTCCAGATTGTTAGGCAAGAATTGACCATTTGAGCCAGAACCGAAAATGTATTTTCCGCCAGACTTCATAATAAGTAGTAAAGGCATTTCGCGAGAAGATGGCCCTCAAGAAATCGTTTTCTTCATTGCGCGTGACCATTGCTATGCTACTAATGTCTTCTATTTTAGGGTTGCAATTGGCCTCTCTCCAAACAATGAAGAAGAGACTTACTTTCAGTACCAGGGATTTCTGAAATGGTTATCAAAATTGATAATTTTTCACATTGAAAACTTGATAAAAACATCGGTCTAAATGTTTTGATAACAACAACAAAGATGAGGACAATAGTCCAAGAGTAATTAGAGCGCTAATAATAATCCTCAATCCAGAAAGTCAGACAAAAACAAACAAATTTATTAAGAGTTTTAATTTTCTAACTTATAAAAAATATCACCACAGAAGAATGTATAGCGTCGGGTTTCCAAATTGAAGATATATACTTGAAATTCCGAATCCCCAGAATCAAACATGCAAATGATTTGCCTTCTGAAGAACGTCCAAATTATTTTTTTTGTGCTGCTGTAACAAATGCTGGATAAAATAGTAAGGTAAACGGGGTTCTCTTGCCTTTGTTGGCAACTAGTCTAAGTAAACTCAATTCAAAACCAGACTGAAGAGAAGCGGATTCCGACAGGATATATTGCCCTAGACTCGGTTCTGTTGCTTGAGATATAGTATACGTTGTACCCGACTGGGTTATGGGACTTGTACCGTGACGAACCAGTGGTGAGTGTTGTGAAATTAAGATGAACAATACCGCGGAAAATGGTATCATGAATCCGAGTTCAAGTACCGGTTGCGGTAGATTTTGTTTATTTTGCGCTAATGCCTTTTGGTAAGGCATAAATCCACCTTTCCCTGTTACACCAGGAATTACACTTTGCTACTAGTACCGTAAAACCTGTTGTATGTTACCTCGAAAGAAGATGGGCACCGCCGATTAACGATCATTTCCTCGAGAAATTTCGTGGATGCCTATCAAAACACCCCGATTTACTCATATGTAGTTGGACAATAGGATATAAAACGAAAATGAGATTGCGCTTAATTCAACATTGTGGTCCAAGCAGAACGATACAGCTAGAAACAATGCACATGACATAACAAGCCACGTAACCAATTGGAAACGTCGGAGACCCACATAGAGGGTAGTAATGTCTGTATTGGGGTGCCTATGTCAAGATAGTTTGGTAAGAACCCCTCCTTCTTCGGGGTGCTTTTTTTAATTGAAATTTCTTTCTCACAAGATAAGTGAGTACAGTCACAGCAGCTATTTAATCCATAGTTGGAGAAAACAGATACGGAATCAAGGTTATTTTTAAGAAAAAGGACGGACACATTCTATGTTCGATTTCCGAGTTGTTAAGCATTATTCTACCCACACCGATGCGCTAAACAATAATATAATAATAATAAGAAGAATTTCTTGATTTGAAGCAAAATGCTAAAATAGGTCCATGCGAATAATTCCGATAAGTATTTGATTTCCAAGTTGCTAACACGTACACTACTCGCATACTCGCCCTGCACTGAGACCATGCGAATAATTTCGATAGGTATTTGCTTTCCCTGTTGCTAACAAGTCCACTAGTTGCATCCAAAGCCCTGCACTGAGACCATGCGAATAATTTTGATAAATAAATAGAAATAAATTAAGAAAGAATCATTAAATGTCGATTTTCGAAAGACAGATCGAAAAAAAGGCAGAAAAGCGTTAAAGGGCTGTTATTTGAAAGAAAGAAAGAAAGAAAGAAAGAAAGAAAGAATGAAAGAAAGAAAGAAAGAAAGAATGAAAGAAGCATTATAATAGAGATATTTGAAGGACAGAGAGAAAGAAAAGAAAACGAGAAAAACGTTAAGTGAGAGGTATTTGTAAGAAAGAAGAACAAAGAAAAGAGACAGAAAGTATCGTTAAAAGGAAGATCTTTGAAAGACAGAAAAACATTAAATGGGGATCTTTGTAATAAAGCAAAGGAAAGAGATACAGAAAGAAAGAAAGAAAGAACGAAAGATTAAAACAGTGATATTTGAAAGACAGTAAGAAAGAAAAAAGACAGGAAAAACATTAAATGGGAGGTATATATAAGAAAGAAAGAAAGAAAGAAAGAAAGAAAGAAAGAAAGAAAGAAAGAAAGAAAAAGAAAAGATGCAATAAAACAGAAATATTTGAAGGACAGAGACAACAAAAAAGACAGAAAATGAACTAAATGGGAGGGGGTATGTGTAAAAGAAAACGAAAGATACAAAGAAGAAAAAAGAAAAAACGGAGATTCATAAAATAATCTTTTATTTATTAGATATTTTGTGTATGTCTACATAAATGCAAATTCGTGCGTAAGTTTTTTAATCGGATTGTCACGGCATGATTATGTTAGTCTACAGGAATGTAAACACAATATTTATGCTGTCATAGATTCTGTAATATTGTAGTTACGGTTGGATATTGGCCGACCACCAACTGTCTGGAATTGTGGAGAAATTTTTTTTGTTTTTTAATCATATCTCGATAAAGTAAAAAAAAAAAACAAGCGCCGTGTGTAATAATAAATATATTTTCGTCTGCAATTCTCCCTGGTTGATCGATCATATTCTATAAATTTAAAAAATAAAAAGAGATAAAAATAAAAATTGGGCAAATATAAAGTTTTATCTTTCACCGAAAAGGCCTTTCTGATTATTGGTTTAACATTTTCATATTTTATCAAATTTACACAGTAAATAAAGACTGCTGATTAATAGAGATATCATATTTCTTACAATATAAGGTGCAATTTGTTTCAAAAATAACAAATAATAAACAGTATAATACTTTAATTAAAGCACATCAGCCTGCCTCTTAAAACCCTATGGTTGTATTATTGGTACTGTACGAATATCTAAAGACAGGCACTCTACTGATGACACCGTTATTAAAAATCTTATTCGGAAATGCGGGAGAAGAAACTATTAGCATAGAACTTAAGGTTATAATTAGAAATTTCAACAATTAAATTAGGAGACCTAACAGCCAATCTAGTAAATTATATTAGTATTATTTTAATTTTTCATAATAATTTTAAAATTTATAATCGTATAGATTATAAATTTTAAAATTATTATGAGAAATTAAAATGAGACTAATATGATTCTGACGGAATCCCAATCAAGAAGTGGTAGTCCGCGAAAAATAACTGTTACGAGCAAGTAGATATCTTCCTTGTTCGGCAAACCCAGGTAAATCCTGCTGTGAATTCTGTGGTTCTCCAAAACTTCCTGGTCAATATAGGAATCAATGTGCATACGTCTACAGTGTGACAAAATCTAAACGATGCCGGATTTTCTAGAAAGAAGCCGCTGCTCACGAAAAACCTCAAACTCGGCTCAACTATTAATAAACTAGAAACGTTCTAGCGAAAGGTTTTATAGACGGATAAGACCAAACTAGAGAATTTTGAGAGAAACTGTATGTCTAGCGAGTTCTTAATACGGCTTTTGAAGAGAAGAATTTAGTGCCAACAGTTGAACATGGGATGGGGAGTCTTTGCTGCAACTGGAACAGGCAAAATAGTATGCATTGACGCCACAATGGACACTGCAACATACCAAGCAATTTTGAACGAAAGCGTCCTGCCCTTAATTTGAACGTTGGAGTTTAGTTCCAACATGACAATGATCCGAAACATCAAAGTAAATCCACAAAAAATGGGTTCGAAAAATGAAATTTCAAGTTTTAGAATGGCCTAGACGAAATCCTTATCTAAACCCAACTGAAAATGTGTGGTTCTAGTTAGAGGCAGTAGATACAAGAAACTCAGGTAATATCGAACAATTGTGAGAGTTCTGCCAAGAAAATGATAAAAATTGACGCTCACTCCTGCCAGAAACTTATAATAAAAAATTATAGAAAGGCTGGTCGACGTCATGACCTCAAAAGGAGGAGGAGTCAATAAATATTAAACGTAAGGGTACACTTACTTTTTCACACCTTAATTTTTTATTAATATTTTTTATTCCAGCTTGATATTTTTTTAAAGTCGTTGTAATTAGTTAAATAATTCTTTTAAATGAATATATAGTTTAATTAAGATTTATTGATTATCTGGAAAAAGAGACCTTTTTTTTTACTTTTTTAATATTAGATTAGGGGTTCACTTAATTTAGCGCAAGAACTGCATATATAGGTCTAACGAATTTCCTATGGACATCAGCTTTTCTCTCTCTCTCTCTCTCTCTCTCTCTCACTCTCTTTCTCTTTCTTTCTCGTTTTCCATTCACTATCTCTCTCAACTTTCTCACAGTAGATTTGAGTTTTTCATTTATTTCTTCACTTCTTTTCCCTTTCCCCCACTCTCTTACCTGTTCTCCTTCCTCTTGTTTCCCTGCCCATCTCTCTCTCTCTCTCTCTCTCTCTCTTTATTTGCTCAACTGTGGATAGTCGTGACATAAAATCTAGCTGCTTACGGCTTTCATTTGAATTAATTATTTGATAAATAATTAATTGATACTAAATTCTATTAATTACGCACATAATTAAAAATATCCATCTTTTTAACTTCAGGTTCGAAAACCAATTCTTCTTATCTTTACTTTATTAAAGAATTCCCAAAGAAACGCATTTTCTGCTATCTTAAAATTCTTACGATGTTCAACAAGATGTCTATCTAATTATTAATTTACATTTTTATCCCAAGAAAAAGATCCAAGCATAAGACAAGAAGACAAAGTATCCATCAAATTCTTTATAGGCTCCCTTAGATATTTTATTTATGCAAGCTGTTATTCATATTTCCTGGGTAGTGTGTTATTATACATCCATTCTGCTTTGCAAAGAGGATTGAACTCGATAGACCTTTTTCGATCGAAACCAAGGAAGCCTATTTATCTACACCCCCACTTGAGCGGAATGTGACTCTAAGCTTAGGTTTTTGGGAAAAGTCCCCAGACCACAGTTATAGGCTAGAACAACCTACTAATAATCTGCAAGACCAGTTCGTTCACTATTATGCAACAAGAATTTGCTAGCATTTATTCCATGATACCACGAGTTAAACAAACAGCTATTTTTTTTAAGCATTTCACCCCAAGCAAGGCGGGAAGCCACTAGCATGCAAGGGGTTACAGAGGATTTGGAGCGAGAGCAGATAGGAGTGAAGAGGAAAGGATGAAGAGAAGGATAGTGGATAGATCAAGGCAACTGGAGATGTAGATTGACATTACATTTGAATAGTTGGAGATTATATCTATCAGTTAAACAGGAATAGGGATGGGAGTTCCACAGGCGAGAGGTTCGAGATATGAAGCTATTGGAGTAGAAGAGACTGTTACATTTAAGTTTCAACAGTGAAAGGGTGAGTGCGGGAAGCCAGCCTCGTAGGACGCTTGAATTCACGATGTCTTGGAACCAGCGAGAGCAGCTCATCGGAGCAATTACCACGAAAGTATTTGTAAAAAAGACAGAGAGATGCGACAGCACGTCTGTGGGAGAGCGACATCAGTCGAGATGCCAGATCAGGGCCAATTACATTGCATATCCGTCTCTGGATCCTATCAAGAACCCCGAGACAAACAGAAGGGGCGCCAGACCATATATGGCAGCAATACTACATGCAAGGGCGAATGGTTGATTTGTAGATTTGAAGGATCGATTCCGCGGAGAAAAACTTCTTGGCGCGACACAGGGAGCCAACTTTTCTTGCGGTGGACGAAGCAACTGACTCAATATATTTGTTCCATCTCAGGTCAGCAGTCATTGTGAGACCGAGCAGCCGCAAAGAGGTGCTCTCGAGAAGTTCTAAGATATTTTACGTTAGGATTAAGACGATTTATGAATCATACTAAAATTCAAGGATCGAGAGCCACTCAAAAGTGAATGAAGTGTAGGGTATTTTTTAATATTTTAATTTCACCCCATGCAAGGCAGTAAAGCCACTAACAAGGGGTTACTAAGAAAAAAGAGAAACGTTATTAAGGATCAAGAACAATAGAAGAGTAATCAAGGAGACAGCAGATTACGATTGACATTTTATTTAATTCTTTGAAAATCAAAGTTGGCTGGAAAGCATGGAACCGGAAGAGAGATCCGTAAGTGAGTAATGTGAGAGAAGAAACTGCTAGCATAGGACTTACGGATGAATGACCGAGGAGGTGGTAAGAAACACATTATTTACATTATTCGGACTATTGTCCTCATCTTTGTCGCCATATTTATTACAACGTTTCGGCCGTTGTACGCTCCGGCCTTCTTCAGGTGGTTGGAATGTCGAACTGAACCCTTTATTTCACTCACTGGGGTAGACTGTTCTAGTTCCACGTGCCATGTTTAATGGGTGTCAGTTATCAGTTATCAGTTATCTCCTGTTAATTTACCCTCTGAATCAGTTATCTCCTGTTAATTTACCCTCTCCACTGCCTTAGCCGGGTATTGAACTCACACTCTTTGGGTCCTGTCACTGGATCTAACTAACTTTATCCACTGTGCCATTTGTCTCAAGGACAGTGAGCGAAATAAAGGCTTCAGGTCGACATTCGACCACCTGAAGAAGGCCGGAGCGTGCAACGGCCGAAACGTTGTAATAAATATGGCGACAAAGATGAAGACAATAGTCTGAATAATGTAAATAATGTACATAATACCTCATCTCAGAAATATAGACAGATACTGGTAAGAAGCAATTTGAAAGCCCATTGCTCTTCAAGCTGGTTTTGAAATCAGAGTTGTCCTTCTCTACTAAGGCTAAAGTGCCCAGTCTAACCTACTATTTAATCCATAGCTATAAGGACATAAATGAATAACTTTTCAACTGGCATTAGCGCAAAGTGAAAGAAACAGACAGGGTCAGAAGTTGAACTCGGCACGCTGGTTTCAATTTCTGCATCGAGACTATCTGCAGATGCTAAACTCAGCAACTATCAAGAAATATACTCAGATTATTTGGGGGGAGTCTGTTTTGGGGCGATGGTCAGCAAACTCATTTCGCACTCTAAATCGCTGGGGAACATGAAGCTCACTTGGTGCTCTTAAACTTTGACCTTGTGCCAAACTAAGGAAATATTAGTAAATATCTGTTTTATCCTAGGAATTAATTTATTAATTTTAATTTATTAATCAAGATCTAGCATCTTCCTCGTTGTGGTCTTTTAGGATTTGCTTGACAACGCCCATCTCCTCTTTAAATGTCATATGGTAATTAATAGTGTTTTACATGGTAACAGAAGCAAAGAATAATCACTATTTAATCTGCTTCTGCGCAGCTCGTCTTCTGTGTGGCGAGTCCCTTCAGGACATGGGCAGTCATGGCTCTCCACAACTTTCAATCCCATGTGGTTCTTAGCAGTTTTTCTCCTTCTGCTAAGCCTCCTACCCTCCCTTCCGCCATCCACTCCAACAAGCTTATCAAGTACGTGACTCGCTGCCTTCTATATTTCTTGCCCTAAATATGCCCTGTGAGGGTTAAGTTTTCCAAGCCCTCTTTCCTTATTATGCATCTAAAGAATTTCAGCTTTCTTCCTGATGCTGAGCATGTGTTCTTTTTGTTGCTATTTTCTTTACGACGTCTTCGTTACTTAATCGATACGTTCATGGAATTCTCAGTATCCTTCTGTAGAACCACATTTCTGTTACCTCCAGTTTTCTCCTCATCCGACGGCAGATGGTCAAGCATTCACTGCGACATAAGAGGATGGATATCATTTTTCTTTGTTTCTAAAGAAAAATGTTTTTTTTCTCAACACTTCGGTTAGCTTTTGGAATGCTTCTTTCGCTAGACCAATTCCTGTCCAGGTTTCAGCGTCGCATTTTACATCTTTGGTTAAAACGTTTCCCAGATATTTAGACTCCTTTTACTTGTTTGATTTTGACATCACCAATTTGCAATTCGCATCTTTGTTTTTTTTTTTTTCTTCTCTTGCTGATAACCAGACTTTTTCCCTTCTTGCAGTTGATGGGAAGACCTTTCTTTTTCAATTTCTTTTACTACTCTATCTAGGTGTTCCTGTAGTGTTCTTTCCGAGTCGGCCATCGACACTGTGTTATCTGCGTATCTTATACTGTTAAGATTATGCCCACCGATAATAAATCCTTCTCGGGTCTCCAGCTCCATTAGGATAGTTACACCTCAGAATTATTTTCTGTAGCAGTTTCAATTTTACGTTACTTATATGTAACTTGCAATTTTTACTGTTTTCTGTCAATTATGCCTTTTGTCTTCGTGCGGTTAATGGTTCTTTCCTCTTGCTTTCCTCGTCTACCCTGTGTATTAGTTCTTTCCATTTTTCATGAATTTGACATCAACACAATATCATCTTCATGGCTTATGTCAGTGCTCTTGTAGTATCCGGCCAACCCCAATATTTCTATTGTAGGAAATGGCCTACCATGTTGTTTCTAGTGCAGGGAGCATTCTATCTTCCAAAAATAGATTTAAGAAATTAATTTCTTTTGAAGCTACCCTGAAAGATATGTGTTTTTTTTTACTGAATATATTTTCTGTTTTTCTAAGGTTTAGGAGACATAACAAAAAGACAAAATTTATTAAGAGCTACAAAGGACAGGAAATTGTGGAGAGCTCTGATCGCCTACGTCCTGAATGGACACAGCACAGAGAAGAAAAATGAAGGGAGGAGAATTTGATACTTACAGAACCTGTCGAAGGAAAAGGAGACAGGGGAAGAAGGCAGGTCAGCTACCTGCAGAGCTTGGGTAAAATGGATGGTAGAACGGGAAGGAAAGGTTTGGCAAAGGGACAAACGTTCTTAAAAGCTAAAAGGTATTGGATGTTGCGGAGGGCCATGATCGACCACCTCCTAAAGAGATGCGGTACATAGGTCTTATTGAGAATCCTCCTTCTTCGAACCTCATTGACTGGTGCTACAGAATAACACATATCAAATAGCTAGATGTAACTGTAAGTTCTTTTCGAATAGTTCCTTTTCTCGCACTTCTCGCCTGTAGAACTGTCTTCCGATTTCTCCCCTCCCTGGCCCCTACAAATCTTCTAATTTTTCTCCATACCCAGTAACCGTTTGCGTGTTAGTAGCATTATCGCCTTGCTTGGGGTGAAATGATTAAAAAAACAGATGTACCTAATAAAGACACCATATCACTTGAGGACTACCAACAGCAGCAACAACTAAAATGGATAGCACATGTAACCCAAAGAGAAAATAATAACATAATCAAGATATTGATATTCCGCACTACTTCAATGAAAAGGATAGGAAGGAAACCACCCCTACCATCAATACTGGAAAGAGCAATAACAGTTAATGGACTTGAGAAACTATTTTCTTTCATTTTTTTTCGTTTTTTTTTTTTTTTTGAAAAATTGTTTTTAAAGAGATTTTTATAAAGTTCAACAGAAAGCAGCACTGGCTGATTGGTTAAGGAATGCCGAATGTTTCCTTATAAGGAAACAGCTAAAATTGCCATTACTTTGTTCTCAATTACCTGGCACACCCGGTACAGTAAAAACATTCAGATTAGAATTTTCTTCATGGCAATATAAGACTGCGAATCTATTGAATCACTGTTATAAGTATCTGAATTTGCTTGACTTTGGAGACTTTCGCGTGGTGAATGATTAATCCGCGATTAGATAATTCATTGTGAAAATTACGATTTCTCTCGGTAATGAATATTTAACAGTGTCTGGTATTAGCCTTAACTTTATGATTGTCTTCATTCAAACCTCGTACGTATGATCACAAAACTACGACTTCTATAATAATAAAGTGCAGTGTACGTCTGTCCGTTCGATATTCGATCCGGGGATCTACGCATGCGCGTCGAATAAATACAGAGGCGCATGCGTAATACGTACTTTTGTTCACTGGCCCGTTCGCATTCATTCAAACGCTAATCACGAGAACAATACAACTATTAATATTCATCGATCAAGTCAGCCTGAAGACTTTTTCTTCGAATTAATCTTTTTCTATCTATCTTTCTTCTTATAAATAAAGCGCAGTGTACGTGTGTCCGTCCGTCCGTCTGTTTTTCGAATCATAAACAACCTGAAGTAACAGGTAGTAACTACTGTAGTTACACGCGATTAAAAATTAAATAAATAACCCATTTCATTTAATGTAAATATCGTACTGAGTGAACAATTTCAATTGATATCTTATAACTAAACGGTAATTAAAACTTAAGCGTGGCACGGTACGTTGCTCATATTTGTTTCTTTCTTAGTACTGTGACGTATTCGAAATATCACATAGTTCGGTTTCCCTAATGTCTTTTAAGAGTGACTTCATGTGAAGGGATCATAAAGAATGGTGATTTTAAAAGTAAATAAAAATTGAGCGCAAAATAAACTACGGAGACCGGTTGCGTATACGAAGAAAGATTATGCTGAATTAAGATGTGGAATAAAGATAAAATAATTCCTATAACTTACGAAGAAAGATTATGCTGAATTAAGATGTGGAATATAATAAAGATAAAATAATTCCTATAACTTTTACGCACATAAGATGCTGAATGTAAAGGCCGAAGTCCCAAAAGCCCTCCGATAGTTCGCCAGAAGGGTGGCTTCTAGGCTAGTTAATAAATAATTTAATATGAAAACACACATCTCGCGCCAGGTTGCCAGGCTTCGTCATAAATAACTCGTATGTCCGTCTTGAATCTCAAATGTTTACCCAACTCACACTTGCGTCAATGTAAAAAGGCGATGATTATCGTATTTCATTAATTATAAAAAGGCAATATAAACTCTCTGGTTATTCTTCCCCGGGGAAGACTTTACATGATTTATTTTCGCTACTCAATTCTTCTTCGTCTTCTCCTTGTCAATCCAAAATCTTTCGCATGAAATTAAAAACCATATCAAATTAAGCCTTTATTGGTTGATGCTCATCTTAAGAAAAATATTGTTTATTTCTTTAACGGCATATTAACCCCTTATGGGTCATTTAATGCCAAAATTTAATTTTTTTGAAAGCATTAGTAATTTCTTTTACAAAAATGTATTGCTGGTAATTTTTTTCCGTACAGAAATATATTGCTGGTAATTGAGAACAAAGTAATGGCAATTTTAGCTGTTTCCTTATAAGGAAACATTCGGCATTCCTTAACCAATCAGCCAGTGCTGCTTTCTGTTGAACTTTATAAAATCACATCATTAAAAACAATATCTATTAACTGTTATTGTTCTTCTCAGTATTGATGGGGGTTTCCTTCCTAACCTTTTGATTGAAGTACTACGGAATATCAACATCTTCATTATGCTATTTTTTTCTCTCTGAGTTACATGTGTTATCCATTTTAGTTGTTGCTGCTGTTGTTAGTCCTCAAATAATGTGGTGTCTTTTACTATGAAAATGTATTGCCGGTATTTTTACTATAAAAAAATGTTATACTTTCATAGTGTTTTGATTCCAGTTTGTGGGTTAAATATTTGCCCATAGCTGTGACCCCAACTGGTGCTACCAGCCCGGGTCAGTGGACATGGAAACAACAGCAATTATGACGGGGTTCTACACTCCTCAAAACCTCCCGATCAGAGTCCATGCTGCTGAATGTAGTCTATCGTTATACTCAGGACGAAAAAAGAAAATAAATTTATCGCAAATATCCTATGTGGACAGCGATATTCTGTGCATAAAACGGAAAAACGAACGTGTTTAATCCGACTTTCTGAAAACGGAAAATCTCTAAAGACCGAACAATTTTTTCGTGTTCATTTTCCTGCAAAGGTTACCAATTTCACGAACCAAACTTAATCGTAGAACCAAATTCCAATTCTAGTTGGGTTCGTTATATTCACTTACGCAAATGTTACCAAATTCAATAACCAACGTCTCTAACAGAACAATGGTCTATAGGGTTAAAACATTCGTTAGTGAATTAAAACGCTGGTTAGTGAATTTCGTGACGTAATAATTGTGAGTTCAATCTCTGAGCACAGCGTGGCTTACGGCCACATCGCAATCAAACACAGTTCCCGTACGATTGCCCAAGTTAAGCATCATAAAGCCTGGTCAGTACCAAGAAGAGTGACCGCTTGGAAATACCAGGTCCTGTAAGCTTGGATTTGCAATTGGTATAATTGGATAATGATTCGGAAATTTTAAACAAAGGAACGTGTTTCAATTCCAGTTGGGTTCGTTATATTCACTTATGTGCAAAAACCCTTGAGAAATGTATGGCTCCATCTTTTCTCCCTCAAGCTATGGGTTAATTAGCAAGATTTCTATCACTAAAATCAATATTATCTCAAGAAAAAAACTGTATACAATATATTTACATTTCAGCATTCAGATATCTAAAGAGGTTGATATGCCGCTGAATAAAACCAAACAGCCAATCTGAGCGTCACAGCACAGATATGATCCAATCTCATTGGAAACGGAATTAAAAATAAATGAATAATTAACCTAGAGGAAATATCCCTAGAGATGGATAGCGGGACGAGAAAAAATCTAGCCACGTAAATTGAAGAATGGGTTCCATTCGAGCTCCCCTGGAAGCTAGCTGGTTAAAGCTTGAAACCCTGGTTCGAATCTCACAATAGTCGATTTGTGAAAGTGACACTTGATCGCGTATGGCATCGCTGTGAAGTAAATGCAAACCATGCCACATCCTGACCTAAACCTTGTGAATTAATTTGGGTACAGGAAATTGGTCGGAAGCCGTCGATGACTACATTCGTCCGATTCCTCATCTTATGGCAAGATAGAAGTTCTTAGCCTCAGTTGGCAATCCATCTAGAGACGTCGTCTCGATAAAAAAAAATCATCCGCGGCAAAGTAAAAACCTAAAAACTATAATACCAAAAATGAATAAATTCATATGAGTTTGTAATCTACTCCAGAGAGAAATGCACAACATGATGATTACCGGATAGACAAACACTTGAAGAAGACCGGAGCGCATAACGGCCGAAGTGATGCAATGCTAACAACAAAGATTGGGATATTAATCCGAGTTTGAATAATGCAGATTTTTACTTTGATAATCATGTTAATATAATTATAAATAAATAAGAAAAACTGACCCTCATCTGTCATACGGGACATACACTTTTAAAATGCCTCTAAATTATCCAAGAGCCACTCGAGGTAGAGATTTTAGAAGCACAGTTGATGAGGATATGTGAGGAAGATAACAGCTTGACGTTAGACCTGAACAAGTTAAGATTGTAGTGATCAAGGAAGCATTTTCTCGGGAGTCGGTTCCACAAAGCAGCGGGTTGTAGGATGAAGCCCCTCCAGTGGAACTTACATCTCACCAATGGAATACGAAGGGAATGAGGGTGGCTCGCTACAATGGCGTTTACCGTGTACAAGGCCCAAACATCACCCGACGTTACAGAATAAGAGGCACGGCTTATGGGAATATGTGGGAAATATAACGGTTGACCATCGACTTGAACAGGTTAAGATTGTAGTGATCGGGGAAGCATCCTCTTCGATTCCACAAAGCAGCGGGTCGTAGGATGAAGCCCCTCCAGTGGAACTTACATCTCACCAATGGAATACGAAGGGAATGAGAGTTGTTCGCTACAAAGTGTGTGTCATGGCGGGTCCTAGCCATGAAGGTTTAAAACTGGTCGAACTAGTTCGTCTGAACATTTCCATGGAAATGGCCTTAGAATCTGTTGTAGGGTTTAAAATATTTTGGCCTCTATCGAGACTAGAAAGTAAAGACTGGGTAGATCCTGCCCAAATAAGACAGCAGTACTTCATTTTTCGGTTTGATCTGGCTCATGTAAAGGTAGAAGATAGCACAAGGAGTCAGGTACTTACTGGAGCGGTACAGTGAACTGACCATTTTTCCAACATCTTTAGCAATGGATCGCATGTACGAGTTCCACTTGAGATCTGGGCTGAGTTTAATGCACAATAGACATTTTAATCCATAGTGGAGTGGGGGAGAAGAAGTGGATCCATGCCGTTACCAAAGGTATTTGCGTGTAAGTGATTATAACGAACCCGACTGGAATTAGAACTCGAATCTTCCAATTTCCGATTCCGAGCCGTTATCCATTACAAAACCACACATCCAATTTTACAGCACATGGTATTATCAAGCGGTGACCCATCTAGGTCCTGACCAGGATCGACGATGGTGATTGTACGAGAAGCGGTGTTTCAACGTGATATGGCCGTAAGCCCGAGTGTACATGCCTGTGATTGAAATCAATCCATTCTATTTTCTGTTTCCCCTCCGTGATGAGCAGACACAATGCAACTCAAAATCACATCAATATCTAACTACCGCTTTATGGTCCATTTATTTAATGGTCACAGAATCAGAATCAATAAAGAAATGGCATTGAACGATACAAGGGAAAGCGATCAAAATTCGATCCCAATTGATTATATTGCTTTTTGTAATTCCTAATTTCTACCAACCCTAATTGACATCTGGCACTGCTCACACGACTTACAACGCACGACAGATCAGTATTGGCGCATTTTATTAGTTATTTCGGAGTTATGGCCTAATCCTTTTTATAGAGCCCTCCCATCGAACAATGCTTATCAAGCAAATAGAAGCCGATTTTTTTAAAAATAATAATGGGTATAAAGTAATTAATAATAACAAAACAAAAGGCATTGAAACAAAGCAAGTTCAGTCGACCAATGATGACAATTCCAGAACAACGTAACTATAAACAATTTTTTCTATCCTCTGCCAGCCGCTATGATGGAGAAAGCATTATCTCGAACCGTCGCCAGTGAGACACGCTGCAAGAGCCACTCCATTTCGCGAGGCTCGTTCCTTAATCGAGACGCAATCGCGCCAATCCTCCGAAGGAACGCCATCGAACGAGGGCCAATAACCCTTGAAGCCTCCACTGCCACAGGAGTAAAAAAAAATCTATCAGCAAGAGAAGAATATTTAACTATTTTTTTTATCTCTGCGTCTCGGGCGACGAACCCCGATCAAATCAAATTAATCAAATTACCGACCGAAAATGTATCTGCACAGGTCGCATCCCAAATCAACGACTTACCCATTTTAAAAGGGAAGATGGTAATGCCATCCGGCCGCTTTCCATCACCACGGTCGAGGCCTACAGGTTCGATTTGGGAAGGGAACCCAGCTGCATCCAAACCTCTTTTGATGATGTCGTTAATTGCTGCATGCCGTGGAAAGCGGCCGGCACTACGACGACAGGAGAGAGGATGCAAACCAAACTCATCGATGGAGGCTCCACATCTGCATCTGTGACGCTCACATAATTTGAATCCAATATTTATTGCTTTGGAGTTAACCTCGCTAACCGCCTCAACTTGAAGCCTTGTGCCAGACTGAGTTAAGATTAGTAAATACCTTATAAGATCATCTGGCTTAATCTGATGCTTAGCAAATTCTTCTTTTTGATCATTTTTTATAAGTTATTTTCTTATAGGGAGCGGGTGATCAACCATACTGCGAACTTAAACTTTGTTCACAATACGGTCGATTTGCTAAAGTTATAGCGCCTGCCATCGGACAATCAGGAACTGATATAACTTTTCGGATGTAGGCAAGATTGGTAATATATTATTTTAAACTTAAGAACCAACACAAGCTCAAATAAAACTACATACATTTTTTTAATCATTTTACTCCAACCAAGGCAATAAAGCCACTAAGATGCAAGGAGGGTAAGAGAATGAGAGAAAGAAAACTTTATTAAAAGATATCAATAAAAGAAGATTAGTTTTTCAGTAGAAAAAGGCTAAAATATTTACCGTTGTCATCTTGAAACAATGATAAATTTATTCTGCTCAGTCGAACTTCTTGAAGCAGGAAAGAAATAATCTCGTCCCTTGTTGATTCCGATGTCTGGAAACAAAATATTTCACTCTTGCTGACTCTGGCAATTTGAAACGTGAAACTTTGCTCCATTTTAACACGACTTCATGAAACGAAGAAATTAACTTTGATTCTAACAATGGCTTGCAAATCTAGCAAACTATTGGATTAAAATAAAAAATTCAGAGCGGTTTTTAATAGGGGGCAATTAAAAACGTTATTTCGCTTCATTCGCGACTTAAGTTTCTAGCATATATATATATATATATATATATATATATATATATATATATATATATATATATATATATATATATATATTCTGAACGGTGACGTTACAAATTATTTTTTTGTTAAAAGTGAAAATGAAGGAAAATTGGATACATTTTCGTTAGTTGATGCCCTTTTATTCCCGGAAAAGGAAAACAAACGCTGTGCGAACAGCAAAATAGATATGTGCCGTTTATGGGGGTGGTGCTGTAGCTGAGAGCACTGTTCGTAAGAGATTCACTAGGTTCAGAATCTGGAAGACTGAAATCATTCCGGCAGACTTACAATCACTGATGATGACCAAATCGAAACGCTGTTTAAAAATAATCCATGTCACACGACACGGAACATCACAGAGATACTCCAAATTACTCACGTGAGCGTTTTAATAGAATTTGCAAACACTTGAATACGTGAATTGCTTGAGATATTTGGAAGCCTCAGGATTTAACGGATAAAAAACAACTTAAAGGAAAAGATTTAATGAACTACATTTTTATCTGAGGTTCTCTGCCCAATCGCAACAAAACTGACCAATTTTTTAAAAGAACAATCACTGTCGATGAAAAGTGTATTGTTTATGGCAATGTGGATTAAAACCGTCATGGAGAAATTGAAATGAGACGATTGCTGTTCCCAATTGTTAAAGAGAGCAATCAGTGAAAAGCATACGGAATTGGCCAAGTGCCGTCTTCCACCTGGATATCACTAGTCTTCACATCTCTTTGCAATCTAGACCGAAATTAGGACAGCTTTACTAGGCTTTACTATGTCGTATTACCATATTTTTATCTCTACAAATCTTTCTTAATGGGAAGAATTTCGATATTCTAGAATACTGTAAAAACAACTTAGATCAGATCATCAGATACAAAGATGCTAAGATTAAGAAGAAAGGAGTCATGGAGCTATCTCAAAGATGGCATAAGTTAGTGGAACAAAATGGCATAGTTGTGGATCAGCGAATCTATCCACAAATATCTAAATAGTGTCTTTAAAATTCACTTAATGGTACGAAGTTTTCTTCCGACAAAATCTTTCTCTAAAGCAGTTGCCGAAGCGACAAAGAGGAAATTGAAAGAATATCTACGGTTGAATTTTGACGCTAGTTTTATATTAATCTCATATACGGGACAAAGGTTTGGCGTTTGTTATAACTGCCCACCATTTTTACTGCTCAATCACCTTGATAGACCTATTTTTACGTTAATAAATTGAATATTTCTAGCGGCAAGGGAAAGCGATGATAATATTGAATGTTGTCATTGTCCTAAAAGGCATAAACTAGTAAAAAAATTGAGAAAAATTCTAGAAAACTAATTTCTAGCGTTTTCTCTCCGCTGTCCTATCTGTAATACCAAATCTCCTTTTTAAAAAAATAATACAGAATTGGATCAATAAGTCCGTGGTCTGACACAGTTTTTTTTAATATACAGGGAGAGGTAGAGAAGACGGGCCCCTTTTTTTTAAATAAGAGCCATTTAAAAAACGTCCGTCCTCCCTGCCTCACCCTGAATATACTAGCATTCACCCAATACAAGGCCTAAGAGTCACTCAAGGTAGAGGGTTACAATGTGGTGTTGTATGGGAGTAAGAAATGGAAAGAAGTGAAGTTCATGAGGTTATGCAGGAAAAATAAAGGTTTACTTAAATTTTGATCTGAAAATTTCAATGTATATTGTTCAGTTTATGTTAATACTATTCAATCTGGAATTAAATGCATTGACAAGGAAGTTGAAAAATAAATGTTTAGTGTGTAAAAATATGTTTGTTTGTTTGTTGTTGTTTTTTTTTTCATTGTTAAACCGTGGACTTATTTACCTCAGTATGACGAAAACAGAATTTACGTAGAATATTATTCAGAGAAACTATTTTTATATTTTAATCGAATTTCAAAAATATTATTTTCAGACGCCAATTCTTTTGAATAAAGAATATCACCGAATAAACATTTAGATTACATTCATAAAGGTCTTCCCTTAAAGGCTGATTTTTACAGGTGTTTTCTTTCTACAGGATGCTACACATTATGACACGACAGGAACCGTTTCTCTTATTTGATTTTTAAGGCTATTCTATTTGGAATGGCGTGATTTCTTCACTTGACTTATTGATTTATTTTCATTTGGAAATTCAAAACATTATAAAAGGGAACAAATCTTCATTGAACAGAAAGAAAATAAAATCGGTTCGGTGTATTTTATGAGCTGGATTTAATGAAACAAAAACAAAGACATTCTACGCTTTCATTATTTATATGAAAAGATAAAAAAAGAGTTTAATATTTTATTGTTTAGTCGTGAATAAATATGTCTCCATTTCTTTGTTCTTGACTAATCATTTTGTTTCTTCATGATTAGCTAAAATAAAATAAAGTGAAGATTAATGTTGATGCCGACTTTTACAAATAGATATAAATGGTACGGTACGCAGACGCAAGCGGGACACACAGGTGGACACACGAATGCACACATACAGAGAATAGAAATATCAAAAATAGCAGACGATAAATATGAACAGAGATTTTATTGTAATCGTCTTTCTTTCAGTATTCAAGTATTTTTCTTTTATATTTTTCTAACAATTTTAATGGGAAAATGGAAATTCTTGATGTGGATATCACTGATATACATTTCAGAATGTGGAAAGATGAATAAGAAAAAAATGTAAGAAAGAAATAAAGTTGGAAGAAAGAAAGATAGAATAAGATTTATTCCATAAATATAGCACACCTTAAATATAGTTTTAAGGTGTGCTATGTTTAAAGTGCTCAGTATCAGAGATAGAGCGTATGTCAGGCGGCTTGACGATTGCGTCTAGCATGAGACAGCCTGTCGCCTCTGAGGGTTGACTTCAATGTTCACTTATATATATATATATATATATATATATATATATATATATATATATATATAACGGAAATACGAAAGAAATAACGATAGTAAAAGATCAAAGAAAGAAGGAAAGAAACAAAATGAAAGAAAGCGAAGAATCATAAAAGAATAAAGAAAGGAAAAATTAAAAAATTATAAAAGGACATAGAAAGAAAGAAAGAAAGAAAGAAAGAAAGAAAGAAAGAAAGAAAGAAAGAGAGAAAGAGAAAAAAGAAATGGTCAAAAGAAATTACGAGTAAAAACAAAACAGAAATATTAATCGGAAATGGGAAACGAAAGAATGATGATAAAAGATGAAAGAAGGAAACAAACAAATGAAAGAAAGAGAAGAATCCGAAAGAAAGAAAGAAAGAACGTTAGCAGAAAAGAAACAAATGAATAGATTAGAAATAGGAAAGAAAAGGCAAAGAATAGAAAGCAACAAACAAACAAAAAGAAAGTTAAGAATAATAAAAAAAGAAATTAAGAAAATACTGAAGAATAATAAAAGCATGATAAAAGGAAAGAAAGAAAATCAGCAGAAAAGATGAGAAAGGAAAAATGGAAACAGAAATGTAGATTTAAAATGGTGAAAAAAGGTGATAAAGAGCAAAGAAAAAAGAAAGAAAAAAGAAATAAAAAAGGAAGAAAGAAAGAAAAAACGAAGAAAGAAAAAACGAAAAAAAAAAGAAAAAGAGCAATGATATAAAGATCGAATCCCGAAAGAAAATAAGAGAACGCATTTCAAAGAAAAAAAAACAGTGAAGGAATGAAGGGAAAAAGAAAAGATGAGAAAGGAAAAATGGAAACAGAAATGTAGATTTAAAATGGTGAAAAAAGGTGATAAAGAGCAAAGAAAAAAGAAAGAAAAAAGAAATAAAAAACGAAGAAAGAAAGAAAAAACGAAGAAAGAAAAAACGAAAAAAAAAAAAGAAAAAGAGCAATGATATAAAGATCGAATCCCGAAAGAAAATAAGAGAACGCATTTCAAAGAAAAAAAAACAGTGAAGGAATGAAGGGAAATGAAAAAAACGAAAGGAAGAAATGCCAAAATGCCAAAATGCACAAAAGAAAAAGATTCTTCATTCGTAATATGGAGCTGTTCCTGTTTGTCAGAATGATGGAACTTAAACTCTCATTATAATCTGAACAATGTAAACTTTTACATGAGAATGAAACAAACATTTAAAAACTTTGATGACACAAATTATGATTGTCATTGCTCAAAAGAAAACTATTTTACAAATAAATTTGATACTTTCCAATACCGAAAAAAGCCAAAATGAACATGTCCATGATTAAATATACAATAATTGGGTTTCTCTACGTACGTATACATAACTCTTTCAAGGATTTAACACCTCCCAACAGCACATTAAACTGACCCTCAAAAGTTACCTTGCTGCCTACAGATTCATTATTGATTATATTCTAATATTAAAAAAAGAAAAAACGACACCATTCGATGGCAACTAAGCACAGAAAATGGAGTCGATGCTAACACCGTATCAACCATGGTTGCCAGTGGTAAATGTTTGAGTCAATGATTTTGAACCTTGGATTTCAAGACACTGGCTCTATCGTCTTAGAAGATTGTCTCAACACAATCTTCATGTTCTGATCTGCCTAACACATTATGCCTTATAAACATGAAGAAAGATCATGCCGCGTAGCTGAGATAGTTTCCCATTTCTCACCGATGTTCCGACGGAAATCAACTCAGCCTGAACAAATTATACAACTTAATTTTCCTGAGCGAAATTTTCAATTATTTGGCCTGCTTCAGGCTAAATTCTCCTACTTACCGTATCTCTTCAGAATGTAGGCGATCATGGACCTCCACGACTTCCAAGGCCTTTTAGCCTTCAGCAAAGTCTCTTTAACAAGCCTTTCGTTCCCGTTCTGACATCCATTTTACCCAAACTCTTCTGGTAAATGACAATAAAAGAAGAGAATTCAGGAAAACAAAAGATGGCGCGTGACATTGTGTTTAAATATTTGAAGATCGTGGGTAGCAGGGAAGCAAGAAAAGAGTTCCACGGGCGAGAAGTATGAGAAATGAAACTCTAAGAATAGAACTCACAATTGCATCTAGCTAATTCAACAGTAAAAAGATTAGACCTCTTTTCTAATCCAGTAGTATGCTGAAGTTCTTGCGGAAGAGGTACCACGGAAGAAAGCTTATTAGAACAATTGTCATAATATTATAGAAAAGACAGAGGGATACCCTGTCAAGACCGATAACATTGCAGAGCCTTCATTGGATTTGCCGAGAGTCTAAAGATATACCGGTTGTAACAGCAAAATTGTCCAAATGGTCTAACAGTATAATTATCCATCCCACAAAATGTTTAATATCTAAAAAAAAAAAACTCTAAACTAATTAAGTTTCTATTTTCCAGGTTTTCTGCTAAGACGTTTAGCTATCTTGATACCATATTTCGTAAGAAACAATGAAAAACCCTTTTAGTTATTCTGCTAAAAACAGATAAGGTTCAAATAGTTTCGTGTCAGAACCACTGTCTTTCCAACTGAGCAATGGTGAGAGGAAAAAGATCATTCAGGCCTTCAGTAATGGTACTGACATCCATACTCTGGCTTCCATCTTCAAAGTCCATTCAAGACCTATCAAGAGAATGGTGAATAAGTTTAAAAAAGAGGGAACAGTAGAGAGGAAAACTGGATCAGGAGGCCACAACAGGAAAAGGGATCATCATTTAAACTTAGAACTAAAGAAATCAATTAGAAAAGATCTAACTAAATTCATAAGACGTTTGGCACGTGAGCGAGGGGTTTCAGTCATGACAATCTAAAGAGCAGTGAAAAAAGACTTGAAAATGAAATCGTACGTGAAAACTGTGAGGCACCTTGTTACTCCAGGACAAAAAGTTAGGAAGTTAGAAAGTGCGAAGATCAAACTGAATACGTTGGAACATGATCGTGGAATAATTTCTATACATTTGAACTTTATTTCAATACTTCATGAGCTTCCGATCCTTAGCTATGATAAATTAATAATGAACATGTCATTTTCTTTTATGATCTATTTCATCACGATACTTCTGCTAATCTTACAGAGTAATTATACATTCTTATTGCTCAAAGTAGAGTCCAATAGTGGTATAAAAACCTCAGAGATTTCCAGTAAGATATCTTTAATCATTTCTAAGATACAACGGTTCAGAGCTTAATCTAACAATTGGACAATTTTGAAAGAACAAAATTCTGATCTCCTTCAAAGTCGGAGCCTCTGACTTCAATGCACTTGTTGTAGCGTTCCAGCCACTTCGTAAAAGCCCCATTGGAAGTCATCCAGAGCCAAGGTGTCCAGATTGCAAGTGCAGCTGACTAGATATGGCAACGGTATTCAGTACATGGACAAATGGCATATTTAAAAATGTCTAAGAAGTATTATGTTAAAAAATGTGAAAAAATATGAAAGAAAGTCTGTCACGACACAGTGAACCAATTTTTCTAGCAGTAGACTTAACAATTGAGGATCTTAGTGGTGAAACCATGTTTCATGAAAAATGACAAATCCTTCCAAATATGAACACTAGATCCCTGAAAATCCTTCCAAAGATGATCACGACATCCCTGACAATCCTGCAAAATCAACTTAGAGGAGTTCACTTGATATCTTTTCTGGTCGGCATTCAATAATTTTGAGACTTTTTTTTTTTTCATTGATAGATTCTGTATAAAAAGGCGCATGATTTATAAAATCAACGTGATCACTGGATGCCTCAAGTGTCTCAGTAATTCTTTGGGCCATGATTTGTCGTTCTGTCATGTATATTATATCAACATTTTCAGAAGCTGACACCGTAAAAGGTCCTGCATCTTAGTGTTTAAAAATCACCTTATTGGAAGTTAACACATCTTCACACCTGAGCATGACAAATATTTGTCATCCAGAGTTTACATCATACGCTTCCGAATTTCCTTTAGAGTGTTCTTCCGTGCGAAAAGGAAATTCATGAAATCCCAGAGTTCAATACTAGATTTCACATTTCCGACTGATATGTTTCAATTAACGATTTGAAATAAATTTGAAAATAAGCACAAGGCACTTTACAATTGTCGCCATTTTATATTTGTAAATTTCGCGCATGCGCGTTGTTTTTCATTTTGTCGATTGCACAGTATAGTAGGGTCAGTTTGGCACCGTACTCCGCCATAAATTTGGAAACGGAATACTGCACTACTTGGCATTCACACCGGAAGTCCCAACACGAACATTTCGAAGTGTTTGGATGTCAATCTGAGGACAGTGCTGAGGATTCGGAAAGAGTTGGATGAGTCTAATGGTGATTACGAAGATGTTTGCAGTGATCACTGATGATGGCGACATTATGCCTCCTCAGACTACACACATAGGCCTACATCAAGTGCCTTGAAGAGGTAGTGCTACCCTGGATCAAGAGTGTATCTGCTGGAAGTGCATATGTATGGCAACAGGACTGTGCACTATACCATGCAAGCAGAAGAATCTAGTTATGGATATCAAACAATTTGTGCGACCACATCCCCCCTTACATCTGGCCACCTAACTCCCCAGACTTCAACCCCATTGATTATTATGTGTGGGATGCTGTTGAGCGTGAGATCAACAAAACTCCTTGTAACCCCAAAGATGAAATGAAACCAGGATTATGGCAACATTCACCAGCATTCATCAAGGAGAGTTGCAGGAGATTCCGAAGTCGCCGGGAGGCCGCAGTTGAAGCCTACAGCAATTTTACTGAATAAATTTTACTCTTTAGTATTTCAAGATATATTTGTGTCATTTTGGTAAATATATCTGTTAAAATAAGATGTCAATATTATTTTCAATATTGCGTAATTTGGACGACAATTTATTCATCTTGTATAACAAGAAAACTTATTTTGTGAATTTTGTCGATCTCAAAAAAATTCAGTAACTCGTTGTACCGGGAATTTTCAAAGTTTTTCCTTATATATATTACTGTTGCATAATCAGGACGTCCTATGTGACTCGGACAGGTGTACAGCGAACTAGAACCATTTCTTGGCAGTGATTCGGCTGTTGTCAGTTCAAAATGTTGTTTTATAGTTCATATCATTATTAATACTATTTAGTTTTTGTTATTTCATATGTTTTATGTCGGATAAAAGTATAAGGATTTGGGGAATTTTAAGACATAATTTTGAACATGCACGCAGTTGATTTAACCATTGACACTCGTCCCTGGAAATAAATCCTCAGAAGTTGATGAACATCAATTGTTGACTATGATGCTTAAAAATATAAAACAGAACTTGAAAATTTTCAGATGAGCTAGGATGATGGAAATGTATCATTTGTAGATCCTTATATAAGCTTCAGAAATATACATGACCTCTTGAAAGATTCTCCATTGATTAAACTGGAACTAAAATACAGAAACGAAAAGGTTATATTGTCACGACATCCTCGACATGGCTAGGACTGGAGTTCAGCTAACTACGATCGTTGGTTTACAGTCTATCGTCTCGGCTGTCTCCAGGCCAATGACCCAGAGTCGCTCCGTCTCGATTTCATATTGAAAAATCATAAATCATCTTTTCACCAAGCGAAGGATTTTTCTTGTCATAATAAATAGCACAACACAATAGGGCCAATTTTATTATCTCGAACAGGGAAATATTACCGACTAATTGTCAGTGACGGAAAGGATACAGTAAGTGAATGAACTTCTCTACCTCCATCTGCTTGCTACCAAGCCCAAAATCTCACTGAAGAATCTTGGAGGGAGGCACTCCATTTTTATACCAGGAAAGCTTGCCTTCTCCTTTGTTGTTGATCAATGAAAAAAGTCCGCTACAACCTACTACTTTTATTATATTTGTGAGACTTATAATCTTCAACTGACCTTGTCATATTTATCGTATTTCGGAAATACGATATATTTCCGATGACCTGTGTGGCTGTTTATTAATTAGAAATTTTTTTCTTCTCTGTCATTAATCTTAAATGTTTCCCCGTTATTCTTCAACCACAATGTTCTTTCTTCTTGGATTTTTTTCAAAAAAAAAGAAATAATAATTATAACTTCAGTGAAAAAAAATGGAAGAAGGACAAACACTCAAACATTAAGCTTGCGTAAAGCAGTTGTATGCAACCGCTTTCTAAGATCAATGGTAAAAAAGGCGAGTGAAGCATTGCCAAAGATTATCCTCCTTTGAATATTGTGAACTGGTGCTACATATTCACAAAGTACGATATGAAATAAGAGAAACCACATCACTCGAGGACTATCAACAGCAGCGACAACAAAAATGGATAGCACATGTAACTCTAAGAGAAAACAATAACATAATCAAGATTGTTATGTTCCACACTACTTTAAATAAAAGGTTAGGAAGGAAACCCCCACCAATATTAGAAAGAGCGATAACAACTATTGATATTGAAAGAATTATTTTCTTGAAAAATTGTTTTAAGAGAAAGATTTTATAAATTTCAACCAAAAGCAGTACTGGTAAATTACACACGCATGCATGGACTCTCCGAGCTATAAATAGGAGCAGGTACTGCCTTATAGAGGGTTAAGTTTCCAGCAGTCAGCTCTGACAGTCAGACTAAACATTCTTGCTGTAACACTCTCGATTGTATATGTTTGTATTACTGTTTCTGTTAATATATTTGTTTAACTCAATTCCTTTTGTGTCTTTATTTCTGACCCTAACAAGGCCACAACAGTTTTCTTATAGGGAAACGGTTAATATTATCATTACGATTAATAAAGAGATTATCATGAAAAAAACACAGACGGAATCCAAAAATTGCCGCTATTTATTAGGATGGAAATAAGTATGTCCTAACCAAAATAAAGAGAATATAAGATAAACGTTGACTCTTACAGAGTAATAAAAGACAGGAAGTTCAAATATATGTCAGGTTCTGAGGAATCCCATGGCAGTCGGAACTCTTTAAGAAATGAGAGACGAAATAGCTGATTGCAAATAACATCCGGTGATGTATGAAAGATAATGCAGACGATCAATTTATCGAAATGTTCTACCCACTAAATACTGTCCAGCTGCATCAGTGAAATGTTCCCCTTGACGCGTTGATCAAATTATATTAAATAAAAAGTAATTGCAGAGAACAAACGACAAAATATATGTATCGTGAGACTAGCTTCTTTAAGTACCAAAACGAGGCACTTGTGAATAGAACAGAATCATTTCAATTACCATTGCCGTAAAGAAGAGGAGCGAATTAATATGTACGCATCACGTATGTGTATCAATGTCGATGAGCAACTGCATTTCGAAACATGAGAAAATATTTCGATTCTCATCTTATAGTTTACCACACTGACTGCCAACCACGAGATAACGCGTCATTGGCAATTTTTATTGTGACACTGACCATCTGTTATCTCTTGCCGAATACGAGTTATCTCGTGTTTAGCATTTTCTTATACATTTTCATCTGATACATTTTCAGCGCCAATAACGAATTTATTAGCAGTGATACTTTTATTATGGAGACAATGACATGACTTCAGGTAAAGCTATAAATCAACACATAAATTTGTTTTACTGCCACACATGGTAATTATAAAGTTTAATTTCGTAATTGACCTCTGGGGGTCAATATGTTAATAAATGTAACCTTTTGTCACATTTCAGGAAAAAAATGAAAAACTTGATAATTTATGTATATATTAATAAGGAAAACTAACGTTATATATATGCATACATATATACGCATATACATGTATATGTATATATATACATATATATATATGCATACATATATACGCATATACATGTATATGTATATATATATACATATATATATATGCATAAATATATACGCATGTATATGCATATATATACATATATATATGCATACATATATACGCATATATATACGCATACATATATACGTATATATATATATATATATATATATATATATATATATATATATATATATATATATGTATGTATGTATGTATGTATGTATGTGGGTTACAGAGAAATGGTAAAGAGTGGGTTTGAGGAAAGGATATAGGGAAGGACAGGGATCAAGGTAAAAAATCAGAAGATTATAGCTATCAGGGAAGCAAGTAAGAGGAAGAGAGTTACACTTTCGGGAAGTGCGAGCGAAGAAGCTGTTAGAGTAGAAGAGGCGGTTATGTTTAACTGTTTCGACAGTGAAAGGATGAGACCGCGATGCCAATCTTGTAGCACGCTTAAATTCATGCAGTTAGGGTACCAGTGAAAGTAGCTCGTCAGAGCAGTTGCCATGGCATTATTTGTAGAAAAGTCAGAGGGAAGCCACAGCACATCTGTGAAAAAGTAACTGTAGACGAGATGCCAGATTAGGACCTATCACATTGCATATCAGTCTCTGGTTTTTGTCGAGGACCTCGAGATGAACAGCGGGGACACCAGACTGTACATGGCAACAGTATTCAATGCAAGGAAGAATAGTAGATTTGTAGATATGAAGGGTGAACCCAGGCGAGAAAAAACTTCTGGCGCGACACAGAGATCCAAATTTCCTTGCAGTAGATGAAGCTATTGATTCAATTTAGTTGTTCCACCTCTGGCCAGTGAAAAGCGTGAGACCAAGAAAGCGCAGAGATTCGCTCCCGTGGGGTTGTGCATTCACTTCTGTATTCGAGGATACCCATCTACTAGGGTGGCTAGCCAATCCCTAATTCAAATGCTTGCTCAGGCACATTTGTGTTTGCTCAACACCCACAGAGCCCACTTGTGGTTTATACTGCAACTATGCTGAGCAGACCTTAGTTACAGTTTCTGGAAGAGAGTGTGTTGTCTAGCGTGATCAGCAATCTGAACCAGGCCAGCACACTCAAACCCTCGGTCACGATAACTTGTGACTTCGTGCTAGCACAACTATCGACGGTCCTCTAAGGGTTCCGTCTACACAATTTCACTCACAAGGCTAGGGTCAAGAAAAAAAACATAAAAAATATATATAATAAAAGTAATACCAACAAAGATGCTTTTATTATATATATTTTTTATGTTTTTTTCTCTTCCCTGCCCATTCATTCACGTCATTCATTACAGACCCTCTTGTTCTTCATAATTTTCTATTCCCCGTTAACAGTTCTGATGAGAAGGGACGAAACCGGTCGACTGGTGTTTTGTGTTTTTATTTTAAATGTATCATGGCCTATAATAAAAAATGTCTTGTTTTTATGCCTTATATATATATATATATATATATATATATATATATATATATATATATATATATATATATATATATATATCCAAGAGGATAGAATCCAGAAAGAGCTCAATGTCCAGCACAGAGCAAGAATATAATATAAAAGGCTCAAACTCTAATGTTCCATGGAATATTAGTGTTTTAGCCTTTTATACTTTTATATATATATATATATATATATATATATATATATATATGTATATATATATATATATATATATATATATATATATATATATATATAATAATTAGAATAATAATAAAAATGAAACAATGCAAATAACTACAATTACATAAATAAATGAACAACTAAAAGAAAAGAAAATAAACTCATTTATTAGCATTAACATGGAAACAACCAATTTTAAATATTCTTTAGAATTTATATCCACTTCAAACCTAAATGACCACTAAATCAATGTTAAAGAAAAATCGAACATTTTATAAAACGCCTAAGATGGAAATTATTATATTTTCTCAACAAAAATAATGAGAATAATAACAACGGCAATAATAATAATAATAATAATAATAATAATAATAATGAGAAGAAGAAGAAGAAGAAGAAGAAGAAGAAGAAGAATGTAAAAAAACTTTAGATTCATATCAATAAAATTCCCACCCCAACAAAATGATCGTATTGCATTTTAAAATGACTTAATAAGCATAATCAATAACTTGAAAGTAAAAGATCAACAATAATTTTCAAAAAAAGACTTGGATAAATGATCTAAAAATGATAACTCAAAAGCAACTAATTATAAAAGCAGACAAATCCAGGAAAATCTATAACATAAAAGCCAATAATTACAATAAACTATTTGATAAAGAAATTACATTTTACAAAACAACAAATAACGAAATAGAAAGTGATATAAAAAAGCTGCTAAAAACTCAGCCACTAAACTAAAATTAGACAATAGAAAAAACTGACAAACGTAAAACCGTTTATATATTTAAAAGACATAAGCAGAACTTCACGAACAAACCCACATGCAGATTATTAAACCCCACAAAACCAACATTGGGAAAATAAGTAAACATATTCTAGAAAAATATGTTAAAATGTAAGGAACATATTAAAACACAAGAGCAATAATTAATTAGTTGAATAACATTAACAAACTGTTCCTTCGCACAATTTGATGTAAAAGACATTTACCCGTTTATCAAAGAGAGAACGTTAAATAACCCACTAAATTTAGCCAAACAACATATGGACATCTCCAACGAAGAAATGGAAATAATAAAACACTTTAGAAGATCTATACTATGAAACAGCGGATATTCGAACAAATTAGATTATAAAAAGGGGAAAAATACAAAAGGAAACAATACAAAAAATCAACAGAAAACAAAATATAATCTGGTTCAATCCATCCTAAAACAAGAAGAATATTTAACTATTTTTTTTTATCTCTGCGTCCCGGGCGACCGACCCCGGCTCAACCGAGGACCTGATCAAATTACCGGCCGAAAATGTATCCGCACAGGTCGCATCCCAAATCAACGACTTCCCCATTTTAAAAGAGAAAATGGTAATGCCATCCGGCCGCTTTCCATCACCACGGTCGAAGCCTACGGGTTCGATTTTGGAAGGGAATAAAATTCAACCGATAGTAATGCAAACTGTTTGGCCAATGAATGTCGAATCTTTCTTGAATGGAAACGGTTAATCATTGCATTATCAGAAATTTATTTCCATTCTTTGTGAATCACTTTCCGTAAAATAACTGTCACAAGAAATCATTTAATATTATTCCCTACTCATCTGCTGGGAAATGGCCGTTTTTTTTAAATAGATATTTAATAAACTGTCCCCACAAATAAGGCACCCAGTAAAGATCGAATTCGTTAGAATAGAAGAGGCCTTCACAGCATGTCGAGTTGCCTTTTCTTTACAAACTTTGTCGACCAACGGGAAAAGTTCATCTGGCCAACGCTTGACCTGGATGCCGTCCATTAACAGCGCTGAAATAAACCGGTCGATTCACGAGATAATGCCTCCTTTGACCTGCCTTTGTTAAGACCAATTGCGCAGCGTTGCGTCTTTTCGTAACCAGGTTAATCTCTAGGACCTTAGACGTTTAGGGTCAGCTGATCGATAACGCCAAGCGTTGCATTTATTTGCTTGACTCTCCAGAATGCTTTGACGGGATTTTACAAGTCAATGTATTAATAACTACAATAAACAATTACTTTATTTATTCACGGACTATTTTGGGCGTAGAAATAAGGATAACTCTTAATCCCAGATTTTCAGACCGAAATTACAATAAAGGACTTGAGGATTAATATAAGCTTTTATGACTGAATATTCAAAAGTTGATACGAAATCAAAAGATACTTTTTTAGTTAAATAAAATGAAATGTTTCAAGTTGCACTAAGCGGTGATTTTTGGCAATGGAAATTTATAGTTGAGTTATACTTTTCGTTATTTACATTCGGTCTACTGTCCTTATCTTTGTTGTTATTTCACAATATGTCGGCCTTGGGATCCTTTGGCTTTCTTCAGGCGCTTGTTAATCCGGGAAAGTGTCAGGGAATTACGAGCTGAACCCTTTACTTAATCTTTTCGTTCTGCTATGCATGTCTAAGGATATATTGTTTTATTCTTATTTAATATGAGTTCTGTCTATATTTCTAAGATGATGTATTGTAACTATTCACATTGTTCGATCGTTGTACACTCCGGCCTTCTTCAAGTGGTTGGAATTTCGAACCAAACCCTTTATTTCGCCCACCAGTGTATATTCCTCTAGTTCCACATGCCATGCCTTTTCTGGGTGTCTCAGTTTCAGTTATTTCCCTTTAGTAACTCAACTCTCCAAGTTTTTTTTATTCACCTCTGCTGTGGCCAGGAATTGAACTCAAAACATCGCCCAGTGGATAAAAGCGTTGGATGAAGTAATCAAGTGACTTGACCCCAAAAGTTGCGAGTTCAATAAACAATTTGGAGAATCGAATTACTGAAAGGAAATGATCGAAACTGAAATATCCAGAAGAGGCATGGCACGTGGAACTAGAACAATCTATCCTGGTGGACGAAATACAAGGTTCTATTTTAAATTCCAGTCATCTAAAAGAGATATATATATGAGAATGGAAAGCAATATTCAAAGAAAGAAAATCTCTAGGAAGCATTGAAACCTGCTGATAGTAATGTTAACGTCCAAGCAATGGAGATGTTAGCAAAATCAGTGAATGGAAAATCCTTGAAGGTTACAGAATGCCAACTACTATTTCATTGGCCTATTTCCCATGAACAATCCTGAACCTAGAATTTAAATATTTCACCCGCGATTCAGCTCGTCACTAGCCATTAATATTAGGTTAGATCTTCACTGGGTGACACACTTTAATATTTTAGTGCCAGGCTAAGCTAGGATCCGTAAACACCAAATTCCTAAGCATATATCATCATCATCATCATCATCATCATCAGTCTCGTGACCAGATGTGGTCGTAGGATCGATGTAGAGTGTCTTGGGAAAAAAATAGAGTTGGTGGAGCCTATCTCTCTCTAGTTCAAACATATACATGATACCCATCAGTATAACGATACTTATGGAATTAGTGAAAGAATTAAACAGAGACTAGACAACAATCGAGATAAGGAGAAGAGAAAATGGCTTTAGAAATGTCAGAAATTAGATTTGAGAAAAATTAAGAGTAATAGTCAAGAAAATTGGATTGATCATTCGCCCTAGAACACTAACCATGGGTATAAGGTACCCAGAGCAAATTTTCCTATTTTTAATTACAATTTTCAGTACCTGATTTTCTTACGTAAATAATGTTTTTTTGTTCCTATTAATGTTAACTCAAAGTACAAAGTTTTATGTGCCTGCATGTAAAATATTTCAAATAAAGATTTATATTTAAGTTTGTTTTTTTGGGTTTTTTTTTTATATTTTCAAAATCGGGTATGATATACCTATGGTTAATAGTGGTGTAACTTTAATTGATAGTTAGTGATCTAGGGTTAAGATAATATTTGAAGTTTGTGTCGTGATTGTAAAGAGAGAATAAAGAAGTAGAATATAAAGAACATCGGCTGAGAAAGCACGAAAGCCACAAAACTGACATCTTTAAGTAAATATCACAAAGTGAAAAGTAAACTTAGCCTCTTGCCTTGCTTTGGATGAATTGATTTAAAAAAACACCCGCTGCAAGTAATGTTACAATCGAAACAGTGAAAAAGTTAATAAAATCAATTAATGAAAGATTGATGAAGATTATATAATGTTAAGAAGTGCGGATTTACTTGTAAATTAAAAACAATTTATTCCAGTACATAGGATATTGTGCTCATCGTTTCTGTGGCTTATATCTTTAGGATTTATGAATAATTTTGCGATTTTATTATAAGATTTGACACTTAAATATATGTTATTACCAGTATTGTAGCAGAGATATTTATTACAAGTTGAAATACACGCTGTATATTTTATATAGAAGGAGCATTTTGTACGCTCCTTACGCTTGCTGGAGGGACTGTGAGTGCCTTTGTTCCTTTTTATACTCTTGTGAAACTTGCTATTTTCACCCTCTTCTAATTTTAATTATTTGTAATTAAAATTTATCCCCTTTTTAATCGCGTTCCAATTTTCCCTCCCCGTTCGTTATATTGAGTGTGTCTTTGATTGTTTTCCAATTTGCCAACGTATACCTTTGAAGAAGTGTTGGTCGAAAGGTACCTAAGGTATAACATGGCGTCCGTTTCGTTTGAATCTATATATTTTCTTATGTAAATATAAATATATCAAGAAATGTTTCCAACATTGATTGATAACAATTTTATTTGTAAAACATTGACTTACATAATCAAATCTGACTTAGTTTAATGTCTACCTTAAACGCACACGTAGAATATACACCTATACATATACATACACATTGGGTATAGTATGAGTGATCGATGTTTTTCTTGTATTAAGCCTTAAGAACAATTCTTTGTAAGGAGTTGGGACAGCTGTCTTAATGATCTCAAAACACGTGGAAGTCCATGACTTGTCATTTCAAATTCATTTTTGTTATCATGTCTCATAGGGGCGTGATTATGTACCAGGATGTTTTTTTTTCTTTTTTGTTTGCTGCCATAGTCTTGAATACCGGTACACAATTCACTGCTTAAGTGTTCTCGATTGGGCATAGTACTACCCTGCCGTATCACCCAAGATCAAACAGACGCGCTGAACAATTTGTGGGTACTTTTAAGAAAGTTTTTAAAAAAGCAAGTAATGAAAATATGAGCGAAGAAGTATCACCAAAAATTTTTGAGTATGCCGGATAACGCCGAATCCCAATACATCGGCAGGCATGTCACCGGCAAAATTGATATTTGCAAGAAAAATTAAATCGGTGTTCAACAAGTTGTTACCAGACCAAAAAAGAATAACAGATAACAAAAAGGACACAATTTTTTTTTAAATTGGCGAAAAGTGTTTTTCAGAATATATAAAAATGGAAAAGAAATGTGTGAAGACGGCGTAATAAGGTCACAAACTGAAAAAATGATATATACGGTGAAAGAGAAAAATGGAAACACATAATGTATTGGAATCAGTTAAAGAAAAGGTTTACTGAAGAAAGGCCCGCAAGAATGGAAGAACCTATGCAAGTACTGTATGACATTTTTCACGTACTAACACCCCAAGCATTCGTTGAACGTACAAGTATAATTACCTGAAAAAAGGAAACGTACGGAAAAACTATAGGTTGACCCAAAACGAAAGAAATACAAAATTCAGTACGTTGTAAACTCTCCAAAAAGAGGAAAGGGTGAATACTAAGAAATAGTAAAAAAAAAAAAAAATCTCAAAAGTGGGAGAGTTGTGGAGTAAATAAAACAGCCCCGGTAACATAAATGAACTAGGCAAGACGCTTTAAATAAAGAACGTGAAGTGAGTGAAGGAAAAATCTGTGATAATCAGTCCAGAGTTCGTTAAAGCTTACTCAGACCGATTCAAATCTTGGCACGCGCACAATGTGTTTTTATTGCTAATCGATTAGATCTCATATTCTGTGCTTGAAAAACTGTTATATTTTCAATAAGTTTATATCTGAATTTTTACAGTTATTTTTTACTGTTTGTTTTTTGTGGAAGACTTTTTTTAATTATTTTTTTTACCCTCCCCGTCTTTTTTATTTTTGTTGCTAGTGTAACATCTAGTTTCACTAGTTCATTGATTTAATTTTTGTACATTGTATTTTAATTTGTTTTCCTTCTTTTCGGGAAGGACTTTGTTTTCATTTGTAACCTTTTTTACGTCAGACTTAAAGCAGCTTTGGTAGGTGTTTTTCTGTTCATTGTCTTCGTAATTTTTTCTTTCATTTTTCTGTATCTATTTCAGAATTTCTGTTTATTTATTTATTTATTTTTTAAGAAAATTCCCTGTTTTCGTTAAAGAAGAAAAGAAAAGAAAAATAACTTGAAGTAAGCAAAAATGGCCGATAAACATCGAAAAAGAAAGACCCTCCCGATAAAAACACTCATTCAACAGTGACTACTGAGAACGTAGCCATTGCCCAAAAAAACAATTGACAACCAAATAGATTCAAGGAAAGGTATGGAGGCCAAGAATAGCCAAAATCAAGGTTTTGCCAATTGATTTCAGTAACAATAAAAACAAAGATGAAAATGTAGTGGCTAAGGATTTGCCCTTTTGACGAAACACCCCACCGAAGTGCATAATCAACCTGATGTAGTTCCTGGAGAAAGCCAAGAGCTACACACATCTTATCAAAGAATATGGTCTCTTGGTAAACCTTCAGGAATTACAAAAAGTTGAAAAAGATTTGAATCAGTTTTTGTGGCCGACAGGCGTCCGCGCAAAATTTGTCGCGCCACAAAAAACACCGTGATAAAATCGTTGACGTCCTGGGGGTTAAAACCCAAAGAGTCATAAAAGTTAAGGGATACCTATGTGGAACATATTGTTATCCATGCCTGACTACTGTAAGGACGCTTCCAGTCGGGGCCTTGTCACAAAAGACCTCATCATAAGAACTGAATATGAAAGTAGGCGTATGACCATATATCAGTATTTGAGGTCCTTCCTCAGATCATAAGGGAGCACTTGTCTGCTTATCTGACTAAACTTAAGTAGATACTCGGTGCTTCCTGCAATAAAAAGCTTTTAACCTACTGAGGAAGGGAATTCTATAGAAAGTGAAGACCACAAATATAGAAAAGAATTTCAGGAACTTTTCACAGGCATTGGTAGACTCCAGAATATATTAAAAAAAATATATATTTAAAAGAGTCTGTGCGACCAATATCTATAACAACCCCTTGCGCTTACCACTTCCCGTGAAGAAAAAAGTTCAGGAAGTGTTACAGCTTTTAGAAAAAAATATTATACGCACGGTAAAAACACCAACAGAATGGTGCAACCCAGTAGTTGATGTGTTAAAGAAAAAAAACTGTTTCCTAGGGGTCAATTCATCCAGACGTTTCTTTTTTAGAAGTATCAGCATGGACGATAGATTCCGATGAGAAAAACTGTCTAGCACAACAGAGTGAACCAACTTTCCTAGCAGATAGTGAATATTGGATAATCCTTCCATAGATGAGCAAAAAAAAATGAAGCAAGAGTTATGTTTCTACTAACAGATGCCGAGAATACCATCATAAACAGATGATAGGAACAGCAAGAAAGCTTTAAGGGGAAAAAAGAACTAAATACGTACAATCAGAAAGAGACACTTTAAACTTTTGAGATATATAATGAGGAAAGAAGTCCCAGAGAATTTAACACTGACATGACATACTGAAATCAAAGGAAGAAGGGGGAAAAACAGCAAGTAAGCTACTTAACGAATTTGCGTGAATGGGTAGCAAAACAGAGACAAACTGGAATAGTAATGAAGCAAACGTTATTTAAAGTAACAAAAGACAGAGAGTTGTGGAGGATCATGGCTACGTACATCCTGAAGTGACATCGGTCCTGACTGGTATCTCGGCTTAACTTGCTTATCTATGCGTTTTCTGTAAATATTTTCATGGCAATTGTTATGACGGGCTTTCCTCTTTGGTATCTCGACTTCGCGAATTTCATCGCAGTACTAGATTGGCAGCTAGGTCCCATCACTTTACTGATGAAATAGGTGTAGCCATAAGATCTATGGTAACTGTACTTCCCTCTTGTGGAACGCTCTTCCGCCTTCTTGGTTGCCTGTCAACTATGGCCTTCAGATATTTAAATGCAGTATTTCAACCGTCATCTTCTGTCCTTTTATTTTCCTTTCTCTTCAATAACATTTTCTCCGTTTCTTTCAGTCTCAGTAACCCGTTGCTTCTTAGTGGCTTTATTGCTTTGTTTGGGGTGAAATGATTAGAAAAGGTGTGTATATAAATAGCATATGTTTGGCCATAAAGCAATAAAGCTTTTAGCAGTGGCAGGTTCCGAATTGTGTAGCAGTCAGCGGTCTGACGAAGTCATCTTTGCAAGAAACATTCAAGAATAAATACCTAAATAAACAGCTGAATATCAGGTTATTTGAATTTTTTGATCGATTTATTCATTCATTTTCGACGGTTTACCAACCCTTTGCAAGTTATTTAAAATAGGAAAATACTTTTTTTGATTGTAAGAATTTTTTGTTAGGGTGGCGATAATAATGATTTAGTGACACAAGTCTTACTAATTAACCCATAGCTGGGGAGGAAAAAAAGAAGATTCATACCTTACCCAATGGTATTTTTGCGTAATATGACGAAACCAGCTGGAATTGGAACTCGGATTGATGAGACCTTGTTGTTAATCTACTAGTGCGCTTATATTATAAAGTCTGTGTGCCATAGCAAAGAACTCATCCGATCAATGACCAAAATGTTTATAGAAAAGGACATGGGAGGCAACTTTAGGACAATGTGAAAGTGACTGAAGCCGAGACTCCAGGTCGGGATCAAGAATTTCTAAATATATAGCAGAAGCACCGGACCATATGTGGCAGTAATATTCAAAGCATGAACAAATGGTAGACTTATAAATATGTAAAATAGATTCTGGAGAGAAGTATTGATTATCAGTACAGTGAAGCAATTTTCTTAACAGCAGACCTACCAATAGATTCAATATAGTCACTCTCCTGGAGGTAAACACCACCCTATATATATATATATATATATATATATATATATATATATATATATATATATATATATATATATATATATATATATATATATATATATATATATATATATAGTGGATAAAGGCGTGGGTTAGATCCAGTGACAGGACCCAAAGAGTGTGAGTTCAATACCCGGTTAAGGCAGTGGAGAACCTTCAGAGGGAAATTAACAGGAGATAACTGATAACTGGCATCCATTAAACATGGCACGTGGAACTAAAACAGTCTACCCCAGTGAGCGAAATAAAGGGTTCAGTTCGACATTCCAACCACCTGAAGAAGGTCGGAGCGTACAACGGCCGAAACGATGTGATAAACATGGCGACAAAGATGAGGACAATAGTCCGAATAATGTAAATAATGTACATAATACCTCATCTCAGAAATATATATATATATATATATATATATATATATATATATATATTGATTTTCTAAGGGTAGCTTATATGTGGCACAAGCCCTCCCCCCCCTACTATATTTATATATATGGGGACGTTTACCTCCAGGAGAGTGACTCGTTACGCCTTTTCGAGCGGACATTTTCGGCTGACAAGAATTGTATATATATATATATATATATATATATATATATATATATATATGGCTCTTCAGTAAAATGAATGGAGCACTTTGGCTGATTGGTATTTGTTTACATTTGTAAAAACAATACGCTAGATTTAGTTGTGTAGCGCTACCGAGTGAAGATAGCTCTGGCTGACACCAAATTAGTTGTGTTTCAATCCTGGCTTGAGGCATTCGGAAGTCTAGTCGCACCGAGGAGCTGTGATACAGCGAAACTGTACTGTCTGTGAATGACATAATATATATATATATATATATATATATATATATATATATATATATATATATACACGCTCTATCTCTGATATCGAGCACTTTATCCCATAAATATAGCACACTTTAAGACTATATTTCTTCACATATATATATATATATATATATATATATATATATATATATATATATATATATAAGAAATTAATGCCTTTTTAATCTGATATTATTTCTGATTACTATAAACGTTATAACTGGGGGGGAGCTTTAGTAGCGACACACTTTACGTATGTATGATATTTATTAATTTTAGCTAAAGGTAAATGAACGTAAGAAGATTATGTTGTGCCAGCAAATCTTACAAGTGGCAAGGAAACATTTTATTTGATAAATTATTTTAAATCCTAGTTTTTACCTGGAAATACCTGTTATTTCCTGTTGTTACCAGGCCCACCATAACTCACACATTTTTAACTTTAATCCTAGAGGTCGTAACCCAACATATACCATTTAGGAATCCGGCCGACTCTGTGAGCAAATTAAAAACATTCTGGGACGGATCCGGACTCACAATCCAGAAATTTGGGATTCCCAAATTTTCATTACTGCCATTGTTTTCGGCAATTTTTTTTACGTGATTTTATTCGTCAAATATTTTTGTACAATAACAACTTTTATAACTTGGAAATAGATTTGCGAATAATTGAAATTAATTGTGAAATCCAGCGAAAATCAGCCAGGAAATAAAAGATAATTGTTTGTACAGAGAGTTTGTACAGAAAGTAAGAAACTACGTACACCAAATTATCTTTAAATTAAGTGACGACACAAAACTTATCGTTTATCTTTTAAAAGGAAAGATTAAAAATTAATGCAATACGTAAATGCAGCGATCAATTTTGAGTTCTTCTGTAATTTATTGTTGCTTATTGCATATGGCAGCAGTATGCCTCGCAAAAAGAAATCTCTGCCAACAGAGGACTAGATTGCAATCAAAAGAGCCAAGGCTGCAGCGAGGAAAAGAAAGTTCTGTGCAAATGAAAAAATCAGATCAAACGGTAGCTAGGACAGCTTCCAATGCTGAGAATACGCAAAATCTTATGGACTCTCAAACTCCTGAACAAGCCGTAGGCCCAATGAAGAGCCCTCCTCAGAAACTAGCTTAAATGTCGCCTGATAGGGCGGCTTTTAAGCTAGCAACAGCAACTTCCTCGATTACAAATCATAACACCTGTCACGTAACAAGTTCAACAACTATAAAATGTTAATTTAAAATATTTTAAATGCTTCAACAATATTATAAATCGAAGAGTATCATGAATTTTACAAGTACCTCGCTTAGTTTTGTAATTCACTTATATACAACCGCTTCCTAAAATCAATGGTAAAAAAAGGCTTTGAGCGAGTGATACCTTAGAGTTTTGGCAAAGGTCATCCTTCTTTGAACACTGAGGATGCTACAGAATCACAAACAAAGAACTGAACCAAATAACAGAAACCACATCACTTGAGGACTACCAACAACAGTAACAACTAAAATGATAGCATATATAACTCGAAGAGACAATAATGACATTATCAAGATGTCAATGTTCCACACTACTTCAAAGTAGGAAGGAAACTCCTGTCAATACTGGAAAGAGTCATAACAGCTACTAGACTTGAGAAACGTATTTTCCTGAAGAATTATTTTAAGAAATACTGGCTTCTCAGTTAATAAATGCCAAATGTTTCCTTATATAGAAACGGAAATTATTTTACCATTCTTCTTCTTTTATGTGCCGTGTCCCCTCAGAATGTAGACGATCATGGCCCTCCACATCTTCCTGTTCTTTGTAGCTCTTAATAAGTTTTGTCTTTTTGTTATTTCTCCCAAACCCTGTTCTACCATCCATTTACTCAAGCTCATCAAGTATGTTACGCGCTGCTTTCCAATGTCCTTCTTTCCCTTAATCTGCCCTGTGATTATCAGGTTTTCAAAACCCTTCTTCCTAATTAAATGCCTCATAAATTTCAACTGCTTCTTCCTGATGGTGAAAGTTTCCTTTTTGTTTTACATTTTTCCAGATCTTCGTCGCTGCACACATGTTCGGTCCATGGTATCCCCAGCATCTTTCTGTAGAGTTACGTGACTTAAAAGGCCAAAGATGCTATGCTCCGAATTGATATTGAAATCACTGCTGTACTGTTAGTCTACAAAACGACCTTGGTGACATTTGCTTTATTTCGGCATCATTAATTAATCATTAAGCTTGTTTCAAATATTTATTTATTTCTATTTAAGTATGGGGCACTTGGTGAGAATCAAAATCAGTACAGGAGTGACGGCCTGCGATATTAGCTTACAACGTCTGCTCCTCAAAGACGACACACAGCTTCGAGTCACTCTCCCGCGCATGCGTACACACTAGTAAATCACGTGTTTCATCTCTTAAAAGTAAATCAAGTCATTTTCTTTTCTTTTTCATTTTCTTTCTATATATTGCTTGTTTTGGGAAGAAATAAATTCTACGCTAAGTAATCTGAAGTGCTTCCAAAATAAACAGTCGTGAAGCAATCCCCTATTGGTCCAAGGATTGTGAATTGGACAATTCTTCTCCCGGGAAAAAAAAAACTATGGAATATGAAGAAGTTATGAACTTTTAAGCAGAGAAGAATTAATTCGCTCACGCGTTGTTGTAAGTATTTGTAGTTTAGTGCTTTTATATATATATATATATATATATATATATATATATATATATAGTCATCCACACACAAACTGTTTCGCTGTTTCACTGTTCCTCAGTGTGGCTAGACGTCCGATTGCTTCAAGCCAGGATCGACACCCGACTGATTTGACATGTGTGTGTGTGTGTGTGTGTGTGTGTGTGTGTGTGTGTGTGTGTGTGTGTGTGTGTGTGTAGAGAGAGAGAGAAAAAGAGAAAAAGAATGGGAGATCTGAACAGAATTAGATAGATAGATAGATAGATAGATAAGAACAGAATGAGATAGATGCCAACAGAATGAGAAAGATACGACCAAAATGAGATAGATAGATGGATAGAGGGTTAGATAGATAGATAGATATTCTCTGTGAAACCAGAAGAAAAAGACAGTGTCATGTGACCTGGAATTATATCGATATGAATCTGGTGCGCGAATCTCATTAACCTCGTCCTTCATTCTTTAATGGGTGATTTATGGATTTGAGTAAAATGTCACGTGTAAACCTACTTGCTTTCGAGATCTATCGAGTTCTAATAATGGTGTGGCATATTTCAGACTCAAAAAAGATTTGTTAAATCTCTTTTAGAAAAATGACTCAGAATTTCCAAAAAAACAAAGCGGCGTTGCTCGGGAGACAGCGATATGTGAATGTGATGCCAGCGTGTTTGGTTCCTCATCATAAACTAGTTATTTCCATCGCTTACAGTCGTTGTGCCAACCAATCTGCTTCAAGTATCTGTCAATCCTTATAACCTTCAGGAATTTAAAAAAAATGTTTTAATCATATCACCCCATTAAAGGCAATAAAGCCACTAAGAAGTGGTTACTGGGCGTGAAAGAATAAGAAATAAGAGGAACATTATTAAAGATCGGGAACAATAGAAGAGTAATCAGGAATACAATAGATAACGATCGACATTGCAATTTAAATTTTTTGAAGAGCAAAGTCGGCTGGAAAACATCGATGCAGGAGTGTTCCACAAGCGAGAAGTGCGATAGAAGAAACTGTTAGCATAGAACTTACGGTTACATCTAGCGAATTTCACTTCCATTCCATTGATGAAACTTTGCCGCCAGTCCACTGTTGCGCTTATATTAGGTTGGTGCAAAAATAATGTCGTTTTCTCACATGAAGTTGAACGTCAAAAAACGACATTATTTTTGCACCAGCCTAATATTTATAAAATCTAGGTCCCATAGCGACTGAATACTTTATTTTACTGTTTTAGATTGCTCTCTTGCCACCGCCCATATCTAGGGATATCTCATCTTTGTTTATAATTCAGTTATAGCTTAGACCTGTTTCCTTCATTTTATCCGTACTACCCGACCCAGGGATTGAACTCATAATCACTGTCACCAAAATTCATTGCGTCGGATCGTACAGACATTTCAGCGGAAACAGGGCATGGCACTGAGGTAGAAAGCGTTGTTTGGTGTTTCGGCCTGCGCTGAGTGTTGCAGTGCGTGTGGTGGTGGGGGGGGGGACAGAAGTAGAAAGAAAATACGTCGCCAAAATAATAGTTCCTACCTTACTGCCATCCCTGTACAGTTGACCCGTAGGAGTCCAAAATGGTGTTTTTGAATTCGAAGCTGTTTTTTTTTTAATATATACTAATGAGTCACGTGACTACGTATCTAAGATGAGAAACAAGCTACTTCCGCTGTTATCAATTATTCTTTACTTATGTATGTGAATGTTGCAATAACATCAGAAATAAATAGAATTTAATGTCAACAATGAATCTTTGTTCTCAGAGATTATCTGCGAGGACCCCAATATGTTCCGGGCCTACCTAGATGATAACGAAATAGATTTTTGCACTCAGTATTACACCAGAGCAACAGAGAAGTCAGATGCATCAGCGGGTTGACCAGAAAGGTTACTTCCTAGCAGATTCGTGCTTTCACTGGATGCCAGTGGCTGCCACCCAAGAAGGAAGAATAGAGTCTCTTAAATTCTCGCGGAAAGAAAAATCCATGCTTGAAGAAAGAAAATCCCTGAGTCACACACCCTGTTGCCAATATTACCTGACGAAATCCGGAACTGAATAAACAAAAATTTTTACATCTGAGATTTTCATGGCAGTGCTTATCTCCCCTTCAAGTAACAAGCGCCAGACTATTGGGCTACACTGCATCTGCTGGAAGGAACGAGCAGTGATCTGAGCTATAAAACAACGAAGATGGAGTGTCGTTAAAAGCCTAAAGATTTCAAACTGCCTTTCTCGAAATAACCAAAAACAGCAAAACGATGTTGCTTGAGAGACAGCGATATATGAATGTGCAACAAACCTATTTAGATCCTACTAATAAAATAGTTATTTACATTATTTACATTCGAACTAATGTTCTCATCTTTGTTGTTACGGTCACATTTCGGCCGTACCTATCTTTACTTATAGCTGGGAGCAAAAATTAAATCTGGGTTCATGCCTTTCTTAAAGGAAATAGTACAAAAATGAACACAAACTATCTAAGCCGGAGTTTGAACCCTGCTCACAGATTCATTTCATCCTGGTGTTAGTTTCTACGCCACCCGCACTTTTTATTGGTAGTAACAATTCTTTTCTTTTTTTTAATCAATTAATTCCAAGCAAGGCGATAATGCCACTAAGATGCAAGGAGCTACTGGGAGTTGTAGTAGTG
>OZ038494.1:93424028-93611528 GCA_964036315.1 Acanthosepion esculentum | reverse complement strand
CATCACGTATTTTGCTATTATTAGAATTTAATCTTAACTTCTTCAGCATTTTCCCTACTTTTCCATTAACTGAGGTTGTCGGTCATATTTTTATATAAACTAAGTTTTATGAAGAGAAGTGACTTTATAATGAGAACTCGCCTATAGAATTATCAGATAGATCTGAAAAGACACAGATAGATAGATAGATAGATAGATAGATAGATAGATAGATTTGAAAAGAAGGTAGTTGATAGATTGAACTGAGTTAAATAAATGTGAACTGCCTGAAATGGATAAGAATACGCTGCGACAGATACATGCTGACGGAGATAGATATAATAGAGACTGAAATACATGCATACACACGCACATATATACATACAATGGTGGGTATGTAGGTAGTTAGGTTTGTGTGTGTGTGTGTGTGTGTGTGTGTGTGTGTGTGTGTGTGTGTGTGTGTGTGTGTGTGTGTGTGTGTGTGTTTTAACCAAATTTAGAAGATGGAATCGTATTCCGTTTTTCATCCTCACCGAGACTCATTAAACGTTCTCATCTATTTATTCGTGACGGTTTGTCATTTAATCGCATTATTCACTTTCACATTTGATCAAATCTACTTGCCTTTTACATTGTCTAAAGGAGCAATCGCTCATATTTATAATAACCATTTTTAAAAAGTGGAAAATCAAAACAAATGTGTAAAAGTAAAGCAAAAAATTGCAGAGCTCACTCAATCTCATTAACCAGCAACTACCGTAAGGCGACAGTCAGCAGGCTAAGCTAGCAGTCCATACTGAATTAGTTCGGGCCTTCTATAGTAGCCATATAACAGACAAAGCTTAGCAAATAATACGATTTTCTTGCTGTTGTGATATGGGGTCTGGAAAGACATAAATTTATAAGTCAACCAAGTCAGTTGTGATTCAGTACTCAACTAGACAAATTACTGCAACAGCGTTATGTTCTTTTGCCTCTAGATAATTACCCAGGATTACTTATCATGAATGGATCAATCCATTCATGATAGTAAGGAGGGTAACAGGCTCTTAGCACAACACTTGCACGTCTGGTTCTAGAACCATGCATCCAGTTTAATCACTTCTCACCCCCAACAACTGATTTTACTTTCAATCTATTCGCAGTCCTGGCATCTCCAGCAGATAAGGTTGAATGCTTTGCTCGGAAATTCTTCCAACTCAACACTCAAACTCATTTGGCGTACCCACACCTGATTTTCCCTTAGGACTGTGACTCTACTGAGTGATATGCACCTAACCCCGTCATTGGTCTCAGAGATCATTTCTAAATTAGACTCCCATAAGGCAAGCGGAGGTGACGGTATCCCAGCCGTTGTCCTAAAGAGATGTGCTCCAGAGCTGGCTCCAGTTCTCTCCAAACTCTACAACCACAGCCTCGCTGCTTCCTGCTTTCAAGCTTGTTGAAAATCCTCCTCTGTAGTTCCTGTTTTTTAAGAACTCTGGAGAAACTTCTGACTTTCTCTAACTATTGCCCCATTAGTGTCCTACCGCTTTTCGGCAAAGTATTGAAGCTTAAATCAAGGTTGAAGTGGTTCAGCGTCTTACTTCTCACGACCTATTCTCTGACAAACAATATGGATTCCGTTTTGATCGGTCTACCGCTGTCGTGCTTACGGCCATCACTAAATATGTATATCAAGCTCTTGATAATAACGGCGAAGCTTGAGCTGTGGCTGTAGATATCTCAAAGGCGTTTGACAGGGTTTTGCATGCTGGTCTTCTACGTAAGCTTCAGGGCTACGGTATTACAGAACGATTATTCGGTTCAATCCAATCATTCCTATCAAATCGGGAAATGAAAGTTGTTCTGAACGGGCTAGCTTCCAGATCATTTCACACGAACCCTGGGCTCTATCCTCGGTCCTACGCTGTTTTTTATCTTCAGCAATGATCTTCCCGAAGTCATCAGTTCCCAAATAGGCATTTATGCAAATGACACTGCCATTTAATCCTGTATCAAAGGCAAATCCGTCAGAGCTGACAAAGTTCACCTGACTGCTGCTCTTGAAAAGGACCTCCAATCAGTGGTTAACTGGGACAGGAAATAAAAAAAAATAAAAATTTGCTTATAAATTTTAATGCCTCCTAAACTAAACTTCACTCATTTAACCAGAATCCTCCCTGCCCGCCATTAGCATGGCTGATGCTAAACTCCTGGAGAGCAATACACTGCGCCTTGGCCTCACGTTTTCAATTGACTTGAAGTAGAACAACTACATTGAATCAATAGCTACATCTACTGCAAGGAAAGGTTGTTCGTTGTGTCGTACAAGAAGTTTCTTTCGTCAGTGACCATCTTTCACATTTACAAATCTAACAATCGACCTTGTATTGAATACTGTTGCCATATTTGGTCTGGTGCTCCTGCTATTCATCTTGAGCTTCTTAACAAAATCCAAATAAACATCTGCAATGTAATCGATCCTGACTTGGCATCTCGACTTCAGTCACTTTCTCACCGGCATGACGTAGCTTCCCTCTGTCTTTTCTACAAAATTTTACATAGCTACTGCTCTGGCGAGCTTTTCTCTCTGGTACCCCGACTACATGAATTTAAGCATGCTACTAGATTGGCATCTAGGTCCCACCGTTTTACTGCTGAATTAGGTAAATGTAACCGCCACTTCTACTCTAACAGTTTTTTTCTCGCATTTCCCGACAGTAGAATTCCCTCCCGTTTACTTGTTTCTCTGAAAACTACAATCTTCAAAAATTTAAATGCAATATCAATCACCATCTTCTGTTGTCTTGAACCCCGTTCATCTGTTAAGGGGTCTCCCCTTTTCACACAAATGGACTCACCCAAGCTATACATATACTACTACCAGTGAATACCCGAACAGTCAAGTAGGAGTCGAGACGGAACGGCAGAAGAGTAGTAGAGTTCAGTAGTAGTAGAGTAAGTCACACACAGAGACGGCGGCAAGCGTCACAGTTAGCGAGCACGTAGACTCAGTAAGGAGTCATACATACCGCGATACTTCAATACCAAGACTGTATATATATTATTGCTACTAACCCGCATTCATGTATCTACTAACCCGTACTACCAGTTTTTATTATTACGTTAATACATTTATTTTCCTTATCCATTCCTGGCGTTTGTTATTCATTGATATCGGATTCATCCCGGAATCCACAACATCATCTTTTATCATTTTCTCAATCCTCCCAATATCCAGTCTTTTGTCTCATTTTCAATCTCTGTAACCCCCTGCGTCTTAGTGGCATTCTAGCCTTGCTTAGTGTTGTGGTGTCCTCCTTCTATAAGTTGGAGAGAAGGCTTCGGGGGAACAGTGAATAGATTGAGCGATAAGTTCATTCGATACACTCTCTTTAGTCGTGTAATACTCTCCTTGTGTACTTACTGTTTAATATACGATATATCTGCAAATCTGTTTTTTTTATTACTTAACCATTTACTTGGTCACAACACTTGGAGTGAAATGATTAAAAATTAATTGAGTCAATTGCTAATTTGCTGCTCGGAAAGTCGATTCACTCTGTACTACTAGGCAATTTTCCCGCTAGGATCTATAGGTAAGTCTATTTGTAAGTCTACCATTCGTCCTTGCATCGGATATCACTGCCACATCTGGTCTGGTGCTTCTCTTATATATCTAGAGATTCTTGAAAAAATCCAAAGAGGTATCTGCAACGTTATCAATCCTGGCCTGGCATCTCGGCTTCAGTCACTTATTCTACTCTACAGAGTAACTCTTCTGATGAGCTTTCATATTTGATACCTAGACTTCACGAATTTAAGCGAAATACTAAATTAGCAGTTAGGTCTCATAATGTCTTTTTGGTCACACATATTCCGCTGACATGAAGTGGAGTGATTAAATTGAATCAATTGCTAGGTCTGCTACTAGGAAAGTTGGTTCATTGTATCGTGCCAGACATTTTTCTTATCAGAAGCCATCTTACACATTTATAAATCTACCACTCAATTATGCATTGAATATTGCTGCCATATCTGGTTTGGTGCTCTGGCTATATATCTTGAGATTCTTGAGAAAATCTAAAGAAGGGTCTATAAAGAGTTCTGTTCTGGCATCTCGACTTCTGTCACTTTCCCACCACTGTGACATGGCTTCCCTTTCCTTTTCTATAAATATTGTAATAATTGTTCTCATGAGCCTTCCTATTTGGTACCTCCACTTCACGAATTTAAACACTGTACTAGATTGGCGGCTAGGTCCCATAATTTCACTTTTGAAATTGCTACTTGTAAACGTAAGTTTCTTTTTTCGCACTTCTCGCTTGTGGAACTCTCTTCCGGCTTCTTGCTTCCCTGTCACCTATGATCTTCGAAAGTACAAATGCAATATCGATAGCCATCTTCTGTCTTCATGAATCCCCTTCTTTTATTTTTCTTCTTTTCTCTTCATTAACGGTGTCTCATCTCAGCAACTCCTTGCGTCTTAGTGGCATTATATCCTTGCTTGGCGCGAAACGATTAAAAAATTTGAACTTTAAATCAAGTTTTCCCGTATGTATTAAAGGGCATTGTATATAGATTAATATTTTGTTTAATGCTGCTTAGATTATTAAATAGACGCAAAAGTGCCTAGAATATATAAATTTCAGAATGTAAGCATCGTGACAGGGGTGAAGATTGAAGAAGATAATTTAATCGTCTCGGAACTTATATTTGGGATGTAACTGTATGCAGCATTGCAGATTGTTTGTGTATAACATCACAAAAGAAAGATTTCGTTTCTGAGTTAATGAATTATTCGAGGAATATTGCAAAACATTGTTGGAACGTCTGACAAGACAAGTTCTCTTCACCCATAGGAGAGGCATAAGTCTACTTATGTTTTGGTAAAAATATTTTTCATCGCCAGCAAAAGGTTTCATTACTGGTATGTCACAAGGGTTAATAGAGAAAGGATTAGATGATTGAACCTTTGGAGAGAAAAAACTGCCCCATAATTACCTTACTTAACCAGACAGCAAAAAACATTTACCTCTATAATCAGCCATGACATTCAACTTCAACCTGGTAACTCTCTCAGGGGAAAATTATTTGAAATATAAGCGTGCCGTACCAGAGAATAACTATGCAGGACTGGGTGGAAATTGTAGGAAGTAATTCAATCATTCCAGCACTTGCATTTAGTACACAAGGGTGCATCACATTTCATCTTGATTGTGTATTCCATCACAAAAGAACGATTTCGGGTTTTTTTTTTATTTAATGAAAAAGAAAAATAGAAACTTTTAACCAAACAGGTTGCCATCACTTATGGGAAAGGTATGAATGCTCTTCTGTCTTGGTAAAGGTATTTTCCATCGCCAGATCTCTTAGCAAACTGTCTCATCACTGACATGTCATTAGGGTTAATAGAAAAGTGACTGGATGAGTAGAAAAGTACTACTCCATAATTACCTTACCTGACCAAACAGCAAAAAAATACCGTTACTTCCATAATCAACCTTGACAGGAGTCCAATCAATTCGTTTTCAACTTTGTAACACTCTTCGGTACCAAATATGTATCTTTAAGAATTCGGAGATTGAAAATCGATAATCGGTAGGATTCCCACCATGAGTACCAGAAATAAATATCGATTTAATTAGAACCCGTACGATCTAGTAATATGGAATCTGAAATCAAACGAACACCCGAAACTCCAAGAATCCATTGAGTCGCCGAAAGTGGTAAGGCGTAGGGTGAAAGGAAATGTGCCCGATTTACCACCACTACAAGATTTGTTCAATGAACATCGACTTCTTTATTATTTTTTAAGTAGACAAGGATTAAAAAAGAAATTGAAAAAAGTCGTATTACATGTCGATTCGAAATCTGGGTACAAACAAGAATGATGCCAAGTTAGATTTTGTGGCTATCATCCTAACGTCAAAATATTAACTACGTAAGTTCCAAATATAACTTAAAATATATGTATAAAGATTTACAGTCTGTAGATTATCCTTCTGTGTGATGTGGCCCTTCAGGACGTTAGCGATCATGCCTCTCCACAATTTCCTTTGTAGCTTTTAATATTTTTTGTAGATAGGTAGATATTTGTGAACAGAATGAGATAGATAGAAAGATATGAATAGACTGAGATAGATAAAAAGATATGAATAGACTGGGACAGATAGATATGAATAGACTGGGATAGATAGAAAGATAATAATACAGTGAGATATATAGATATGAATAAACTGGAATATGTAGAAAGATATGAATAGAGTGAGATAGATATGAATAGACTGCAATAGATAGAAAGATATGAATAGAGTGAGATAGATAGATAGATAGATAGATAGATAGATAGATAGATAGATAGATAGATAGATAGATAGATAGATAGATATGAATAGGCTGAGATAGATATGGATAGACGAAGATAGATAGAAAGATATGAATAGACTGAGATAGAAAGATAGGAATAGAGTGAGATAGACAGAAAGTTAGGAATAGAGTGAGATAGATATGAATATACTGGGGCAAATAGATATAAATTGACTGGAATAGAAAGATATGAGTAGATTGAGATAGAAAGATATGAATAGACTGAGATAGATAGATAGATAGATAGATAGATAGATAGATAGATAGATAGATATAAACAGACTGAGATAGAAAGATATGAACAGACTAGGATAGATAGATAGATAGATAGACAGATAGATAGATAGATAGATAGATAGATAGATAGATAGATAGATAGATATGAACAGACTGTGATAGATAAATATGAATAGACTGAGATAGATAGATAGATAGATAGATAGATAGATAGATAGATAGATAGATAGATAGATAGATATGAACAGACTGCGATAGATAGATAAATATGAACAGACTGAGACAGATAGATAAATATGAACAAATTGAGATAGATAGATAGATAGATAGATAGATAGATATGAACAGACTGCGATAGATAGATAAATATGAACAGACTGAGACAGATAGATAGATATGAACAGATTGAGATAGATAGATAGATAGATAGATAGATAGATAGATAGAGCTTTAATAAAAATCGATCATTTACGAAACACAAGTCACGTATCAGAGAGTCTTTTTGGTTATTTGTTCAAACTTGTATATTTACTTATTTCGTTTTATTATTATTATTATTATTATTATTATTATTATTATTATTATTATTATTGTAGAATGAAAATATATATTAGAACTCGAGAAAACAAGAAAGGAAAATTGAAGACAAAAGGGAAAATATTTACTATTGAAATATTTACAGAAGGTTTTTAACAAAGGTGGTACGTCATCTGCAGACGACAACTTCCGGTGGCGTCTCACCTAGAAACTCCGAAGTATCTCCAAACTTTTGACACGTTATCAACAACTCAATCCAACATGGTCCCTTTTAGAACGTCAGTATTGATCGGTTATACGCTACCTACGATGGAAGGTAAATAAGACGGTGAAATGATCGATCTATGCGATCACTGTTCAGCACTGAATGAACGAAGAACGAACGTTGAAAATTAGACATCTGTTGCCTTTATTTCATTTTTTCTTTTAATAATTTCACCCCAAGCAAGGCGAGAATGCCACTAAGACGAAGGGGGTTACAGAGAATGAAAGTGAGAGTATAGTGGGTTATTAGTTATAATAAAGTGTATGAATGCTGAAACAGATTAGTTTGATTTGCCCTTTCGGTCACGATACCATGCAAAAAACCTTTCCTTTTCTGCCGTCGAAGCAGCTGTTCACACATGACAATACACCGTTCGATGTCTCTCGGCTTCAACTCGTACGGCACTAAATGTCCTTGTTTTAGAATGATTCCTAATGCTTTCAAACATTTCACATTTGTGTGATCAACTCCTAATGATTCTGCAAGTTCATCTTGCGCCTGACATGAGTCTTCATGAAGCAATGTCTCCAATTCTTCGTCTTCAAACTTTTTCTTTACGCCAGAGCGTTCTTCATATTTAGCGTCAAAATCATTATTTTTGAAGCGTCTAAACTAATCTCTGCATGTTGTTTCCGACAGAGCATGGTCGCCGTAAATCTCAGCAAGAATTCTGTGTACTTCAACTGCAGATATCTTTTGAATAAAGTAGTGCAGTAAAATTCCCCGCAAATACACATTCTTTGGCACTAAATCCGACATGTTTAACGCTATGAAAAACAAAATTGTTTACACTTCGGCAAAATGACAAACACTGAATTTCAAGCTTGCTTATATACTTCGTTATATAGATGCGTTGCCATCTGAAACTATACGCACGCAGTTCTGGAAACGCCATCTGTTAGAAAACAACGAGAACTTATTCAGGGTCCTAATATATATATATATATATATATATATATATATATATATATATATATATATATATATATATATATATATATATATATATATATAAAGACATTTATAATATGTTTAACGTTCTTTTTATAGATACAAGTATTTAAGCAAATGCTCTGTTTTATAATAAACAGTATTAAATAACATTTACCGGCCTGAATGTCCGAGAAATTGTCATAGAAAATTTTCGTTCTCCGACAGGAATCGAACTTGTATCCTATACCGAACCATTATTATAAATGATGGTTCCGTATAGGATACAGGTTCGGAGAACGAAAATTTTCTATGAAAATTTCTCGGACATTCAGGCCGGTAAATGTTATTTAATACTGTTTATTATAAAACAGAGCATTTGCTTAAATACTTGTATCTATAAAAAGAACGTTAAACATATGTCTTTAAATAAATTGTCGGACTATGTCCAATTCAAAATATATATATATATATATATATATATATATATATATATATATATATATATATATATATATATATATATGTGGCGGTACTCGCTTGGAAAAACTTCGGATAGCTCAACTTGCAGTAGAACAAATCGGTACCAGAGGAAAAAATGGAATAGAAAAAGAAAGAACCAAGGCGAAAAATATCGTCCAGTGTTCAAGCTCCAAATCCAAAGAAAAAAAAACCCAAAACGAGTAAAAAGGCAACTACATAAAGTGCTCAATACATGAAGTAGCGTTCGTCCCACACTCTCATGCATACACTCATACATACACTCTCACTAATTTTTTTTTTTTTCCGGAGTTGTTTTTTCTGTTTTCTTTTTGAATTTGTAGGTCTGATGAATTGGATCGTTTCACGATTCCAATGGAATAAATTATGACCATGGAATATTAGTGTTTAAGTCTTTTTATTATATATATATATATATATATATATATATATATATATATATATATATATATATATATATATATATATATATATATATATTGAGATAATTCGGAAGAATTCTGTGTAACGCGTTCCGTCCTCAAGAAGGTCTTCTTCGGGCTAAACTAATTTTTTTGTTTATGGAATTATATCTGTGTAGGAGGGAGAGATATAAAATCACATGTGTGTGTGTGTGTGTGTGTGTGTGTGTGTGTGTGTGTGTGCCTACTAATATCGGAGTCTTCTGTTTGTGTGTTCATGCTACGATCATTGTTAACGCACAACGTGCATTGTATTACATTTTAGCATGCTGATTCGTTACATTGTTATAAGACTACGTTAGACTGATCTGAGGTCAGTCAAGTTCACCAGAGTTAATCAAAGTGCACAGATTACCATTTCTATTTAAAGGCAGTGAAATATCATTGTGTTTTCTAAGAAGTGCATTCTTTCATTATTAAGCACAAATTAATGGTATATATTCTTACAAGACAATACGAATATTATATTATTGGGCATATACATCATTATTATTGAATGATATAGCAGCATACCAACAAAGCGACACTGACTGACTGATTTTGTTTGCTGCCCTTTTATAGACGTGTTTCATCGCAATGTATTTCTCTTTATCTTCAAAAAATAAAATAAACTTTTCTGAAACTTTATTTTAGGAATATTAGCTCATTTAAAGTATAATTATTTCCGATTTGAAACAAATGCTTACTTTACGTTTAAAATATCGCAGAAATGTATTTTTAACCCGGCAGTAGCTGAGTTTTTTTACCCGACAGTAGCTGTTTTGGAGGCATGGTGGCGTAATGGTTAACGGCTCGGATTGAGGAATCGGAGAGCAGAGTTCGAATTCCAGTCAAATCTATTACATTCACTTGCGTGCTAATATACTTGGGAAAGTTATGAATCCTCTTCTCCTTCTAGCTATGGGTAAATAGCAGAACAGACTGGGTTCTATAGCCTTGGATGGCAACTGGTCTACTGCAGAAAGAAATGGCAACCTACTATGGGAAAAAATCTGCCTCGTCAGTCATGTATCAAAAGATGCATGATCACCTAAGCGTATATTACGCATGGCACATAACTGACTGAGCTGTTTTGACATAGCTTGATGACAGATCTAATGTTGTTGTACGGAGAATTTATCTGTAAAACATAATTGAAGAAAATAACGTGAGCGCCTTTTCTATATAATTTTCAAGTATTCAGGAATCTTGAAAATTTAGAAAAGTTTAGGAAAATTTTAAAAAGGCTTTAGGCTGTTTAATGCTAAAATCTAAATATCGTGAATGCGATTTCATGGCTTCAACTACAGATATTTAGTGCATAATTTTATACTTTCAAAATAATCGTAAACTTTTTAGAAATATAATTTAGTCAGATAATATGTAATGTTGATTAAATTTTTTTAAAGGTATTGCTGGTGATTTCGCTACAAAAATGTATTGCTGGTAATTTTATTATAAAATGCAATATTTATTTTTGTTTGAGGGAAGGTCACTATTTGCCAATATCTCAGACCCTAACACGTGCTAGCATTCCGGTTCAATACCAACCTGGCAAAAATAGCAGTTAAGAGTTGGTTCCACGATCTTAAGAACCTTCAATCTCCCGATAAGAGTTCTTGCTGCCGATACGTCACCTCGATCAACCAACACTGGCACTAACCGTATCCTGTGACCTTACACCAAACCCACAGAAGAATTAGGTCAACTCCCGGCGCTGCCCTTACACCCGACCGCCATCCTAACGACCGGCCTCTAAAACGGTCATTCCACACATACTTTAACATCTCTGTACGACATGCCAACAATAAATGTTGTTCAAAATGTAATCTTCGTTATTCCTTTCTCTCACTAGCAAACGCTTAATATAACAATATTGAATACGTAACCGTAACATTGTTATACACCGATTTTAGAGGTCGGCTATATCCATGTGGCGTGGAGTATTTACTATGAAAACAGCAAACAGCAGACCCCTAAATTATTGAAGTAACCAACAGAAACAGCTCATTCGTCGTTTGTTCGCTTTTTAGGGAAACGAATTAATCTGATCTGAATTTTTTTGCGAATAAAAACTTTAAGACCCTACATCGGAATACCTTTTCTACGTATAGTATAGTATGTACTTCGTTTGTATACTGTTGTGGTAGGATCCACCTAATCTGCATAGGTGACTACCAACTATATAAATAATGGTTGGTACCGGAAGACGGGAAGGAATCACGAGATCCAACTAGAGACTCTGATCGACTGCGACTAGTCAACACATTCTCCAGGAACGTCTTCCCAGAAATATACAGAAATACTATATGTACTTATTGTGTACACTTTCTTGTTATAATACATTCTTGTTCTAAGTACATTTTGTGTTGCATTATTATTCCATGCATTAGGCGAGATTCAACAATGAGTCAAGACTCAACATATACCTTTCCGAGTGTACCTTGAAAAAGGTTCTTTTTTAGGTTCTCATCCGTATAAAAGGGTAGTCGGGACCCCTAGCCGTGCAATATATCGAATAAATGACCATCTGTATAAGTCTAGGTTTTAAATATACCTAAAATCTTCAGTCTAAACCCCTGTAAACCATTGCTGAGCAATTTAGCCTGCCCCCTTATTTTGATTAAAGTTTAATTAAACCTTATCAATTCCAGTTCTGATGAAAACTGAAATTGACGTTAAAATTTCTATCAAGAATTGTTTTTTTTAAGTTTTATTAGGTTCGATATTTAAATCTCATTGTAATTGATTTTTATTTATTTTTTAAAAATGTAAACCCATAGTTGAATTTATTTATTATTTAATTTAATTTATAATTCATTCGTTTAAAAATCTGATCGATTGAGATTTAAATCTATTTGAATTTAATTTCATACTGAGTGCATAGATTCGAATTTACAAATGACACCATATATGGCGGCCATGATATTTGATGAACAGTTTCTATCTAGTGGTGCAATCATTCTTGTCCTTGTAGCTTCAGCAGAGACAATGATGTCCATATTGCCTTTGTTCTGTTTCAGCATGAAGATTGACAATATAATAAGTTTGCATTTGTATTCTGAAACAATATGTTCCTCTACCAGGTGTGACATTAATCCTTGCACCAAAGGACACAAATGAAGATGCACTGTTGTCATTGAGAATGTTTTCCCCGAATTTGGCTAAACTATATGATGTGGACCCAAAGTAGGGGCCACGGAAGGAAAACACGGAACACGCGTTAGAGGTAAGAAAGATATATTAAAAAGAAAAGTTACAAAGAATAGTGTAATCAGAGCTTACTAACCAGTGGTGTCCGATATTGGTATCGTACGCGGCTACGCATTACTGGTGCTACTACTCCTCGCATGATACGACCATTCACATAATAATATAGTACTGGGAGAGTCCATGATGTAGGGAAGTATTGGTCTCACAACACTATAGCATTGAAAAAATAATTCATATGGACATTCATGTTTAGGAGTAATTGAAATTTTATTAGCAATTCACACGGAGTTTATTAGATTTATCTGTATAGTATAAAATGAGTGTATTTTCAGTGAATATATATCGATTTTGGATGTTTAGAAGTGTAAGCTTTCGATGTAAATATTTTAGATAAGTAAATCTATCTTTCAGACCCCTCCCTTCCTCCATCTGGTGCTTAAGGACTCCCTGCCAAAAGTATTTTCACGTGAGTAATTAAAAATTTTAAAAAAAAGTATGTATCACTAATTTGCTTCTGATGTTGATCTTGACGGCGAGTAGACGGTAATTATGTTCATAATTTAATCTAAAGATCAGTGTTATAAAAACTCCGTGCAATTTCCACGGGTACAGCTAGCTCTTCTTATTATTGCCTTCGCTTTGTTTAGTACGTATCTCCACCTCCCATCCTAAGTGTCCCCCAGAGGATTCAAGGGACAACAAGGATTTTGCATCATAAGATTCAAACTCAAAGTCAATCAGAACAAAATGTAATTGTGGTTGTTGAGTGAAAGGAACTATGTGAGAAGTAACCATAAGTATATATATATATATATATATATATATATATATATATATATATATATATATATATATATATATATATATATATATTGCAATTCACATTTGACGGCTTTCAGAAATGTTATGCATATATTTATTTTCTTCTTTTGCTATCATTCATAGAGACACAATAACAACAGGTAATGGTGTCTTGGGACGCCATGTTCTATTGATCCCCTTCTCATTATTATTATTATTATTATTATTATTATTATTATTATTATTATTATTTCCTTTGATTTTTTAAAGTATACGCATTTCTTCTGGGTCCCAACCAGAAACCTAAGGTCAGAAATGCCTTCATATTTTCCACTGATCATTTTTGTAAAAATTAAAAAAAATAAGATCATACACATTTTACATAAAGCTCTTTGTAATGTGTGAACTGTACTTGTGAGCACAATTTTTGTATTCCTTGGGCTACCATGAATTTCTTCAATGAGTCTATCGGGACCTTTTCCAATTAATCCGAGGGCTCTAATTACTGATGTCCTCATTTGACACATTTTTGAGAATTTCAATTCAAGATCTTTGTATTTTGATATTTTTTAAGATTTTCAAGGATACATCACGTTCTGCAGGGACAATAAGAAAGTGCATTCTGTTTTTTGTGGTCTTTTATCACGACGTCTGGGCGATTAGCTTTGATTGTTCTGTGTGTATTGTGAAGTGATGTTCATACCGGTTTCTTGCAGTTTCCTTCCTGTAAAGATTCTATATTTTCCAGTGCAGATATTGGCCCACTCTATCACAGCAAGTTTTATAATCAGTGGGCCCAAACACCGTGCAACCTGGTACAATGTGATCAATTGTTTCTGGATATTCTGTATTTCGGGTTAACACAGTTTTTAGTATTTGTGCTTGGTAATTTCTAATTAGCAAGCATTGGTTCTGTGCAGCAAGAATAACAACTTCGGTTTCAGCTTTTAACACTGCACTACGTAACCGCAAGTATGTACGGGGTTTATCAGCTTATTTGGCACGGGCAGAATATTAAACATGAAGAGTCTTATCATGCCATCGTTTACGCATCTGGTACATTGCATCTGCTTTTGCATTCTGATGTTGCATTACGGTTTATTTTCACTTCTTCACCCACTTGAAATTCCCTTTTGAATTTGTTGGCTTCCTTTATTACAGAATAAAGTTTCTTATTTCTTTCATGTTCTTTGACACAGATTATTAACCAGTCTTCTGTAACGTTGAACGCATATTGTTGTGGCTTTTAAAGACAGTTCTAGTTGAACTAATCTCCTGCCTCCTTTGGATCTGAACACATACAGACGATCAACATCAGTCTTAGGATGATGCATGCGATGGCAAATGAGGAGCTTTCTTGTTTTGACCCATTCGTTTAATGTCAGCTATGGTCTAATTAAGGATGTTGAAGTTGTATTTAACCACAGGCACAGCCAAAGTGTTTATGGCTGATATTCCGTTTTGTCAATTCAACTCGGTATTTGACACCAGATGCACACGCCTGTAATATTCTTTCCTTACTTTCTCCTTCATTTAAGTATGCGGTATTCAATCTCCTTAGATGATTCCTAGGTTTTTATAGGTTTATTCTTGTTCCAGTTCCCTAATTTTTGTGATAAAATCTAAATCTATTGAGTGTGTTTCTGTAATTTTACCTTTCTTGAATGTTAGTTTTTTTACAGTATTCAGGATAACCTTCAACACATTGTCGTCTTTGGCAAAGGATTTGATATCATCCATCTAGAATAGAGGATTAAACACGTACTTTTTTACTTTGTATCAATAATTATTACTGTCTATTTCGTGCGAAAGGTGGATTAAGGACAAACAGAACAGAAGGGGCAACAGGGAGTCTCCTTAAAAAATTCCGAGGAGGATATTCAAACAATTGGAAGTGGCGGTACGATGGTGTGATTTAGGTATAATGAGGTTTTCATAGTTCCAGGCTATATTTAAGGAAATTTACTATTACGGAGGAGACTTTGTACATTTCCAAAGCCTTAAGTATCCAAGAGAGCGGCACACGGTAATCTATCGATACTATGCTGAGATTTCTACCATTTTCCTGCAATTTTACAAGATCATTTTATTTATTAGTAGTTGATTTTTGAAATCATATTAACCTCTTCGACATCCCTTCTGTTCCAGGGGAAGAATGTTCGTTTCACTGAGTAAAATTCGTACGTACAATTCGTCAGGACAGACGTGATCAATTTACATGTGGTAGGTAGATATGTTATTGGTCTGTAATTTTTGGGGATCATCTGTTTTCCCGTTGTTGGTAGGAGATATGTAATACCTTCAGTGATCCATCTTTGGATTTCATTCGGGTTATTAATTAGCATTGATAAAATTTGCGGAAGAATTTCCTAGGGATTTTGTTATATTTCTTGCTTATATTTTTCTATTCTTGTACAGATTTTTCCTTCGAGTTCTCGTTTGATCCCTATTCCTTTGGATTGCTCCAAATATTCTCCAAAAATTTTACACTTAATTATTATTATTATCTATTTTCTGTTTAGTACAATCCCTACCAGTTCATTAGCCAAGACCTGGGGCAGGGCAAAGTAATTAATATAAACATTCTGTTTGCCCCAAATTCTGATGTTAAGTGGTACTTAATATTACAGTGTTTTTATTATTCTTATATTTACAATACTCTCTTGAATAGAAGAGAGTTTCACATACTGCAATTTTTTAATCTATTCTAAACACGAGCTACCAGGAATCTTGTTAATGTGCTTGTTTTATCATTTTTTTTTATTGTACTCAATGTTCCATTTATTCTAGATATTAGTCTTAAGGGGTTACATTTTTTTTTCACTTTCAACACATTTACTTATTTTGACATATTTGGTAATCAGATGCAACCGTAAGTTCTATTTTAATAGTTTCTTTTCTCGCACTTTTCACCTGTGGAATTCTCTTCCGATTTCTTGCTTCCCTGATACCGTCGTTCTTCAAAAATCTAAATGCAACGTTAATCACCATCTTCTGTCTTCCGATCCTTTTTGTGGCCTTTCTCCTCATGAAAGTGTTCTCATTCTCTTTCACGCCCAGTAGGGTTTGCGTCTTAGTGACATTATCGCCTGGCTTGGGATGAAATGATTAAAAAAAGTTAAAATCAGTTTATTACAATTATAATTATTATTATTGCTGTGCAAGAAATTCTGCAATTTTTTCCTGATACTACGATCATAAGAAATCTATTCTGAAGAAAGAGCAATTATTCAATCCACGTCCATTGATGAAAACAAGATACTCTTTTCCATTTTTCTAGAATTGATTGCTTTGTATTTTTCCTCTTACTTAAAAAATTGTCCAAAAAGTCATAAGTCAGCATTATTCTTGTATTCGCAGGATTACAGAAACAGGCGCCAAAAATAGATATTTATGGCAACCCATCTTAACCCATGATAAAACACATACACGTTGAACAGATTCAATCAATTAAGTTCTAAAGCCCAAATTATTATTATTATTGAAAGAAACGCAGAGTCGTGAGTTGATTAAAAAAAAACAGAATCGACAATCCCCATTTGAATTTTATCCTGATTTTTTTTCCTGTCGATAACGAAACTCATGTGACAGATTATGTACGTGTTTGGAGTCATCCCATTCATTAAAATTAGAATAAGATGGCGGCGCATACTGGAGCGTTAATTCTGATTTTAGTAGAGTAACTATAGCCATGGGAAACAGTTTTTTGTTACTCTTCTTGCAATGTTAATCTTTGCCTGTGTTTACTTTCCTCGTCCATCTCATATTTCTTTCAGGTCAGATCTTTGCAGTTTGATAAATTATCGCTCAACAATTTGCTCACAAGTTTTCACAAGGCAAAAGATCTAAAGATTAATTATTGACTCTTGTTGCAGAAATCGGTGATAATATTTTGAATACGTCAAAATACGCTTCTTTTTTTCATTATTATTTCTATTAATGTTGTCTGTTCATTGCTGCAAATGAGCGCGCAGCCAAGGGGTGAGACCCGGGTTCGAATCTCATCTTCGTCGATTTGTGAAGGAGCTGACCTCTTGATAATATTGGCATGGCGCGACGATCTCAGCGTCCAGCACAGTTGGGAAGTGACTTAAAAACCATACCTCGGATCGACCCAAGTCTTGTGAGTGAAATTGGGTATACGAAACTGTTCGGAAGCCATGTAGAGTTATACTAGCGCAAATTCAAAAGTCCTCGCTTTCTAGGCAGACAGCAGTCCTTTAGTCCTGGTTGGCACGCTATTTCGAGTTGGTTTCACAATAAAGACACCTATTACTCCAATCGCCAAGATGTATAGGCCTAAAAAATCACAATGAGTGAAATCCTTAAAAAAGAGAAAGTCACATCATTTGCAATCATTACTACATTACTACTGTAACACAATATTGGGGATACTCACATAGAAGAGGCGGAGCATGATTTTTATCCTTATCTCAAGTGTTTTTGTTTTATCGCCGGCGAATGGAGTCTGTGGGGTCAGATCTTCTAAGTGACATCCAATTGACCGACGGGGAACAGAAGAATGAATGGGTGAATGCAAGCGTTAGGGGGTCAAGTGGCAACAAGCCGGACACTGATTAATTCCGTTTGTTGATCTGTATCACTATTCACATTTGAGCTCGAGTGAGTTCTGGTCTTCTCTTGGTGGGGAGGGGACAGATTGCCCTTCAGGTATTTCTGATGCCTCCCGTTCGCATTACCACTCGTTCGTGATGTCTAGATGAGCAGAGCGTTGATAGGAGGGGAGAGCTGCGATGTTAGACTGAGACATGGTAGAAGTTGTTCCAAGTGTCTCCCACTTACCCACTTAGATCGAGCAAGCGAAGCCATGAATAAAAAAACCCAAATACTCTGGAATTGGGGAGGGGGGGTGTTCGAGTTCTCATTTCGCCCCACGGTGTTTTGTTTCTGCTTTTGTTTCCTTATGAACGTGCAGCGGAACTTTCCCGGCTTTTGGTGCACACCAATACGAACGAGAATGGAAACGCAACGTCATAGATAGCTGGGCGAATCATTTCTGCAATTATCGTTGTAATTATTTCTGCATTTGAATATTCGTACCGTGTTTCCGAGAATTACTTGACTCCCCCACACACACACACACACACATACACAGTGAGTCAGGTTGTGACACAAGGTCGGTTTTTAATGTGGGGACTCGAGTATTTCCACTTAGGTCACTGATCTAAGCTCGTCTTAGCTTGTATAAGCTGGTCAAAGCTTGTCATAACCGGTCATACCACCTCTGCGTAACATATGTCACGCAACGGTGGAAGGAAGGAAAGTGAGGAGAGAAGGCCTCCGGCACGGAACAGATACTACAACTGCAGCATCCACCCCGACGGGAAGAAAACACTTCTACTCCTCTACCAATCCCTCCAGAAGAATCCGGGGTTGGGGGGTGGCTTTCCGTCCATTCTCCTCCCCATTCGTACCGTGTTTCCAGGGGTTATTGCTGGAGATCAAGTAACAATAACTCTCCTTAGTAGAGTTGCCAGTATAGGGCATTTTTGAAAACCTAATGCTAACAAATGTTGTATTTCACTATTTGCGATATTTGAGTTTGCTTTTTAAAGCAAGTTAACTAATAAAAAGAAAGTCCATTCCGAATTCACTAGCGCTTGGCTTTCAAATAAAGCCGAATTCATTACTTATCGTTCAGTTTGCTATTTAATAGCTCAAACTTTTAACCCTGCTCTTCAGTATCTCAACACTCTTCTTGGTATTCTAAGCTATTGTCAGCAATGCTATCATCTAGATTATCTCGGTCCTTTCTCCAGTTCCTCCAGTCTTTTTACGCTTTTTTAGGCCGTTCCAAGTCCTCTACTAATGATAGAGTATTTTCACCTTCATTTTTTTTCTTCAGTTTTTCTTCCTAGGTCTAGATATCTGCTTATTTATTTGACATTGAGGTCAGCGAGAAGAATAAAATCTCAAATCTGATAACTTTTCTTGTCTTAGTTTACACATGACGTCACGTTAGACCATTTCAAACGTCCCAAAATACCAGGATGCAGACAAAGTGGTTCAAACCACTGCACAGACACCACAACGGTTCTTGATAATGACTCCGAAAGTTTATCCATAATTTAATACTCAACACCTTATCCGAAAATTGTAAAAAAAAAAAAAAAAATTAAACAAACCTTGTTCTTTTTAATCAAACTTTTTGGAATGAATACATCTTACCTAAATATACCATATATATATATATATATATATATATATATATATATATATATATATAATATATATATATATATTATTGTCATCCACAGACAGACTGTTTCGCTGTATCACAGCTCATCAGTGTGGCTAGACGTCCGGTTGCCTCTAGCTAGGATCGAAACCCGACTGAATTGGCGTCAGTCGGAAATTCTACCACTAAGCCGTCGGTGCACGTATGAAGGTGAATTTTAGCGTATTTATTTTTAAATTTAGATAAACACACAGTGACTGACAGTGACTCAATTCTGCCGAAGAGTCATGCTATGTTAGCTTTAATACTCACTGTTTACAAACCCACCCTTCATTCCCACAGAGCTCAACCGAAATTAATTTTCAGGAGCCAATATATATATATATATATATATATATATAGAAAGAGAGAGAGAGAGAGAGAGATAGGAGGAAGATAGGAGGGGAGAGGCAAGGGAGGGGAGAGATAGGGGAGAGGAGAGATAGGGGAGGAGAAAGAGGGAGTGGGAGAGAGAGAGGGGGAGAGAGGGAATGGCGCCTAACTCTGTATTTCTTCACTTTCAACTTTTTCCGATGAAGCTAAATAAATAACAAAACTTATAAAATTCATAAATATTTCCTACTTGTTGTTCATTTAATAATTCTGCCGGAATTCATCCATATTTTTCAGCTTGGGATAAATCAATAAGTCCGTATTCTCTGAGGTAAATCAATGAGGCCGTAGTCTCGTGATAAAATAACATTTATTTTCTACACTTGAGACATTTATTCTTCAACATAATAATCTTCCTTGTCAATGCACCTACTTCAGTGGTCAATATTAACCACATAAATCGAACATTATACAGTGAACATTTGAGACCACAATTCAGCCGTGTGATACTACAGGCTTATTGGTTCACTCGTGTCTGTAATGGCGTGCATGGAAAAAGAGAATATTTCCTGATGCCTCATTATACTCCCTATTTACATTATTCGGACTACTGTCCTCAACTTTGTCGCCATATTTATTACAAAGTTTCGGCCGTTGTACGCTCCGGCCTTCTTCAGGTGGTTGGAATGTCGAACTGAACCATTTATTTCGCACACTGTTCTAGTTCCACATGCCATCGGTATCTGTCTATATTTCTGAGAAGAGATATTATGTACATTATTTACATTGTTCGCACTATCATCCTCATCTTTGTTGCCATATTTATCACAACGTTTCCGGCCTTCTTCAGATGGTTGGTATGTCGAACTGAACCCTTTATTTCACTCACTGGAGTAGACCGTTCCAGTTCCACATGCCATGTTTAATGGATGTCAGTTATCTCTTGTTAATTCCCCTCTCCAAGTCCTCCACTGTCCTAACCGGGTATTGAACTCACACTCTTGGGGTCCTGTAACTGGATTTAACTAACGCCTTTATCCCATGTGCCATGTCTTCAAGTTCAATACCTGGTTAAGTCAGTGGAGAACTTGGAGAGGCGAATTAACAGGAGATAACTGACAACTGACATCCATTGAACATGGCATGTGAAACTAGAACAATCTACCTTAGTGAGCGAAATAAAGGGTTCAGTTTGACATTCCAACCACCTGAGGAAGGCCGGAGCGTACAACGGCGAAAACGTTGTAATAAATATGGCGACAAAGATGAGGACAATATTCCGAATAATGTAAATAGTGTACATAATACCTCATCTCAGAAATATAGACAGATACTGAACATCCAAAACGTTGTAATAAATATGACAACAAAGATGAGGACAATAGTCCGAATAATGTAAATAGTATACATAATACCTCATCTCAGAAATATAGACAGATACTGAAAGGCCGAAACGTTGTAATAAATATGACAACAAAGATGAGGACAATAGTCCGAATAATGTAAATAGTGTACATAATACCTCATCTCAGAAAAATAGATAGATACTGAACAGCCGAAACGTTGTAATAAATATGACAACAAAGATGAGGACAATAGTCCGAATAATGTAAATAGTGTACATAATACCTCATCTCAGAAATATAGACAGATACTGAACAGCCGAAACGTTGTAATAAATATGCCAACAAAGATGAGGACAATAGTCCGAATAATGTAAATAGTGTACATAATACCTCATCTCAGAAAAATAGATAGATACTGAACAGCCGAAACGTTGTAATAAATATGACAACAAAGATGAGGACAATAGTCCGAATAATGTAAATAGTGTTCATAATACCTCATCTCAGAAATATAGACAGATACTGAACAGCCGAAACGTTGTAATAAATATGCCAACAAAGATGAGGACAATAGTCCGAATAATGTAAATAGTGTACATAATACCTCATCTCAGAAAAATAGATAGATACTGAACAGCCGAAACGTTGTAATAAATATGCCAACAAAGATGAGGACAATAGTCCGAATAATGTAAATAGTGTACATAATACCTCATCTCAGAAATATAGACAGATACTCATTATACTCATTAATATATCCGTGATATACTAAAACCTTATGAAACGGACGGAAAGATGAGGATAGCTGAAAGAAAGAATGACAAATATACGTTGTTCTCAAAGAGATTTTATATCCAGTTATGTCATGCGTGATGTTGTATCAGTCAGTTATGTGCCATGCGTGATACACGCTTAGGCGATCATGTATATTTCAATACATGACTGACGAGGCAGATTTTTCCCGTAGTAGGTTGCCATTTCTTTCTGCGGTAGACCAATTGCCATATGAGGCTATAGAACCCTGCCTACTCATAGCTGGGGCGGGGTGAAGAAGAGGATTCATATCTTTCCCAGGGTTATTAGCACGTAAGTGAAGGTAATTGATTCGTCTGAATTGGTTAAGCAAATCATATCGCAGGGCCTTCTTTCAGACAAGCAATATGGATTTCGTTTTTCCAAGTCAACCGCTGACCTATTAACGATTATTGCTGAAAGAGTTTATCCAGCTTTAGATAAAAATGTTGCTTTGAACATCTCGAAAGCGTTCGACGGGATTTGGCATACCGGTTTTCACAAGTTGAAAGATTACGATTATCTCCCAACAAATTTTTCAACTCATTAAGACTTTTTTAACAAATCGCGAAATGAAAATTGTTTTGAACGGCTACTTTTCTGGACTTTTTTTTAGTTTCATTTGTTTTACGGCATATCAACCTCAATGTGTTATTTAATGCCGACAAGATTTATATTGCTGGTAATATTATTTTATCTATCTATCTATTTATCTATCTATCTATCTATTTCAGTATATATTGATTTGGTTTGGTTTGGTTTTACGGCATATAAACCTCAATGGGTTATTTAATGCCGGCAAGATTTTTATTGTTGGTAATATTTTTTATCTATCTATCTATTTCAGCATATATTGATTTGGTTTGGTTTGGTTTTACGGCATATAAACCTCAATGGGTTATTTAATGCCGGCAAGATTTTTATTGTTGGTAATATTTTTTATCTATCTATCTATTTCAGCATATATTGATTTGGTTTGGTTTGGTTTTACGGCATATAAACCTCAATGGGTTATTTAATGCCGGCAAGATTTTTATTGTTGGTAATATTTTTTATCTATCTATCTATTTCAGCATATATTGATTTGGTTTGGTTTGGTTTTACGGCATATAAACCTCAATGGGTTATTTAATGCCGGCAAGATTTTTATTGTTGGTAATATTTTTTATCTATCTATCTATTTCAGCATATATTGATTTGGTTTGGTTTGGTTTTACGGCATATAAACCTCAATGGGTTATTTAATGCCGGCAAGATTTTTATTGTTGGTAATATTTTTTATCTATCTATCTATTTCAGCATATATTGATTTGGTTTGGTTTGGTTTTACGGCATATAAACCTCAATGGGTTATTTAATGCCGGCAAGATTTTTATTGTTGGTAATATTTTTTATCTATCTATCTATTTCAGCATATATTGATTTGGTTTGGTTTGGTTTTACGGCATATAAACCTCAATGGGTTATTTAATGCCGGCAAGATTTTTATTGTTGGTAATATTTTTTATCTATCTATCTATTTCAGCATATATTGATTTGGTTTGGTTTGGTTTTACGGCATATAAACCTCAATGGGTTATTTAATGCCGGCAAGATTTTTATTGTTGGTAATATTTTTTATCTATCTATCTATTTCAGCATATATTGATTTGGTTTGGTTTGGTTTTACGGCATATAAACCTCAATGGGTTATTTAATGCCGGCAAGATTTTTATTGTTGGTAATATTTTTTATCTATCTATCTATTTCAGCATATATTGATTTGGTTTGGTTTGGTTTTACGGCATATAAACCTCAATGGGTTATTTAATGCCGGCAAGATTTTTATTGTTGGTAATATTTTTTATCTATCTATCTATTTCAGCATATATTGATTTGGTTTGGTTTGGTTTTACGGCATATAAACCTCAATGGGTTATTTAATGCCGGCAAGATTTTTATTGTTGGTAATATTTTTTATCTATCTATCTATTTCAGCATATATTGATTTGGTTTGGTTTGGTTTTACGGCATATAAACCTCAATGGGTTATTTAATGCCGGCAAGATTTTTATTGTTGGTAATATTTTTTATCTATCTATCTATTTCAGCATATATTGATTTGGTTTGGTTTGGTTTTACGGCATATAAACCTCAATGGGTTATTTAATGCCGGCAAGATTTTTATTGTTGGTAATATTTTTTATCTATCTATCTATTTCAGCATATATTGATTTGGTTTGGTTTGGTTTTACGGCATATAAACCTCAATGGGTTATTTAATGCCGGCAAGATTTTTATTGTTGGTAATATTTTTTATCTATCTATCTATTTCAGCATATATTGATTTGGTTTGGTTTGGTTTTACGGCATATAAACCTCAATGGGTTATTTAATGCCGGCAAGATTTTTATTGTTGGTAATATTTTTTATCTATCTATCTATTTCAGCATATATTGATTTGGTTTGGTTTGGTTTTACGGCATATAAACCTCAATGGGTTATTTAATGCCGGCAAGATTTTTATTGTTGGTAATATTTTTTATCTATCTATCTATTTCAGCATATATTGATTTGGTTTGGTTTGGTTTTACGGCATATAAACCTCAATGGGTTATTTAATGCCGGCAAGATTTTTATTGTTGGTAATATTTTTTATCTATCTATCTATTTCAGCATATATTGATTTGGTTTGGTTTGGTTTTACGGCATATAAACCTCAATGGGTTATTTAATGCCGGCAAGATTTTTATTGTTGGTAATATTTTTTATCTATCTATCTATTTCAGCATATATTGATTTGGTTTGGTTTGGTTTTACGGCATATAAACCTCAATGGGTTATTTAATGCCGGCAAGATTTTTATTGTTGGTAATATTTTTTATCTATCTATCTATTTCAGCATATATTGATTTGGTTTGGTTTGGTTTTACGGCATATAAACCTCAATGGGTTATTTAATGCCGGCAAGATTTTTATTGTTGGTAATATTTTTTATCTATCTATCTATTTCAGCATATATTGATTTGGTTTGGTTTGGTTTTACGGCATATAAACCTCAATGGGTTATTTAATGCCGGCAAGATTTTTATTGTTGGTAATATTTTTTATCTATCTATCTATTTCAGCATATATTGATTTGGTTTGGTTTGGTTTTACGGCATATAAACCTCAATGGGTTATTTAATGCCGGCAAGATTTTTATTGTTGGTAATATTTTTTATCTATCTATCTATTTCAGCATATATTGATTTGGTTTGGTTTGGTTTTACGGCATATAAACCTCAATGGGTTATTTAATGCCGGCAAGATTTTTATTGTTGGTAATATTTTTTATCTATCTATCTATTTCAGCATATATTGATTTGGTTTGGTTTGGTTTTACGGCATATAAACCTCAATGGGTTATTTAATGCCGGCAAGATTTTTATTGTTGGTAATATGTTTTTTATTTTCAAACATGTATTACTTCTAATTGTTTTTCTTCAAAAATGTATTGCTGGTAATAATCTTTTATAAAAATGTATTGCTGGTAATAATCTTTTATAAAAATGTATTGCTGGTAATAATCTTTTATAAAAATGTATTGCTGGTAATAATCTTTTATAAAAATGTATTGCTGGTAATAATCTTTTATAAAAATGTATTGTTGGTATTAAAAATGTATTGTTTTTATACTTTCATAGTGTTTTGACCCCAGTTTGAAGATTAACTATTTGCCCATAGCTAGGCATTCTAACAAGTTTCTACCATCCCGGGTCAGGGTAAACCTGGGAACACCAGCAATTAAGATGTGGTTCAACGCTCCTCAAAACCTCCTGATCAAAGGCCTTGCTGTTGGATGTAGTTTATCGTCTTACCCAGGACACGGATATAGTTTATCGTCTTACCCAGGACGGGACTCTTTTGCACTACTGGTGTTCTTTCAGGGCTCTCTCTTTGGTCCCACTTTATTTTTAATTTCTATCAAGGACCTTCATTATAGCATTAGTCCTCAACTTGGCCTCTATTCTGATGACACAAACATTTATTCCTGCCTCGATAGTAAAGATGATCAGTTCGATAAGGACAAATTGGCAGTTGATCTCAAAAATTGGCAGTTGATCTCGAAAATTGGCAGTTGATCTCAAAAATTGACAGCTGGTCTCGAAAATTGGCAGTTGATCTCGAAAATTGGCAGTTGATCTCAAAAATTGGCAGTTGATCTCAAAAATTGGCAGTTGATCTCAAAAAACTGGCAGTTGATCTCAAAAATTGGCAGTTGATCTAAAAAATGATCTACAAAAAATAGATTGTTCATTTTAACGCTTCCAATTTGAACGGCTCCAAAACAAAACTACTCTCTATTAATCATTTCAGAACTCCCTTCCCGCCTTCCATCAGCATGGCTGATGCCAACCTCCAGGAGAATAAACTTTTTGCAATTTCTTAGACTAACATTCTCGCCTGGAAGGACTATATGGAATCCATTGCTAGGTCTGCTGCTAAAAAAAGTTGGTTCACTGTGTAGTGCTAAACCTATTTTTCTCTCCAGAGTCTATCTTACATATCTATAAGTCTACCATTCGTCCATGCTTTGAATATTACTGCCACATATAGTCCGGTGCTCCTGTTATATATCTAGAGATTCTTGATAAAATCCAAAGAGGAATCAGCAATATTATTGGTCCTGGTCTGGTGTCTCGGCTTCAGTCCCACTCGCATTGTGCCTTTTCTATAAATACTTTGAATTAGTCGGTTATGTTCTTCGCTATTGTACTTAGACTATATGAATTTAAGCGCAGTTCCAGATTAGCAACAAGGACTCATCAATTTACAATTGAATTGAGTAAATGTAACCGTCGCTTAATTAGACTATTTATACGGTCCTATTAAGCGGCTGTTACTTGCATCGATGTTCTGCTTAAATGGAATCCACTGTAACTATATGAAACAATTTTTTAGGTCACTTCTTTTTTTTTCTTCGCTCTGGGAAAAATTTGTCCAAAATTGTATTTTATTCATGATTTGAGGACCAAAATCTTGGACCTCCCCCCCAGTGATCCCATACGTCAACCATGAAGATATGCCGGCAAATGCCACTCTTTTATATCAAGTTGATGTCATTCAGGAGTTGATATTCTACTGTCATTAATATTACGATTTTCTTTTTTTATTCTTTTTTTCTTTTTTCTTTTTTTTTTTGTTCGTATTCATTTTGTTTTTTGGCTTTTTTGTTTTGTTTTGTTTTTCGTTGTTTTGTTTTTTTTTTTGTTTTTGTTTTTGTTTTAATTTGTTTTTCGTTGTTACTCGGATCGCGAGGAAAAAAATTCGTTGTACATTACACCCGCCTCCATACGCCGTTGTATTTGCCAAAGCCAAAGAAAAAAAAAGAATGTCTGCTGACGTCATCGCGCGATTATACTTGGCCATTAGTTAAGTGGATTATTCAAGAAAGAAAGCGATCGATAAAGGATTCATTTCGGGGGAGTTTGTTTCAAATACTTGATTGTGTCATTGGTTTTAATTCGAAGTTACCCGACCGGTTTTTATTTTAATCTCATGGACCACTTGTTTAAAGGCCACGATTTGCTCAAGAATTGTAAATTTGCTTTCAACATTGTTATATCGTGGATTATACGATATAAACAACAAAGTCATCCCGAGTGGAAAGATACAATAACACAAGAAATCAGATAACAAATAACAATGGTTTATTGTACGTAAAGTACAAGAGTTCGTAATACTAAGGAAAACAGGAGATAAGTCACGGAGGTTCGTAAGGGTCGACTTCGCTCTCTCTGTCTGTCTCACTTTCCTTCTTCTTCAAAAGCTCGTCACTCTTTTATAGACTGACCAATCCATGTCGGGGTGTGCCAGGTTGTTCCACTATAACAAATATAAAGGAGAAATTATATATATATATATATATATATATATATATATATATATATATATATATATATATATATATATTACATGAGTCATTCATATAAAAAGTAGATTAGTAAGTAAAGTTAATGATATAAATAGCGAAAAACATCTTCGCAAACAAATTTATTAAAGTTGCATTAACCTACGAACCACTCGATGAATGTTAAGATCCTTGTTTTTAATAACTTCAACTTGTATAAGGTCTTTTTTTATTCTGCTAATACTTTCGGCTGTATGTAATATAAATTGAACTGCACCACATATTTGATATATATATATATATATATATATATATATATATATATATATATATATATATATATATATATATATATGGGGTGAACCAAAGGTAGGTGGACAGCAGGTTGAATAGGGTTTTGCTAAGGGTTATATTATAACTATGGTGTTTCCAATAAGATGCCCGACACACATTATTCAAGAACAGTCTGTGAGTATCTTGAAACATTTCCCGAGGAATAGATTGGCCGAAGATGTTCAATTCATTGGCCCGCACCTGACTTTCACCTGACTCTACTCCAGTGGATTTTTTGCGGGGTGGGGGAGTACCCAAAGACAAAGTATATAAAAAAAAACACGAAGTGTACGTGATTTGAAAAATTATATCAGAGATGCATTTCAAGAAATTAATACACGAAGATTCTTGTGCAAAAATGTTTATCCAAGCGTGGAAGAAAAGACTTCAAAGTTATGTAAATTGTGATGGACACCAGTTTGAGCGCGCTTGCGTTGATAAAATCTTCAGGGCTTTTGTATTGTATACAATAAAATTTAACTGTATGTGTAATAATTGTTTATCAAAATCTAATTGTATTAACATGTAATCTTAAAATAAATGTTTTCATTTACTGTTGACATACTTTTGGTTCACCATATATATATATATATATATATATATATATATATATATATATATATATATATATATATATATATATATATATATATAAAGTTATAACCTATATATATATATGACAGAGAAAGAGAAAGATGGAGGAGATAAGTAATTATATATATATATATATATATATATATATATATATACATATATATATTATGAAATGGACAAAGTCCGACAATTATTTTAAGACATTTTTATGTTTATACATTCTTTTTATAGATACAAATATTTAAGTAAATGCTCTGATTATAATAAACAGTATTAAACAACATTTACCGGCCTGAATGTCCGATAAATTTTCATAGAAAATATTCGTCCTTCGACAGGAATCGAACCTGAATGTCATAGCGTTCGGTTGGCAAGGTCGAAATTACTGTCTTTAAAATTCAATCTTCCATGAATCTTTCAAGTACATTCATATCTGCTCATGGCGTATCCAAATGTAAACAGATGACGTCACATATTATGAAATGGACAAAGTCTGACAATTAATTTAAGACATTTTTATGTTTATGTTGTGAGACCAATACTTACCTACATCCTGGACTCTCCCAGTACTATATTATTATGTGAATAGTAGTATCATCAGAGGAGTAGCACCAGTAATGCGCAGCCGCGTACGATACCAATATCGGACACCACTGGATAGTAAGCTCTGCTTACACTATTGTTTGTAACTTTTCTGTTTAATATATCTTTCTTACCTCTAACCCGTGTTCCGTGTTTTCCTTCCGTGGCCCCTACTTCGGGTCCACATCAGTTTATATAAATATATATATATATATATATATATATATATATATATATATATATATATATCTTTCTCTTAATTATATATATATATATATATATATATATATATATATATAATTAAGAGAAAGATGAAGGAGATAAGTAATTATATATATATATATATATATATATATACATATATATATATACTTATCTCCTTCATCTTTCTCTTTCTCTCAATCCCATATATATATATATTTATATATATAGGGTTTGGAGAAAATAATTAAAAAACACTAGTTAAATTCAAAGAAAATTTATTTAATATGGAGTTAGTCCCCCTTTAGCCTCACATACAGCTTTAATACGTCTAGGAATGGAATCTGACAGCTTCCTGACTTCATCCGAGGGAATTTTCAGCCATTTTTCCATTAACACCTGATCCAGCTCTTTAAGACACGACTGTGGAGGATAGCGGCTCCTAACTTGTCTCTCCAAAATGCACCACAAATTTTCAATAATATTGATATCTGGAGATTGGGGAGTCTACTCCATGTGTTCTAGCTCATTTCCATGCTCTTCATACCAATTCTTAACCACTCGAGCAGTATGTATTGGAGCATTATTGTCTTGGAAGATGTAGTCACCATCAGGGAATAAAGTCTGGGCCATTGGATGAACATGATCTCCCAAAATGTTCAGGTAATCTTTACTGTTTATTCTACCATGAAGGGCAACTATTGGACTGAGACATTTTCATGATATGGCGCCCCAAACTATCACTAATCCACCTCCATGATTCACTGTTGGAAGAAGGCACTCAGGGTTGTAAGCTTCTTTGGGTTACCTCCACACATAAAGTCACCCTGAAGCTGGGAAAAGAGAAAAACTGGACTCGTCTAAGAATATGACTTGCTTCCATTGGTCTGCAGTCCAGGCATTGTGATCTCTGCACCACTTCAACCTCTTCTGAATGTTGCAAGTGGAGAGAAGAGGTTTCCTCATGATGACTCTTCCATGATATGCAGTCTTATGGAGCTCACGACAAACAGTTTTAGTAGAAACTGGACTATTCAGATGATTATTCAACTCGGCAGCCACTTTGGCCGCATTTGTCCGATGATTTTTTGCCACGTTGCGTTTAAATACACGTCAGTCCTTGTCAGTAAGTTTGCAAGTCTGGCCCAAATTGCTACGGTTGCTAGAGGTTTTGCCCTGTTTCTCGAATCGTGTCATGGTTCTTAATATGGTAGCTCTTGAAAAACCAAACAGTTCAGCAACCTTAGGGATCAAGGCTCCTGCCATGCGAGCTCCAACAATTTGCCCTTTTTCGAACTCGGAGAGTTTACGCATTTAGCTTAAATTTTACTAAATTCTAAAAATAAATAAGACAAAGAGAGTAAATTAGATAAATAAACGTATTTACAATAGATATTACCTGCAATCACAAAGTTTTAGTTAAAGTTCTTAATATAAAAGGTCTTTGAAATATAGGAGTGGAATTTGCACTTATTCCATTTATTTTGTCCAACCCTTGTATATATATATATATATATATATATATATATATATATATATATATATATATATATATAGGTTATAACTTTTTGACTTTTTCTAAAATAATTGATTTCCTGTTTCATAATTAGATAAAGTCTAGTTAAAAAATAATGAAGAAAGGTTTGTTTTTTTTTTAAATCTCACCCCCAACACGAAATTTCTAAAATCATATATATGTATAGTAGTACTATGACTTTTTGGAACCTTCTAGAATTTTTTAATGTTTGTGTGTTATACTATAGCTATAAACTGTTAAATGTATTAAATATACATAATTACTATCCAATTACGTCATTAGCAAATTGAAAAATAAAGCTTCTGAAGGATTTTGATTTTTTTTTACCCTTATTGCGTATATGTTAAAATAGAATTTTCCGAATTTTTCAAGAATTAAAACATTTTTTTCATTGAAAAAATGTTCATCGATTTGTAACATATGGTTACAAAAAGTCATTACTCTAATATATATATATATATATATATATATATATATATATATATATATATATATATATATATATATATAGATGGACTCTCCCATCGACTTCGATGTATGAGTTTTTGACTACCACAAACTATTTGCATGCCTATGACGAGCACAAAAGACCACAAACAGTAGAGGAGAATGTATTGTATCGAAGTGCAGCAGGAACACTGTTAGATGTCTTATTTTGCTTTCTCTCTTCATGTAGTCGACTGATGCTTACTTCTCGGTGCAGCTATATCAATGTTGTACTTCTTTAGCTCCAATGCGACCAGAGCTGTTTTTCTTTTTGGTGCTGAGTTGTTGTCCTGAAGAGTTTGTACATTCCAAGAGCCAAGATGAAGTTGATGTTATTTCGTAGAGTTTTTCGCAATAGCCGGATATGTGTGGAACTAATAAGAGGTTGTTGTCAGAAAACCAACACTATGATTTGTGTCAAGTGGTGAAGGTTTGCGTAGGGCAATCCACACGTTTTGGATCTGTTGATAAAAAAGTAACCGTGCAAAAGACTTGCCACGGAAACTCCGAACGACATTCCTCATGTGTTATTATCGCTGAGTTTCACCTCTCCGGATCACAGTCAATATCAGCCGGTATACACCTCTCGGCAGATACATGCAATATAATGACCAGGTTAAGCTTTCATGAGTTTTCCTTCCCATCTGAAGTCTTTTTATCGTGAAACCAACACTAAAAGTATTGCTAAGCAAAGCTCAGAGAGACTCCTTTCACCCTCATCAAGAGTAGCCAGCCAGCGCCAGTTCGCAACCTGGTTCTTTATATAGATGACGTAATGGAATAACCAGTCACCCCCATAAATGATTACACTATAGGTAGTAAGTACATATAAAGTCAACCGTCAACGAGAAACGTGAGCGAGACGACGCAAGCACGTCCGACCTTCCAATTAGTGGCACTCACTACTAGATTGATCTGTGTTTATAACTGTACCGTATTTCATATTGTACTTGTTGTGGACAATAAACCTTTCTTCTAGTATCCACCTGGTGTTATGTGTTTATTCGCATAGCACGGAATATAACAATAGGCGTATGAGGGTCAAGCAACTCAGTTCTTCAAATCAGCCAGACTACCTCCCCATTGCATTTGATTATAGTGGTGAAATCTTTTGCAGAACTAACCAATCTTTTGGAAGAGCTGAAGATTTCGAAGAGCAAAGAATTGGAAGAGCCAAAAAGTCCCCAAACATCACTCAGCAGATTTTGAATTCAGAGTTGTCCTTCTCCTATATTCCGATTTCGTTTTGAATTTGTAGCTCTGATGAATTGGATTCTCATTACGATTCCAATGAAATAAATTATAACCATGGAATATTAGAGTATATTATACATATATATATATATATATATATATATATATACATACACACACACACACACACACACACATATATATATATATATATATATATATACACACACACATATATATATATATTCCGATTTCGTTTTGAATATGTATATATTATACATATATATATATATACACACACACACATATATATATATATATATATATATATATATATTCCGATTTCGTTTTGAATTTGTAGCTTTGATGAATTAGATCGTGATTACGATTCCAATGTAATAAATTATAACCATGGAATATTAGTGTTTGAACCTTTTATATTATATATATATATATATATATATATATATATATATATAATGGATTTTTATCTGACATTATTTCTTATTCCTATAAACCTTATTTTCAGTGGGTACACATGTTTGAATTGCTATCTTTGTTTTTTCTTTAATAGGACATCTCGATCTCGGCCTGTTGCGATCAATTTCACTGTTTAAACAGATAAAAAAAATGGGGTTAGCATCTCGAGCACACGTACCGCCTAAAAATAACGTGTATAGTCATAAGAAACATATACGTATATATATATATATATATATAGGTAGGGAGGAGTAAATGCGATAGGCAACACTAAACTACAGTAGAACTCAAAACTGATCGTTTTGCATTTAAGTACTGCATTAATATTTAAGCTTACTTTTTAAAAGTTCAATGATAATTCTTCTGCCACTTAAATTAAAGACAATTTGATGTAAGTAGGTTCTCACTTTCCTAAGTTATAAAAATTGTTATCATTCAAAAAAATGGCCGTAAAAAGAAGTCACGTAAACAATATCGCCGAAAACTTGGAAATCCAAAATTTCAGGTTCGCGGTTCCAGATCCGGCCCAGAACGTTGTTAATTTGCTCACGGAGTCGGCCTGATTCCAAAATGGTATGATATGCTGGGCTACGATCTCTAGGCGTAAAGTTGAAAAGGCGTGACACAGTGACACACTGACATTCGCATTTATTATCAAGATGTATGAATAAAAAGAGACTAGAGGAAAAACTATACTTGAGGAAAAACTATGCTTGGCCAACGTGTTTCGTTCCCTGGGGGACTTTGTCAAGATAATGTGATGACCTAACACGTCGGCTTAGATATAGTTTTTCCACTTGTCTCTTTTTATATCCATTTTGTCTCTTCTACAGATACACTCCATCTGAGAATATATATATATATATATATATATATATATATATATATATATATATATATATATATATATATATATATATATGGGCAGGGAAACAAGAGGAAGGAGAACAGGTAAGAGAGTGGGTGAAAGGCAAAAGAAGTGAAGAAATAAATGAAAAACTCAAAGCGACTGTGAGAAAGTTGAGAGAGATAATGAATGGAAAACGAGAAAGAGAGAGAGAGAAAGAGAGAGAGTGCGTGTGTGTGTGTGAGAGAGAGAGAGGGAGACAGAGACAGACAGAGAGACAGACAGACAGAGAAAGGCATTATATATATATATATATATATATATATGTCTGTGTGTATACTTGCGTGTGTGAGTGTATGTGCGTGCGCGTAAAGATATATATATATATATATATATATATATATATATATATATATATATATATATATATGCATAAGTTTCATTGGATATCCTTAAAAATGTTTATTCTAACTAAAATGACAGTTCCTGCTTGTATCATGTTTCTTTACATGGATACTATGACGCCGTGCATCATCAGCCGGGTACTTAGAGCTGACCCCCAGACAGGTCCTCCCATCAAAAAGCCATTACCAACAAAACGGCTGCAATCGACGTTTGTATAACGATACACAGACAGATCGACTGTACAAATGGGTGCTGAAATGTTGTTCTCGGCTCGAACAAGAAGGAATTCTAAAAACGCTTCTGATGTTTAACGATTGCATCATCTTTTCGGAATTGGACCGTGCCAATACAGACAAACCTCTCATCAAGGGTCTAATACGAGGATGGGGTGGTCCGTTAAAACCGATTGTCCGTAGATGGGAAGGGATTATTTTTGAGTCATAAAACCGCTATAGTAACTACCAGTCGTTACGATCATAATGTAAATACTATAAACATGTATATATGGCATAAATAAATATATATTTAATAAAGATATATTAATCAAAATAAGAAAAATAATAGATTGCTGTCAATTTGGAAGTTTCTTTGCCTGCTGATTTTGTCTGTTGCATCCAAACTCCATTGATCGGGGGTGAGGTTCCATAGATGAGAGGTTTGTCTGTACATTCACTGTCACCATTCACCCGCAAGTATATGCAAAGAGAGAAAATATTAATAAAAAATGACAATTTGAACTATATTTTATTTAAATTAATTTTCGAAAAAATAAGTCTCGCTGTAGCTTTTTAATAAAACTTTACTTTTTTATGTTAGTTACAAACAAACAAAAATTCATTTTTTAAAGATTGAATAAAAAAATTATTTTCGATAAGATGGCCGCAAAATATTAATAAGTCAATAATATACACAGACACATTAATACATACAGACATCTGCCCTTTAGGGTGATACTGAGTCTGTATATACAGACCAACTTTTCATCAACGAACTAATAGGGGTGTCCATTAAAGTTGATTGTCCATAGATGGGAAGGGATTATTTTTGAGTTATAAAACACCTATAGTAACTACCAGTCGTTATGATCATAATGTAAATGCTATAAACATGTATATATGGTATAAATAAATATATACTTAATATAGATAAGCAAAATAACAAAAATAATAGATTGCTCACAGCTACTTTCTCATGCACGCGCTAATGTATTGTACTTTATATACTGTACACCCGTTATTGTTTAAAATTGAAAAGCCCGTCACTTTGGTCACTTAATTAATACGACTCGTTCCGCCAAGACCGAAAATTTTGAAATCGCTGACAATTTGGAATTTTTTTTTTTTTTTTCTGCAGATTTTATTTTTTCCTGCAGATTTTAGCCTTTACATCCGGTTCCGTTGATTGGGGCGGGGGCGTAGATGAGAGGCTTGTCTGTGCTTATTTTTTCAGCACCCCGTTGCATAAATTAACTTTGTGCTTATTTTTTTGAAGTTGGAGCCGTGCTTTTAACAAAACAACGCATAAGATCGAACCATAATATTCTCAGCCGGAAGTACAACCGAGATCTATATGTGATTTTTTGGTTTTCAACATTTTCAAGCATAAAAATTTGAAAACAATAAGACTGCTTTGTGCATGCGCAGAAAGGTGGCTCAAAATGTCGACCAATGTGATTATGTTCGCCTGATGATCAGCAAAAATGTCACTTGTATTGCGCTAAGAGCGACCGTTGACATTTTTATTCGACCTGAACTGACAAAAATCGGACAGGTCTAATTGAATGTTAGTCGTTCGTAGTTCTTGCAATAAAAACAATCCTCCATTTTCTTGAGATTGTGTTTTACTTCAGAGTTTATTCTTTTATATTGTTTGCGTGACTACGCTGATGGGTCAAAACTCTATAACGAGGACGCAACAATTGTGCATCTCAGTGTAGCATTTAATTATATTTTTAGGCATTCCTATTCGGTCAAAAAGGTTGATTTCATATCAGAATTTCCTTTTCCTTGATAAATAACAAGATGGCTATTGAGCTCTAGCTACTCTATTTGGTTTGATATCAAAGTTTTCCATTTCCAAAATGAAGCGCTTTCACCATGGCTGAAGTTGTTCATCTCACTCACATATATACACCCTCACATCAAGTTAAATCTTAAGCGATATTTTTTTTTAAAGTAAGGTTCATTCTGCACAAGGCCCGGTGTCCACTCGAGGTAGACGTTACATTAGGTGATACTTTGTATAGATAGGAGGGGAAGGTACCGGTACTGGATTTGAACAGGTTAAGATTGTATTGATCGGGGAAACACCCTCTTGGGAGTCTGTTTCACAGAGCAGTGGTTCATGGAAAAAAGTTGCTCGAGTGGAACTTACTTCTCACCGATGGAATACGGAGAGGACGTGGGTGGTTTGCTACTATGTAAGTGGCATGGCAGGTCCCGGCTGTGAAGGTTAAACCGGGCGGAACCTAGGAATGCAATTCGCCCGATCACTCTCCCTGGTAGTAGCGACAGAGCAGTATCAGACTCGCCATTGCCCGCCTTTGAGGGAGAGGTTGAAAGGTGGAAAGTATTTATTCCTCAACAAGATGCTTTTGAACTCTATCGAAACTGAAAAGTGACGACCAGGCATCTCCCGCTTAAATATGGCAATAGAACTCCATCTTCAGCCTGATCTGACTCTTTTAAATGTAGAGGATAGCATGAGGAGTCAGATAGGTACGTACTGACCTGGTACAGGATCTTTAGCGATTGATCGTTTCAAAGAGTGCTACTTGAGGACAGGTGTGAGTTTGAGGACCAATATTCTCTCAAGGAACGATGCCTCCTCGAGAGGACACCCGTTCATCGAGACTGGCGGTAACTCAGGGTCTGAACGATGGTGATGGAACGTAACTAGTTGGGTTTTCGAGTGATTGAATGTAACCCGTCAGTTTTTTCTCCACTGGGAAGATAACAGTTAACCATAGACGTGAACAGATTAATATTGCAGTTATCGGAGAAAACATGCTCTTGGGAGTCTATTCCACAGGGCAGTAGTTCGCGGGAAGAAGCAGTTTAAGTGGAACTTATTTCTGGTCGATGGAATATTGAGGGAATGTGGGTGGTTTGCTACTATGTAAGTGGCATTGCGGGTCCTATCTGTGAAGGTTAGACCGGGCGGAACCAAGAAATGCAGTTCGTCCAAGCACTTTCCATGGTAGTAGCGATAGAACAATGAGAGACTCGCCATTGCCCGCTTGTGAGAAAGACGTTGGGGGTGGAAAATAAGGATTCGGAGACCCTTTTGAACTCTACCAAGACTGGAATTTGAAGACCAGCCATCGCCAACCTAAATAGTGATTTTTCCAAGCGTAGCTTAGATGTGTCACAAGGCCGAAAGTATGGGGAACTCGGTGAGGGTCGAAATCAAAATGGTTTTCTAAGCGAAGTTTAAATGTGGCACAAGGTCGAAACTATAGGGCACCCAGTGAGAATCGAACTCGCTACTCGTGGTGTAATGTCTAGCAAGACAAGCTTGTTTACCATTACACCACGCCGAGATGGCCTAGCGCCAACTTAAATATGGCAACAGTACTCCATTTTCGGCCTGATCTGGCCCTTGTAAAGGTAGAGGATAGTATAAGGAGTCAGGTACTTACTGGGGCGGTACAGGGAACAGATCATTTTTCCTGCATCTTTAGTGATGGGTCGTATGTATATAAGAGTTCCACTTGAAGTCAGGTGTGAGTTTGAGGCTCAATATCCTCTCAAAGCACGGAGCCTCCTCGATGGCATACCTGTTCATTGTGACTGGCGGGAGTTCGGAGTGTGCTCGGTGGTGATTGAGTGTAACTAGTAACTAAACTAAACATTTGCAATTTATTTCGATATGTTGAATGCATGTAGTTGGCTAAATGAAAGATTTGAGTAAATTGAATAACTTGTAAATATCGAACGGTTCTAGACAAAAGACTATATCTGAGCATTGCTGAAAAAGAACTCATGTCAATTACCTGTGGTTCCGAGGGGATAAACAAAAGCCATCAACTTCTGGTAAGGTATTGTTAGCTAATAATTATTGATGTGAAAAATGAATGAAGGACTTCCTACTAAGTAAGAAAAAGCAGTTGTACTGTGGTACAAATTACAAATAGTTCTAATCAAGGTGAACGATGGAAGGCAACGCAACACACAGTACGAAGATCTTTGATGCATATGAGGTTTTATGTACCTGTAGGATGCCAAAGTATCATCACAAGACAAAGTGCGTTGATCTTTGATTCATATGAGTTGTAATGTACCTATAAAATGCCAAAGTAACATTACAATACACAGTACGTTGATCTTTGATGTGTATGAGTGAGGTGTTATGTACATGTGGACAGCCAAAGTATTATCACGACACACAGTACGTTGATCTTTGATGCATATGAGGTGATATGTACCAGTAAGCTGCCAAAGTATTATCACAAAAGAGTACGTTCATCTTTGACGCATATGAGGTGTTATGAATCCGTGGGTTGCCAAAGTAACATCACAACACACAGTACGTTGATCTTCGATGCATATGACGTCCTATGTACCTGTAGGCTGCCAATGTATCATCACAACACGCAGTACGTTGATCTTTGATGCATATAACGTGTTATGTAGCTGTGGGATGCCAAAGTATCTTCGCAACACACAGTAAGTTGATTTTTGATGCATATGAGGTGTTATTTACCTGTGGACAGCCAATGTATCTTCACAACGCTCAGTACGTTGATCTATCATGCATATGAGGTGTTATGAACCTGTGGGCAGCCAAAGAATCATCAAAACACAGTACGTTGACATTTGATTCATATGAGGCATTATGTACCTGTGGTCAGCCAAAGTATCATCACATCACACAGTAAGTTGATCATTGATGCAGATGAGGTGTTACGTACCTGTGGACTGCAAAAGTATCATCACAACACACAATAATTCGATCACTGGTGCATATGAGGTGTTAAGTACCTATAGGCTGCCAAAGTAATATCACAACACACGGTATGTTGATCTTTGATGCATATGGGGTGTTATGACCCTGTGCGCAGCCAAAGTATCATCACAACACACATTACGTTGATGTTTGATGCATATAAGGTGTTCTGTACCTCCGGACTCCCAAAGTATCATCACAACACACAATACGTTGATCTTTGATGCATATGAGGTGTTATGTACCTGAGAACGGCCAAGGTATCATCCCGACACACAGTACGTTGATCTTTGATTCATATGAGGTGTTATGTACCCGTGGGCTGCCAAAGTAACATCTCGACACACATTACGTTGATCTTTGATGCATATGAGGTGTTATGTACCCGTGGGCTGCCAAAGTATCATCACAAAACAAAGTACGTTGATCTTTGATTCACATGTGGTGTTATGTACCTGTGACCTGCCAGAGTGTAATTACAACACATAGTACGTTGATCTTTGATTCATATAAGTTATTATGTACCCGTGGACTGCCAAAGTATCACCACAACACATAGTACGTTGATCTTTGATGCATATGAGGTGTTATGTACCTAAGGAATACCAAAGTATCACCACAACAAACAGTATGTTGATCTTTGATTCATATGAGGTGTTAAGTACCTGTGGACGGCCGAAGTATCATCGCAACACACAGTACGTTGAGCTTTGATGCATATGAGGTGTTATGTAACTGTGGACTGCCAAATTATCATCCAAGCTAAACAATATCCTCTGCCGAAACGACTTTTAATGTGAACACAGATATTTGAACTGAATCTTTTGTCCGTGAAAGAATCTTGTTTGATCCGGCGTATCGCTTTCTCCTTAAACGGTTACAGGCTCGTCATTATCCTAATTATGGATTTAATTCTGAATCACCTGTTGCATAAACTTATATATATGCGTGTGTATGCATGAGGGTGCTGCACAACCTCATGCGCGTTGAACAAAAAGAAAATTAGGCAAAAGTAATATTGTCTGAAAATTGTTAACTTATTTCCAAGTTGGATGTTTTCAGCCTTTATACCTATTAATATTGATTGATCCCCAAAATAGGACGGTCGGCATTAATATCTTTAATACCGGATTCTTATGGACATATAAATGATACAGGAATTTTTTTTATAAACTATGTTATATGAAGTTTGATCAAAAAGTATCGGGACTAGTGCGATAACTAGAAAATACAATACATACAGTAATTCCCCATGTATAATACGGATTTTTTTCTTAAAAAAAATTAACAAAATTAGAGGTTCGTATTATGCGCAGCTACAAAAATACCTTTTAAAAATTGCCGTTTCATACATAAGTCAATTTCAGTTGCGAAATGACTACTCACCACAAACATACGACAATTAATCACTAACATTCGGCGACTGCAATCCTATAAGGATGTCAAATAAAATCACACGTACCTAAAAAATACTTACAAATTTAAATTTAAATAAGAATTGTCATGAAACTAAATTAGAATAATATTATTCTATGTTTAAAACCATTAAAAATGGTTTTCTACTCTTATTAAAAATAAGAGAAGAAAACGCTGGTCGTAAAGAAATTGGAGAGGTACAATTTATAGGGTTTAATTAGCAAACGAGGGGTGCGTATTATGCGCGAGTAGAAGTATTTTCCTATACTTTCAGCACAATTTTAGGGGTGCGTATTATAGATAAAGGCATATTATGCATGGAGAATTACGGTATCAATTAGGCATTTAATCGCCTTTTGAACTTTATCCAACGTCGTTTTCATTGATGGAAGCATTCCTGGAATCTCTTTTGAGGGATATCGAGCAGATACATCGTCGGATTCTCTCTTGGATTTCGTCGATGCTTTAAAAGTTTGTTCCTTTCAAATGAGATTTGATTTTTGAAAAGAGGAGAAAAAGTCGCAAGGGTCGAGATCTGGGGAATATGGTGGTTATCGGACCTGGGAAAATGTGATTGGCCCAAAACCGCTGCACAAAACATAGTCACTGATAGAAACTCTGTGTTGTGGTGAGACGACCACACTCTCCACACTCTCCTTCCAAGCACTACTATAAAAAGGGAGGTGAACGAGCGTTATATTTTAATGTGCATTCACCACAGAGTTCAAGACCAGTCTGTACCAAGCGGCTTCACTCTGCGTACTTTAGCTCCGTTACCATAGCTACACCCCCGATACTTTTTATATCAGACCTCATATTTTAAAACCCTATCATTAACACCCGATCTTGATTTTTATAATTAATACCAGATGTCATTAATAGGTTAAGTTAAATAATTTATGATAAATATAAGTTATAACTAATAATTTATAATGCTACTTTCCAGCTGAAGATTATCGGGTACATATACTCATAGAAATCTAACTGAAGTGACAAAACATTACAGATAGCATTAAACGGAATGCTTTTGTCCTTCCAGAAATTGATTTGTCCAGATGATGTACGTTTGATGAAACAGATAAAGAGGTAGTGTAGCTGTGACAATGTAACTGGAGCAGCTATGAAATGTAGATAAGATTTAAGGCCGCTTGGCATCAAAGTGATTCTTGGGCCAGATTATTCGTGCACTGCTCTCCAAGGTGGTAACTATTCTAGCGTTGTCTCAGACAATAATAGCTGTGCTGTGGCACATGTGACAGTTTTAATTAAGGTGAAAAGCGGAATGCGTCGCAACACAAGCTGGTTTGTTAATTTGCTGATATAGTGATTGTTAGTTCAACTCCTGGGTCGGGTAGTACGTATTTGCATTCAGTGGAAACGGGCAATTAATACTAAATAAAAATAGGAACTAGACGAGATATCCGGAGACATGAGCAGTGGAACGAGAACAGTCTACTTCCGGAGATTAAATAAAGGGTTCAGTTCAGAATTCTCTGTAGTTTACCCAGATCGATATACACATGAGGAAGGCTGGAGAGCACAACGACCGTAAAGTTATGATAATAAGGGAAAAGATGATATAAATAAATATACATTTAGACGGAAACAATGGGAAGAGTATAACAGAAATATGTGAATGTCAAACAAATATCAGGCTGAGTAGAAGAACTGTGGGTTCCCACAGAGAATGCAAAACGGGGCCGTCAGCAACTGACAGGTATGGCAAGCATCCAATGGATTGAAACGTTAAATTTCAACCCAACCAGGGTGTCTTTTAACGCATCAGTAGAAAATGCAATGAATTCCATAAAGTCCGCAGTGCAGAGCACCAAGACACCTCAACATCTATTACTGCACCTCACCTGCGCAAGAGAACATCGCGATGGGAGCGTGGAAGACTGGTACCATATTTTCTGCTCAGGCGATTCACGTTGTCATATATGTCGAGCGAACATGTCCGGCCTGTAAACAGTATACTTTGCAAGCTGGTGATGTCTCTGTAATGGTAAGAGATGTGCTCTACTAGTGGAATCCGAGTCTGTCTTCACATTGTTGCAGACCATTTGCACTCTTGTATATTCGTCATCCTAGCCGGTGGTGACAGCGTCTTCTGCTAAGTTGCGTTTCAGACAATGAGCGCGTAAAATAGCATCCAACTGGTTTTCACATATTCCATTTTTACATAATTTGTCGTATGTCTCACACATTTCAATTGAGCACTGTTGAGTGATAAGCTAATTCTATAAACAACAGCCACCTGCACTAATGCAAAGCTCTTCAGTAAAATGGATGGAGCACTTTGGCTGATTAGCATTTGTTTACATTTGTAAAAACAATACGCTAGATTTAGTTATGTAACTCTACCGAGTGAAGATAGCTCTGGCTGACACCAAATTAGTTGTGTTTCAATCCTGGCTTGAGGCATTCGGAAGTCTAGTCGCACTGAGGAGCTGTGATACAGCGAAACAGTACTGTCTGTGAATGACATACTATATATAGATATAGATATATATATATAATCAAAAAAGAAATATAATTGTAGGTTCAAGTGTTCGCATACATATATGTGTATATCCTTTGGTGCAAAATAACAGAGGGGCTATAGTGATAACTATACATAATACCCGACGCCTACAATACAACTCGGGGTTTCATGTTCTATGCAATCATCAGGTAGAAAAGAACTGACCGTTATCAGGCTAAAATTTCTGCGTTTCGCGGTGTTAGTTGGATAAATTATTATTATTAAATATTTAATTTTGCTATACTCTGAATTTAAATTTAGGTTCAAATTTGCCCTTAAAATTCAAGATTAAAATTCCAATTTCAATTTAAAAAGCTTACAACGCTGGCAGTTAAATACGTTATGCATGCAGGAGAATAACTCTTTTTGCCTGGAGTAAAATAATTGAAAGGATATATCGATAATGAAAAAAACAATAGGTAAACATATAATAATAATAATAATAATAATAAGAAGAAGAAGAAGAAGAAGAAGAAGAAGAAGAAGAAGAAGAAGAAGAAGATATACCAGTCCCTGCAGACTGCAATGTATCTTTGAAGATATTCGAAAAACTGTCAAAATACAATAGAAAACTGTCAAAATACAATAGAAATCTCAAAAATGTGGCACATGGGACCATCAACAATCCCTGTTGTAGTTGGAGCCTTTGGACTAGTTGGAAAAGATCCCAGTAGGCTGATTGAAGGGATCCCTGGAAGTCCATGCCTCAAAGAGATACAAAAAATTGTTCTGACAAGTACAGCCCACACTTTACGAAGAGCTTTATCTATGTAATTATTTTTTTATTTTTATTTTTTTTATTTTGCAGTGGAAAGTGTCATGATGCCATTTGTAACCTTAGGTCCCTGGGCGGGACCCGGAAAGAAATGTGTAAACGCCAGATATCAAAGATAAAGATGATGATGATGATGATGATGATGATAATGATAATAATAATAATACTATTGATGATAGGTAATAGTAATATTAATAATATGATAACATAAATAATAATAATAATAATTATATTGATACTAACAATGTAATAATAATAGTAACATTAACGATAGTATATGTGGGGTCCGAATGAGAAAAAAATATGTTAATCTGGGTCAACGTTATAATTTTTTCTGTAAAATAAAAAACTGTATGTATGATCTCCACTGGAGATCTGGATTGAGTTTAAATCCCAATAGGCGCTCGGGGTATGGGGCTTCCCTGGGGATTTGGCTACAAGAAGATGGAGTTCCACTTCTGTAAAGTTGGAAAGTAGACCACTTTTTATTAGTGTAAGGATATGGTAAACCTGAGGTCTACGTGTTTGTTTGTTTGTTTGTTTTCTTTAATTTTAGATTTGATGATCAATTGTAGCTCTTTTTGCCTAATCTTCCTCGTTGAATAATAATAATGTTAAGGTTGGCGGGTTTTAAATTTTAGGTGACCTCTTCTCTACAAAACTGAACATCATGGACTCCTGGGTTAAATGATTTCAACATTCTAGCGTAATAATGGATAACTGAACCGAAAAAAGGTGTGGGTTACTCCCACATGGTTCGCCAAGTCGATTTAGATGACTCTGTTAATCGTTTCTTTCTTTTTTTCTCTTTCTTCCTTCTAGTACGTGATAGATGTGACATCCACACGGAACCTTGTCCCCCGCATGACGATATCTTTCCCCGAAATGATTGAACTTTTTCACGCACACACCTGTATCAACCTCATAACTGATAACTTTCAATGTCTTCTTTCTTTTAGATGCTAATGTATTTCCTTTCTTTTGTTAATCAGTAAAAAAAAAGAAAAAGAAAATATCGCTTTGCTAAAATTTATTTCCTTTCACAAGTAATGACAAGACGTCGTTTACATGTGTGAGTTTTATTGCTTTTAGTCCAACTAGGAACATTACCACAACAAATTATTAGACCTAAAGGGTGGCCCAGACGGTAGATAGATAGATATATAGATAGATAGATAGATAGATAGATAGATAGATAGATAGATAGATAGATAGATAGATACGAACAATGACCAAGATAGAAAGATAGATACGAATAGACCAAGATAGAAAGATAGATAGATACGAACAGACCAAGATAGAAAGATAGATACGAACAGACCAAGATAGAAAGATAGATACGAACAGACCAATATAGATAGATACGAACAGACCAATATAGATAGATATGAACAGACCAAGATAGATAGATATGAACAGACCAAGATAGATAGATATGAACAGACCAAGATAGATAGATATGAACAGACCAAGATAGATAGATAGATATGAACAGACCCAGATAGATAGATAGATAGATAGATAGATAGATAGATAGATAGATAGATAGATAGATAGATATGAACAGACCAAGATAGATAGATAGGAACAGACCAAGATAGATAGAAAGATAGATGTGAACAGACCAAGATAGACAGATAGATAGATAGATATGAACAGACCAAGATAGATAGATAGATAGATATGAACAGACAAAGATAGATAGATAGATATGAACAGACCAAGATAGATAGAAAGATAGATATGAACAGACCAAGATAGATAGAAAGATAGATATGAACAGACCAAGATAGATAGAAAGATAGATATGAACAGACCAAGATAGATAGATAGATATGAACAGACCAAGATAGATAGATAGATAGATAGAAATGAACAGACCAAGATAGATAGATAGAAATGAACAGACCAAGATAGATAGATAGATATGAACAGACCAAGATAGATAGAAAGATAGATGTGAACAGACCAAGATAGATAGATAGATAGATAGATATGAACAGACAAAGATAGATAGATATAAACAGACCAAGATAGATAGATAGATAGATATGAACAGACCAAGATAGATAGATAGATAGATATGAACAGACCAAGATAGATAGATAGATAGATAGAAATGAACAGACCAAGATAGATAGATAGAAATGAACAGACCAAGATAGATAGATAGATATGAACAGACCAAGATAGGTAGAAAGATAGATGTGAACAGACCCAGATAGATAGATAGATAGATAGATAGATAGATAGATAGATAGAGGGAGAGATAGATATGAACAGACAAAGATAGATAGATATAAACAGACCAAGATAGATAGATAATTTCTGTTTTCTTAAATGAGTTTAATGCATCAAGGTAATTTGAAAAATAAGTGGTAAATCTCAGTAAAGACAAATTTTAAAAGAAAAATAATAATAGCTCTAAGTTAATCTTAGTACCCTAGCAACATGACCGTAGTATAATTAATGTGTTATCTGTTTGCCTACTTACCTCGAGGTCGAAAGTTCGATTCTCCCTTGAGTTTATATATTTGTTTGCCACAGGGTGACCACTGACGAAAAACAGACCAAGTACCAAGCGTTTCTTTTTTTAATATATTCCGTAATAAAATATATAAATAAAGTGTGGGGGGAGGGGAGAAGGAGGGGAGGGGGAGGGGAGAAGGAGGGGAGGGGGAGAGAGAGGAGTCAGTGATTTATACTTGTGTGTCACGATGTTTGAATTCTGTTGATCTGAGTTAGTTTTTAAAATAGTTTTTACTTTTTTCAATTTGGGAGAAATTCTAAATAAACAAGCAAATGAAAGCTTTTAAGAAATAAGAAATATTTTAAATTACCGTTAAAAACTGTGCAAACAAAAATGAACTTCTTCAATAAGCATGAATAATTGAGGCTTAAATTTTAAAGACAGAAATGGTGCCGAAGATAAGAAAATTTAAAAACAAAAAATGAATTCCGGCGGGACTGATGTTATTATTAGATTTCTACACTGATTTTGACGCTGGCCAAAATCAATACCGAGTCGCTCTTTAACGCCGGTGGTAAATTTATTGGTTGGTGTCAAATGCAGTTGAAAAGTTGGAGGTGAAAAACATACAGTGCCGCTAAATTATAACTTCTAATAAACAAAACGATTGGTTGAGTAGGTTTACACGCTTGTATGTGCGCGCATGCGCGTTCGTGCCTATATTTGTGTGTACTTTTTTATTTTTTTAATAACACTAAAAGCCAAGAACTTAATACAATCTTTTTATCTCTTTTTTTTTTTTACTGATTATTCTTATTTTATTTTATTTATTTTTTTTTTTTTTTAGAATATAAAATAAGTCGAATGTCCTTTCAGCAAATGACGTGGATAAATTTGAGTTACGTCTCTTCAGGAAGAATTTCACAAAATAATATACCGTAATTCCCCATATATAATACGCCTTTATCCATAATACGCACACCTAAAATTGTGCTGAAAGTGTGGGAAAATGCTTCTACTCACGCATAATACGCACCCTTTGTTTGGTAATCAAACCCTATAAATTGTACCTCTCCAGTTTCATTTCGGCCAGCGTTTCCTACTCTTATTTTTAAAATATTTTTAAACATAAAATAATATTATTCTAATTTAGTTATATAATTCTTATTTTATTTTACGGTAATTTTTTTAAAGATTTTTTTGTAGCTGTGCATAATACGCACCCCTGGCTTTGCTTATTTTTTTTTAGAAAAATGCGTATTATACATGAGGCATACAATATTTATGTGTTTCTCATTAATATGTAAGTTATATTTAGTCGATGCACATGTTTAAATAGACATCTGATTATTTTAAATTTAATTTTCGTCTACTGGCTTGGATTTTTCGACACTCTTTAATAAAGAAAAGTTGTCCTTATCAGTAAAGGTTTTATTTTTAATCCAACATTTGTCTATTGCGTCAAAGATTATAACAGGAGACACTTCTTATTTGAAATAGAAGCTATACTTTTATTTATTAATAGTTGTATATTACGTCTATCAACCTGCACATTCGAGAAATCTTAATAAGGAAAATGTGTACCCAGGTAGGGATTGAACCTGCAACTCTCTTTATAGGAGAAAAACAAGTTTGCTCCGATCGCTTCATAGCTCGGCTACGAAGCAAAGATCTTCCCAATCTCGCGGTTTAAGGAAAGCACATCCTCTTCACTCAGATTATTTTTCTCCAGCGTCCACATCTGCTCAATTTCGTATACAAAACGTAAGCAAAACAATTTCTAAAAAATGAATTTATTTTCAATCTGATATTTATATTACTTCGGACGTCATACTACAGTGGAGACTCCGTATTTGAAATAAAGGCTCCATTTTTTAGTTGTTAAACATTGTACATTACGGCTACCGTTCTTGAAAACCCTGTCGAATTGCAGACTTCGGTTCTTTCGCGAAGAACTTCTATGCCGCGTTCCCGCTTGAAACTAATAAGTAGAGACGTAACAGCGTCAGTGTCGAAAAAATACCAATGAGGCGTGTCAGCTTTCGAAGAGGCACGTAATTAAGACAGGCGTTGAATAAGGCTAGGAAAATAAAAGTACGAGTTGTATGCTAGCTCGTGGTTCTATGGTGTAATGGTTAGCACTCTGGACTCTGAATCCAGCGATCCGAGTTCAAATCTCGGTAGAACCTAATTTGGTATATTTTTTATTTATACGATGTCTTTCGCAGAGGTTTGTTTCCCTGTATTTTGTTTTATTTATTTTTTTTTTTTCACCTAAATAGAAAACTGTAGCGAAGAAAATAGCCACTTACTGCGGAAAACCAAGCGATGGTGTAATGTTTAGCACACTCTACTCTTAATCCAGTGATCCGAGTTTTTATATATTTATACGATGTTTTTCGCAGAGGTTTGTTTCCCTGTTATTTAGTTTTTTTTATTTATTTTAGTTTTTTAACTTTTTTTACCTTAATAGGAAGCTGTAGCGAAGAAAATGGCGACTTACCTCGTCAAACCAACCGACAGTGTATCGCGTGTATCCCGCGTTGGAAAATAGAGAAAGCACGCGCGTGACCCTCGTTTCTAGTTGAGAACGTTATGCAAATCTTTGGTCGCGCCACAACCAATCATTGACTTCCCGACCTGGATATAAACAGGCGCTTCGCGTCACCGGCGAATTTTGTCTCTCAGTTATGGTAGTTTGGAAGATGGATTTTCCATTTTGACTGCTGTTTTGTCGGAGTGTGTGTTTGTTTTGGTCCAGCAGAAGTTCGCGAACAAATCTACGCTAAGTTTTTCATTTCTGTTTTTGTTATTGTTTAACCCTTTTGTATTTTATTTTCAGTTTGATTTTCTTTGTGTATTTGCAAACTGCATTTTCTTTTCGTATTACCCACTTCCCGTCTTTTTGTTCATTTTTATTACTTCTTTCATTTGTCTTGTTTTTGGCAAGCCAAGTTTGTTTGGTTTATTCACCCCGGACTCTAGTCCGTTTTTCTTTCTTTACATTCTTTCGTTTAAATATTTTTTAGGTTTTTACTTTTGTGAAATTTATTTAAAAAAAAAAAAAGAGAACTGTAAAAGCGAAAAAGAAACTGTATTTCTGTCGTCATAGTGCCCATCACTATTACGGCGGAATTAACACAATCTCCGGTGATGGCGGAAAATGTCTCTCCGAAAAAGACGGCTTGGTCAGAAAATCAGGCCCCAAAAAGATGCTGCATACTATGCAGAATTACAAAAAAATATGAGGAGTATACCAACGGTAACGAGCTCCTCACCATACAAGAAGCCTTCGACGCTGTTAACACAAGGACAATTTCCCTGCTGACGACCGACGTAAAAAGTTGGAATCTAATTGGTGTCGGCAGTGAAACCATGGAGTAGGCTCTAAAGAGCTTAAAAGTTAAACCAAGGATTTGGGCGAGACGCTTAAGGGCGATGTAGGACCTACTTTTGACGTCCGAACAAGAAGCTAAGAAGCTGTCCGAAAATGTATTGACGTCAAAAACACTTCGACTGCAAACAGAATACATGGGCACCCGAAGAACAAAAGTAACGGCAATATGGCAACATGGAGGCAGGGACAAGTGTGACCAGCAAGGTAGAGTTCGCGACTGGCGACATGGTATTGGAGATTACGTTAACACGTAAAAGCTTTGGAAACATCTCCAACATCTTGATGTATAGGGATAGAAAGATGTTGGTTGTGGTGGAAGGCCGAAGACCCTACTGTTGGTCGTGTGGGGTCTCGGGGCACATGGCAAAGACGTGCCCCGGAAAGAAAGTAACACCACAACCAAAGCCAACAGCAGCAATTACAGCGACAGCACCAACTACAGTAGAGGTAGAGACTGGCAAGGCCCTTGGTGATGGCTGGAAGGAGGTGGTGGCTAAGGGACGGAAGTCGAAAGCAGGGAGGTCCCACTGGAGCAGCAGCAACCACCCAAGGAGCAGCCGGAAGAGCAACCTAAAGATAGGCTTCAGCAAAAGCAACAACAGCTGAAAGAGCAGCAACAAAAGCAGCAGCAAAGGTCAGAAGATGAGATTGAGATGGAGGAATTACCTCCAACATGGTCCTTCTCTTTAAAGAGGAACGGGGAAGAAGAGGAAGAGGAAAAACCAGTCAAAATGCACACCGCACGAAGTAGGACGGAGAGGCTTGGAAAAAACCAGGTCCCTATCCGTCCCTGCTTCACCGGGAAAAGAACAGGACGCTGCTCCTGTATCTAGGAGTCTCCCCACTCTTCACTCTCTCGTGTCCCACTCCTTCTCACCACTCCCACATCTCCACACACGCCCACTCCCACACCTTCTGACTCATCACCTTCCCAACTGTCGAATTCCACACCTACCCTCCCGTCCACTTCCCCCCACCACACCCAGACAGGGAGAAAAAGGTAAAAAGAAAAAAAACTGTTACTCAAAGTAGAGGAAATATGTAGAGAGGACAGGAGAGAACTTGAGAAGAATCTCTCCCTCTTGGGTCCCCTATTTAAAGTTTCCTCCATCGATGATAAATCGGTGGAGGACCCTAACAATTTCCCTAGAGCCCTAGAAGTTATTAGCCTCATTAGGAACACCGGGAAATAAGTATGGTTGCGTGTATTTGAGGCGAAAGATATCTATCGGGAAATCAGGATGGTCGAGTTAGGCACCCCTGGTTTGAAGAAATTACACAGATGCTGTGCAGGGAGGGCCCCAGTACTTCTCCACCCATTGTTATATAGGGCGTTAAAACTATCGTATCCCACGGACGTTGGCGGGATTGTCCTGGATGGTCGGTAGGTGTCCATCCCCAGTCAGATCACCAGTGGTGTGGTCACGCTGTTGAAAAAGAGGCAATGATGGGGGGTGGGAATTAGATGATTACAGACCCATAACTCTGCTAAACATATAGTTAAAGATATTGGCCAAGTGTTTGCAGCCAGTTGCCGAGAGTTTGTTGGGACCTAATCAGACTTGTGCTGTGACGGGCCAAACAATTCAGAGCAACCTGCATCTGGTCCGCACGATCCTAGAGGGAGTAAAAGATGACGATGGGGCCGCGCTGATCAATTTGGATCAGTCCAAGGCATTTGATAGGGTCGATCATCAGTACCTTGCTGCTGTCCTGAAGGCCGCCGAATTCCAACCCGACTTCTGTAAGTGGATTAACTTCCTGTATCGCTCCCCCAGTGCTGTGGTACAGGTGAACGGAAAGCGGTCGCGCGCTTTTGGGCTGTCTCAGCCGGTTCGTCAGGGTTGCTCACTGTCTCCCCTACTTTACGCTTTGGCGTTGGAGCCTCTCCTTTGCCAGCTGAGGGACGGGGCGAGCAGTCCAGACCTACGTGGTATTGCTGTCCATGGTGGAGCTCTTTCGGTGCCCTTTGGCTGGACGGACGGTCCTATCAGCATTCTTGGAGTGTTTTTTGGACCCGAGCTCCAGTTGGAGAAAAATTGATCGGAAGTACAGACAAATGTCGGAGCGTCGGTCGCGTTTTGGGTTCGAAGGAGGTTGTGCTTGAAGAGTAGAGCTGAGGTGTGTGCCACTTACATCTTTTCTCTTATCCTTTACCGCTTGGCTGTACTTCCTCTTTGCAAGGATCGTCGGAAGGCGATCGAGCGCTTGTTGTTCACCCTCTTGTGGGGTGGGCGCAAGGCAAAAGTCCGCAAAGAATACTGTGTCCAACGTCCGTGTCATGGGGCCTGGGAATGCCAAACTTGGTGAGTCATTGACACGCCTCGAGGTTGGCTTTCCTACGCCGCGTTTTGACTGAGGATTCGATTTTCGTGGAGAATGTTAGGGACGCTTTCCCTAGCCGTACTATCACTCCTCCCATTTCCTGGGCTAAGCGCCGTCGTAAGCCCGGGAAACTGTCGATTTTCCTATGAGAGTGTCGAGCAGCCTTGAGGGCCTTTCCTCAGTCCAGTGACCTTTCACGGCCTCGAAAGGTCTTGTATCGCGAATTAGTGGAGGTGGTCGCGAAGGATCCTCTCTACTCCTCGCTATTCTCATCAGGCTCTGGTCAGATTCTTTCAGCATCAGCTGAAAGTGAAGATCAGAACTGATAGAAAGTGTTTGATATCGACAGATTTCAGCGAAAGGTGGGTGAAAGTAACGAGCTTGGTGTGTGTGAAAGGGGCTAACATTGAGTTCCTTTTTTAAGTCCACTTGGTCACAATGCGGCGGTTTTCTGTGATCCCTCCCCCTGCTTAAGCTAGACTCTCTTGGTTTTCCTAGTTAATGTGAATAAGTTTTGCTCCTGGCCTGTTCCCGGAACTCTCTTTTGTTATGATCCATGTCGAGATTCCCAACCTTCCCAGTTTGTTTTGGTCCCCGTTTTCATCTTGACTCGATCAGAGTTTGTTTTTTCCCATTCCGTCATTTATTTTTACCCTCCCCATTCCATTAGTGAGGGTGCTACTTGATTCTGTCTATTAGTAGAATACAGCAGCCACTCTGATTATTTTGGGTGCTGGTCGGGTCTTACTAAACATCGGTTTTTATTTACTTTTGTTCCCATTTTTAGTTCGTTTTCGGGGTTCATTCCTTCCCCCTCATTTCATGCTTCATGAAATTTTTATATATTTTTGTATTTAAGCATTTTGAAATTTTTATATCATGGTGTTTTTTTTGTGTGTGTTTTGTTTTTTTATAGGACTCCCCAGTAAATATGTGGTACTGTGGAATATGTTGGATTGAATGGCGATGAATGGGTTCTTGTGGTAAATGGGCTAATTGTATTGGATGAATGGGTCGCGATCGTGATTAACTAGGAATAGGATTAGTTAGCGAAGACACCCTCTCCCCGCTTCCCCTTTCGGCCATGTGCCATAATTATTGTATCATTATACAGTAATAAATATAGTTTGTCTCTCAGTTCTTACCCGGCGTGACGAGCAGCTGTTGTATAGAAGTTTAACTCCTCAGAATTCTAAAGAAACAAATTATGCAGTTTGTAAAGGTAATTAAATCATAATCCCAGCTTGATTCATTGCATGCGTACTTTAAACTGGAATTATATCAGTGGAATAACGTGGCGAATGGCTACACTTAGTCCATTATGTGTGTATTTTGTTGTATTGTTGATTTTAATGCCGTGTCTATGGGGACGTAGGCGTGTAAGGCTCTCCACAAATTACTTTCAATTTATTATCTGTAAATTCCCATGGCTTCTTTAGTTTTGAATTCAGAGTTGTTCAACTCCTCGAATGAATGCCATTCAAGGCGAGGAAGCCCAGTTTTCCTAATAACTCTTTGGTTAAGGAATTCCTTTTGATAGAGATTTATAAAATTATCAGCGTAAATATAAAAATGTATTACTCCTTTCTACAAATTGAGATTTTTTTAGTAGGCTTATTTTTTGTTTAATATATTCTTTCGTTGTTATAGCAAGAAATATAGTTTTGAATGGCTTCCGAATTGTCTAAGATAAGTAGACGGCTTCAGAATAAATTGCATTATTTTTATTTATTTCAACGGATCTTGTAGTTGGCTAATGACTTAGAGTGGAAGTCCTGAGTTTACTTTTAATTATTTTTTTTTATTGTTTGTTATCATTTGGATTTGACAATTGTTTTTTTTTTTGTCTTTTTCTAAATAATGCCGCTCATTTAAACGAACAAAAATTTAACTTTTTTTTACTGAATTTTTTAAAATTTCAACATTTAAATTTTACTTTTTCAAGTAATAATTAATTTCGTTATTATTAGAATATTTTGTAGAAAATATTAATAGAATGAAATATTATTATTTATGTTTCACATGAAACGAATGCGATTTTAAACTAGCAAAAGAAAAGCCGAACCTGGGAGTAAAGGAGATCTTTTTCTTTTCGTTCTTGCTTTGCAACTTGGCACCTTTTTTCGTTTTTTGTTTGTTTGTTTTTGTTTTTTTTTAATCGGTATCACCCCATCAGTCAGTTATGTGCCATACGTGATACACGCTTAGGGGATCATGTATTTTTCGATACATGACTGACAAAGCAGGTTTTTTCGCGCAGTAGGTTGCCATTTCTTTCTGCGGTAGACCAGTTGCCACCCAAGGCTATAGAACCCGGGTTGTCCTAATATTTACCCATAGTTGGAGGGAGAAGAAGATTCATACCTTTCCCAAGGGTATTAGAACGTAAGTGAATGTAATGGATTCGACTGGAATTCGAACTCTGCTCTCCGATTCCTCAATCCAAACCGCTATCCATTACGCCTAAAATACAAGGCGTTACAGGGTATGGAATAATTAGAAACAGAAACATTAATAATGAGTGGAAAAAAATAGTGTAATCAGGAGGACAGTAGATAGCGATTGGCACTGCATTTTAATTTTTGCAGATTAATGTTGGCTCAAATGCATGGAACTGGAGTGGGAGTTTCACAGGCGAAAAGTGAAAAAAGAAACTGTTAGCATAGAACTTACGGCGACATCTAACCAACTCAACTGTAAATTGATGAGATCTCGACGCTAGTCTAGTACTGTGCTTAAATTCATGAAGTCTATGTACTATAGCGAAAAGCTCATCCGAACAATTACCATGAAAGAATTCATAGAAAAGGCAGAAAGGCAACCCTACGGCGGTGAGAAAGTGTCTGAAGCTGAGACGCCAGATCAGGACCAATAATATTGCTGATTCTTCTTTGGATCTTATCAAGGAGCTCTAGGTAAATAACAGGAGCACTGGATCGTATGTGGCAGCAATATACTTAGCATGGACGAATGGTAAACTCATAGATATGCAAGATTCTGGTGAGAAAAATTGTCTCGCACGAAACAATGAACCGACTTTCTTGGCAGCTGACGTAGCAATGGATTCAGTATAGCTTTTCCACTTCATATCAGCAGAGAACGCGAGCCCGAGAAGGCACAACGAGTCACTTTCCTTCAGGTTAGCATCAGCCATGCTGATGGAAGGCAGAGAGGAGTCTCTCAAAAGATTAATGGAGAGAAGTTTAGTTTTGGAGGCGTTAAAATTAACAAGCCAACTTTTGCCGCAGTTAACGAAAGACTGGGACTCGTTTTGGACATCGGCTGCCATTTTGATCTTGCCAGACTGATCAGCTTTACTATTGAAACGGGAGTAAATGGGTGTGTCGCCAGCGCAGATGTCAAGTTGGGAGCTGATGTCATCAGCAGAGTCATTAATGAAAATTAAAAACAGCGTATGGAGCCCTGGGGGACACACGAAGGGGTGGAGACGAGTGGCTGTTCAAGATAACTTTCATTTCACGATTTGATATGAAAGGTTGGATAAGTTCAAAAATGTGTCCGGGGACACCGTAATTTTTCAGCTTGTGGAAAAGACCTGTATGCCAACCCCTGTCAAAGACTTTCGAGATGTCCAAAGCTACAGACAAGGCTTCACCGTTTTAATCTAGAATCTGGCAATAAAAGTAAAAAGATAGCTAACAGTTTAGTAACGAAAGACGGAAGCACAAGAAAGAGTCATGGGCCTCGAGAGACAATTCCTTGGTCATCGGAAGATTATTACGGATGTAGGCACAAAGGCCATGCATGTGAATGGTGGAATCTTTTCGGCAAAGGGGAAGATAGTCTGGAACCAAGAATCTAATGGAAGAATTTAAGTTGGTTTCACAAACGACAAAGATATCCAATGATCGTTCCGAGAGAAAAGATTCTACGCTGAAGAAGTTGGAACGGATACCACAAATAGTGGAGAAAGTTTTTTTTTGGCGGGGGGGTTGTTTACTGGTTTAGTTGTATTTCTTTTTGCGTTTTCCATGATTCATTTTAAGGTGAGAGAACAAAGACCATTATAATTGTCATCATCTGCTGTTGTCGATGGTAATACAAACCAGCCTAGGTAAGGCTGCGAACAAAGATCTCGATTTCCACGGGGAAGGATGCTAAGGATATCATGGCTCGAGCGTGTGAGCAACGATGAGATATTAGAGAGGTTGCAAACAAGGAGGAGGCTTATACTTAACATCAGGAAGAGGCAGCTGAAGTTTCTGGGACACATAATGAGGAAGGAGTGCCCAGAGAATCTGATACTCACGATTCGAGTAAAGTGAAAGAGAGACAAGGGAAAACAACGCGTGACATACCTGGCGGACTTAAGCAAGTGGATGACAGAACGTAGTCTGGGGAAGGAAGCAGATGGAAGGAACTTGTTGAGATCTGCAAGAGATAGGAGGTGGAGAGCCATGATCGTCTACGTCCTGAAAGGACATGGCGCATAAAAAAAAGTGCTTGTAGTAGGAGGTGGCGCGAAATGTTTGGCCAAAGCTAAAGATTATCACTTGGTATCGGTGGTGGAAGTGGAGAGGGCAGAGGAGTGAATCGTCCGGAATCTCCCTTGTGATTGGTGTTACCAGGTTAAAGAACTATCATTTACTTGACAGGGTTGGGGAGAGGGTGAAGATTCTTTCAAATGGCGATTCACTTCCCTATTTTTTAAAATCTATCAAGGAATTAGTCGTGTACCAGTTGCCAAAAATAAAATGTCAGCCCCAAACCAGTTCCAAACTTTAGAAAAAAATTGTTTTTCAAAACCTACCAATTTTTCGGTTACTTTACAAATAAATGTAAAATTTTCTATTACATTTTAACTGGACAGCCGATTAGTAGAATTAGTCACACACACACACACACACACACATATATATATATATATATATATATATATATATATATATATATATATATATATATATTCTGAAAAACATTTGTATTAAAACTACAGAACTTTTATGAACATAGAAAAATTTTATGAAAGACATCGATTGGCGAGCGAAAGGAGTTATGATTTCAAGTAAAGTATGTATGTATATAGGTATATATGTATGTATTTAGGTATGTATGTATGCATTGACTCCTCTGTAGAGTATAGGTGCCGCACCATGATAGGAGTTGTTGCCCTTCACCAACATGGGCTAGAGAGCCCAGTCTGTTCTGTTGTTTAACCCATAGCTGGGGACGAGGAAAGAGAGGGATCCATAGCTTTCTGCGCTGAATAAGCACTACGCTACGTCCGATTGCGAGACAGAAGATAAAAATCAGAAATTCTTGAATATTCACGGAAGAAATTCAAACGTTATTTTTAATAAATGTGTAGGACATTCCATTTATTAAACGGTTTTCATTTCGCCTACTGTCCTGCACATTCGAGGATACGAACGAAACAGATTTTCTTAAGGAAAATGCACCCTCCGGCAGGATTCGAACCTGCGTTCTCCTTTACAGGAGAAACCACCGTCTCATTCGGCGTGTTTTAGACCACCCGGCTACGGGAGACTCACAGCTACACAAAGTCCATCCCCTTCAGATTCGCGAAAACCATATCTGTTCAGTTTCGTATTCGAAATGTAAACAAAGGAATTGCTATAGAATTAATGGATTTTGTATGTTTAATCCGACGTTTATTTATTAAGCTTTCTGGAATGCTCAAATAAACGCGGTTTTTAAAAAGAAAAAAAAGTGAGCGTTCTACTCAAACACGGGTATCCAATAAAATGGCGTTTGAAGTAATAACAAATATGTCGGATTAAAAGTAAAAACCCATTAATTCTTTAATTACAAAAAATCTACAAAAACCAAAAATGTATACAAGAATGAAATTTAAATACGCACCTGCTATTCAGAAACAGGGCCAAGAACTGAAGAACCACGTTGTTCTTAGTCGAGACTTAGCAAAGAGTGATTTTTACGGTGGAGTAATGGATAGCGGCTCCGATTGAGGAATCGGAGAGCCGAGTTCGAATTCTAGTTGAATCCATTACATTCACTTATGTGCTGATACTCTTGGGAAAGGTAAAGAGTAGGACAGACCGAGTTCTATAGCCGTGGATGGCAACTGGTCCACCGCAGAAAGAAATGGCAACCTACTGCGGTAAAAAAAAAAATCTGCCTTGTTACTCATGTATCAAAAGGATACATGATCGCCTGAGCGTGTATCACGTACGGCGCATTAGTGACTGACCGCACATTTAGACCCAAGACCGATGGCGGGGGTGGTGCTAGTCTGACCGTTTACATCGAAAGTAATCCCTCCAGGCATTCGTTCACTGGCTACCTTATATTTAACTAGTTCACAGTAGAAAACATAAAATAGTGAGACAAGATGGATTAAATTCAATACCATTAGAAAGAACAGTTATGAAAACTAAAACAATTAGAAGTGTGTGTGTAAAAATTCAGGTCTAACTAAAAATGTATCTGTTTAAAGACACTATGAATAACGACAAAAAGAAAACTTATTTTATTCGACGCGTTTTGTCATCTGATGGACTTCATCCAGGCAAATCAAGTACATTTATAAATACTTGCTACAAAATATTTTTACATTTGCTTTCATAAAGTCCTCCAGAGGACGAAACGCATCAGACACATTTTCCTTTTCTTGTTATTGATATATACATACATACATGCATGCATGAATACATAATTTATTTTTAGGGCATTAAAAAATGTTAAAAATCGCTACATAATGGCAGTAAATGTGTCTACTCGGGGGGGGGGTTAAATTACTCACTAGTAGTTTAACATCGCCCGAGGAGACATATTTATGGTGTTGAAATATAATTGCCATTATGTAGCGATTTTTAACATGTTTTAATATCCTAAAATAAATATTTACCTCTACTCTGTTTTGAGAACTCTTTTAAATTAAATGTTACGTACAGTGAAATTATATTCCATTTGTTATCATTTACCTGGGGATATATATATATATATAGTCTGCATATATATATATATATATATATATATATATATATATATATATATATATATTACTTAAATTATATATGAAGGGATAGATAAATAATGAAATAAAAGCATGAATTAATAACAACTTTGAGAATATGTTGGGTGCAAATGTTTATAGCTAATGTTTAGAATGTATCTACTTGTGAGATCCAGACGAAAAAATATTTCTACTGAGCAAGAAAGCTTGATAAAATTTCATTGATTATTTCACGAAAGACAGTCTCGAAAAACAAGTCTTAGACAGAACATGATTTCAAAACTATATCTAAACTATAATTGCAGGAGAGTCGCCGTGATTTGATAAGCCATTGTTATCAATTCAATCCAGTTATTCACGCCCGCACGCACACACACACACACACACACACACACACACACACACATATATATATATATATATATATATATATATATATATATATATATCATTAACTTTGTTAAAGTCTACATAAGTCGAACAAGGGGGTCACAGTTGAAATTTAAAAGATTTCGATCACAAGGTTTTTTTTTTTTAAAAGTCTGGTTTGACTGACGGGAAATTCAGTTTTAAATAAGAGTTTGATACAAACGACAAAAATTGTACACAGTAAATTAGATTACTGTCATATAGGAAGAAAATGAGTAACAACCGACACCGAGGTTCGAACGTGACACTCTGGACTTATGAATATGTTTTCCGCCAGGTGTATCAATAACGGTGTCAGGCTACTGACTGCAGTGATTGAGTGGAACTATCCAGTCGAATTAGTGTGAATTATAATGCGTCGATGATTTGAGTTTTGATTTGGGATTTACCGGACCTTAAGCTAAGACGCGCTACTGACAAGGTATTCACTGAAATGGTTAATTATCTTTGGTTGACTTTTAATTTGTTCTTTTTAAGTATTTATTTGCGGTTGTAATTAAATACTGTTTTATTTTAACATCAAAGTCTCGAGTTATACTTAATCATTAACGGCCACCATACGTCACAAAAGTGACAAAACCCGTATGTGGTTTTAATTTTTTTTCTGTGCCGTTTGGCAGATCAAAAGGACTTATCTTTTTGCAATTCCTGCTGTTATTTGTCTTGGAGACAAGACTATTTTGTAGACTCAGGCGAGTCCGGGTAAAAATGATACATAACATGAAATTAAAGCAAATAACAAATTTATTACCAAGACATGTTTACAGTAAAGTTGGTGCGTTTGTTTAATGACATAACAACTCTTTATAGATCATTTAATGTTGAAATTTAATTTCCTTGGGAACTTTGGTAATAGTTTGTTTTTTTTACTATTAAAATCTATTGCTAGTATTTTTACTATAAAAATGTATTTTTATACTTTTATAGTGTTTTGATCCCAGTCTGAATGTTTACTATTTGCCCATAGCTGGGGCCTTAACAGGTGCTACCACCCCGGGTTAGAGTGGACCTGGAAGCAATAGTAATTAAGAGGTGGTCCCACCCTCAAAATCTTTCGATCAGAGGCCTGGCTGCCGGATGTAGTTTATTGTCATACCTATAGTGGGTTATCAGTTATAGTGAAGTGTATGAGTGTTGAAACAGATTAGTTTGATTTGGCCTTGTTAGTTAGATATCCCACCATAAGAGGGGTATAAAACAAGAATTCAAATTGTAAAGTGAAACAACAAATTTATATACATATAAATCAATTAAGTTCTCTACAAATAAAATTAATGTATTTGGTTGATACAAGGTCGTCAAAATGTTCGTAGTAGTCCTTGCAAGAATGAGTTTATGTGTACGTAGGCAGTAACGTATGTGTGGATTTATGTATGTATGAGCGTTATCGTAGGCTAGGAATGTCTTTGAAGTAATCGCTCAGTCTTAAAATGTTCCGTTCGTTTATCAAGTATAAAAGAGTTGAGGGAGAAAGGTAGAGATAATAATAAAAATCGCTTGACGTTTGTCAAGGGACGTGTCAATACACTCGTCTCCTTCTCTCTGGTGACAGGCGAGCTTGCCCGTCTTTTATTTTGTTTGTTGGGCTTGAAAATGTCATTTGGGAATTCACTCCCGGATATAATTCGAGCCTTTCCATTGGACGATATAACAAACTTCGCGTCGGTTCGCGAAAAGGTCCGTAAAAGAATTTGTTTCTGAGAATTGATGATTATTTGAATTTTGTTTTTAAATGTTTCCTAGTTTTCTATTGACCGAAAAACATTTCGCAATCAAGGTGTGAAATTTCACGAGTTTTGTTTTGGATTAGCTTTTGCGTGTTTGTTAAGCAAAGTTTGTGAATTCGAGTCTTTTTAATTTCTAACAAAATCAATGAGTCAGTGCTTAGCATTTGAATTTTTAAATCTAGATCTGGTTTTGTTCACTACATACCAAAGACCCTTACAGAAAAGTAAGTAAAAAAAATTAACTTCGTTGTTGTTTAATTGATATCTCCGAAGTCCTTACATTTACGCTTCAAAGTTAAAAGGGGAAAGACAAAAAAAATATTTCAAATATCGCGCTGCCTGTTATTTTAGTCAGGGGAGGTAACCCAACAACCCCAAATTTAAGAACTGAACTGTTGCCGATACTTTTATATTCTGCGGATTTTATAATAAAATATAAATTCTAAAAAGTAAAAGTAACTATGGGATGTTATCGACCCGATAAAAAAAGTAAAATCGCGGCCTATTGTGTTGCGTTCACTTTCACGCAAAATGCTCGTGAAAATGCATAAATATATCTCCTTTCCTCTGTCTCTCTCCTTTTACTTTCTCCCTCTCTCTCTCTCTCCCTCCCTCTCTCACACTATCACCCTCCCCTTCTTCCATCCCTTCTCTCTCTGCCTCTTTCCTTTCCTGCCTCTCTTCTTGTCGCTCTACCCTTTCCCTCTCTCTCCTTCCCTCTCTAACGCTACTTCGCTCTCTCCCTCCCTACCTCTCTCATCTTCTCTCTCCCTGCCTCTCTCTTCCTCCCTTCCTACCTCCTCCCTCTGACTCTCTCTCTCTCTCTCCCTCCCCAGTTATAGGTTAAATAGCGGAGTATGCTGAGCGCTCTAATCTTTGGCCCAAGAGAAGGATACCTGAATACAAAAGCACAGAGAAAATAATGGCAATCCAATCTATCGTTTTTGTTTTACCAGCGGCAATTCACCGATATTAAAGAAGAGCTAATAACAGGGAAAATGCTAGACACTCTCCAAACAGGCGTCCTCATGTCTTCTTATCACAGAGTTTAACATCTCCGAAATAACTTGAAAGCTTCGGGATAGTGCACGAGCTTCAATATGACCCTCCGCGGATAAACATGATTAGAATTCAGTTTTTGTTTTCTTCTTTTGGCTTCCACCCCAAAGTAAGAGTCCTGGAAAAGATATATTCCTACCTTTTCCGAGGGTAATAGTGTGAAATGAACGCCAGTCAAGGCCTGCATTTCAATGCGGCTCACCGATTCTACTTTCTGCCACCATAACCGTTACGCTACCCGTGCATAGTATATGCTTGCGTGCGTGTACATGCGTTTGTCAATGTGTGTGTGTGTTTGCGTATCTGTGTATGTGCGTGTGTATTTGAGTGTGTGTGTTTGCGTGTCTGTTTACGTGTGTTTGCGTGTCTGTTTACGTGGGTGTGTTTGTGTTTGCGTGTCTGTTTACGTGGGTTTGTGTGTGTTTGCGTGTCTGTATACGTGGGTGTGTGTGTGTTTGCGTGTCTGTTTCCGTGTGTGTGTGTGTGTTTGCGTGTCTGCTTACGTGCGTGTGTGTGTTTGCGTGTCTGTTTACGTGGGTGTGTTTGTGTTTGCGTGTCTGTTTCCGTGGGTGTGTGTGTTTGCGTATCTGCTTACGTGTGCGTGTGTTTGCGTGTCTATTTTTGCGTGCGTGTGTGCGTGCTCGAGCGTCCGCAACAGTTACCACAAGATGGAGGCATATATTAAATCATCACCTTCAAGGAAATAAAAATAACCTTATTTTTTAAAGGTCATTCTGGCCGGAGATGAAAATTCTCACCTTTGTACCTGATGGATTTTTCTGTCGCCTCGAAAATGTTGCTTAAAAACAGACACCTCTCAACTGTTATTTCCGGAATTTTAAGCTGAAAATAGCCTATTACCTCCTTTGAACGAAATTAAACTTTCATATTCCGACGCCATTTTTCATTGTTGTACTCTCTACACGAGGTATTACATTGCTTTAACCGACGTGAATTTTGTCACGATTGTTCTCTTAACAAAAATGGCCGCATCAACATTTAACCTAGCCTTTATTCAAGAGTTTTTCTTCGAGTCAAACTCCGATAATAATTTGAAGGCTTTAATCGGGCGGATGTTGACGGTGAAGTGGTCGGAGGTGATAATCACGTTAGTGACGGGTAGGAAAACTGTGATGACCACGAAATGTCGAATGTCTACTATCATCCATGGCTAACTAATTTTATGGAAGATACTGGCTCCAAAGATGTACCTGATAGCATTTCCAAAGGAAAATTATTTCGTCTATTTATAAACAAAATAATAATTTCATTTGTCAGCGAGACAAATAAATATCGTCGGATGAGGGAAAAGGAGAGGTGCAAATGCTGGCGTCTACTCGTACGTAAACAGGTGAAAGGACGTCATTTTTTAGGAAATGAAGGCCTTTATAGCCACTTTGATTCTAAATGAACTCACGAAACAGATTAATTTATTCAGATGTTAGGTTTCAGAAGCGTCATGCAAAGAGACAGGTTTCTGAATAGTTTGTCATTTTTCAGTCTTTCGAATAGCTGTAATGCAAAACCTAGGGACAACACTGAACATGATAGGACATTCAAGATCTGTCCGATTTTCCGAAAGGCATGTGACACTTTGGCAGAAATTATTTTATCTCGAAATGAAACTATAAGTAGATTAATGTATGATTCCTTTCAAAGACAGAACAAGTTTACTTATGTACATGCCCGTAAAACCAACCAAGTTGGACCGGAAATTATGAGGGCTAGTCGACGCAAAAACTTGTACAATTGTACAATTAGCAGCTCTCGGTGGGCTGCGAAACAACTCAGGCACCAAGGACAGTTGGTACTACCCGCAAAGTTGTTTCCTCCCTGTCTGAGAATGTACAAAATAGAGAACACGTAATTTACACGGACAATCATCCCCTGACTTCTTTCACCGCCGAGTTCAACGCGGAAAAGGAACATGAAGCATCCTACGTGTGAACCGAAAGGGTGTGCAGAATAAGATGAAAGCGGCGAACGGGCAGGCGAGCACCGCATCACACACAGAGATGGACACATTTTATTGATTTCCTGGTATAACAAAAGGCCAATTTAATCTGTCTCCTCCCTCTTCTTTTCAATGTGTCCTCTGTTATGTTGTTCGTAATACCCTCACCCCAACTTCCCTTCAATGTGTCGCCATGTTATTCGCATACTACCTCGCACCACCTTGCTTTCAATAAGTCCTCTATTATGTTATGCTTAGTCTACCTGGCCCCCTACCTGCCTTCAGTATATCATTTTACCTCTACCAGGCCCCCATCTTGTCTTCAATGTGTCCTCTGTTATGTCATTAGCAATCTCCCTTGCCCCCACAACTCTTGCCTAAAATATGTCCTATTCGTAGTCACCTTCGGCCCACACTTATATTCAGTGTCTTCTTTTATGTTATCAGTCTCCGTGTCCCCCATCTTGTCTTCAATACGTTCTCTGTTATGTTATTCGCACTCACATCCCACCCCAACTCACTTCAGTATGTACTCATGTTACTCGTTGTCTCCATCGCACACATACCTTCCATATGTGTCCCCGCTACAATTGCCTTCAATGTGTCATCTGTTATGTTATTCGTAGTCTCCATTGCCCTCTCTTGTCTTCAATGTGCCATCTGTTATGTTATTCGTAGTCTCCATTGCCCTCTCTTGGCTTCAATATGTCCTCTGCTGTGTTACTCGTAGTCTCCATTGCCCTCTCTTGCCTTCAATGTGTCATCTGTTATGTTATTCGCAGTCTCCCTTGTCTCACCTCTTGTCTGTTGCACTCTTTGCAGTCACCTTCCGCTACACTTAACCTTCAATATGTCTTTTATGGTATTCGCAGTCTCAGTCGCTTCCTACCTTTTGCCTTCAATATTTCCTCTTTTATGTTATTCGCAGTTTAATTCACCCCCCCCGTCTTGCCTTCAATCTGTCCTTTGTTTTGATATTCGCAGTCTTTCTGCCCCCTCACACTTCTGCGTTGGGGATTTTCTTTTCAGTCTCCTTCGTCTCTCTTGCCTTCAGTATGTCCTCATGTTATTTTCAGTCTTCCCACTCTTTCCTTCAATATGTCCTTTGTTAAGTAAACCATGGTCTACCTCACCTCACACTTGTTGTATAAGATGGCTGGTCTATTTTCGTAATGGATTTGTTAGACAAAAAGATTCGCTAACTCCTAACGCATCATTTTATCATTTCTTCTTAGAGACGAACTGTTTCTCTATTCTTATTCAGTTCTTCTCTCGGTTGCACACTTAATCTTCGACCTGAGCACACCACGTTTCACACTTTTTCCACATATTTTCTTTGTATTTTTCACCGTATACGAAACGTCAGCGTTTTCAATCTTTTTTTGTTTCAAATTCAACTCCCGACTGGGACAGCTTGTATTCACGTTGCATTAATGCCATCGGAAAAGCCATGAATTCTTTTTCTTCATACTCATCTTGGAGTTAAATAGCAAGGAAGACTGTGCTCCCTAAACTTGATTGGCAACTATGACACGTATGCCCCGGCCGATCCTGGGTCGAACCTTGTCAGCAGTGACCAGATGATGACCCTTGCCACACGCCGCCTATACCAGAAGATGACTTTGTCCTCAAGGACGTAAGACGACGAGTTCATTGCAGGGTTAATCCCATTCTGGTCAGTAATGTCGCTGGTCAACGAGTCGTTGGTCGCTGGCTACCTTGGTCCACACTTTGCTCCGCTCACGTTGTGTTTCTTGATCACAGAGCTGGTGGAGATTGAGTATCGTCAGTAATCGTAACGAAACTGTGTTATGAAGGACAAAAAAAGAAAAGTTCTTGCAGAAATAAAAACGAATGATTTTTTTCGGGTCAATTTTCGATTTGGTTTCTGTAGTTCTTTGTATAACAAAATTAACCCTTCCCATTAAAATCTCTATAGTGACATTATACCTGTTGGTGCTAATACTTAGAAGTCGGGGATTCTCTTGGCAGCAAATCACGTGGATCTCAATAGCACCTTCGTCTGCTCTTCACCGCTGGTCTCTTGTCTCTCTGGGTCACCTAAGCGCTCGGCTTATATTGACTTTAAATCAAAACCGAAGTGTGTGTGGGCGGGGGGCTGACCGTATTTTGGAATCTGGTGGTTCTACAGGTTTCTGTATCGAATAGAACAAGAGTTCTTTGTTTTTTGGTTCGTAATATTAATTTTCTTTCCAAATTTGGGAAAGCCATTCGGCCTACAGGTGATGATTCCTTCTCTTAATTTATACCTCGCACCATTACTTCCAAATGAGCGGAGGTAATTTCTCCTTCTTCCTCCTCCTCTCTTAGTATCTCATCTAAGCCAGCCGCTTCGGCTGCCTCTTTGACAAACCTGATTTTTAAACCGAGTAGACGAAAGGGAGGTTCCTACTTTTAGTCATTAATTGTAATTATCTTAATTTTCAACAACAAATTTTCACAGCGCCTTATCTTGTTTATGTAAGCCGAGATTTGCCAACCGTTTCCACCGACTCGCTATTAGCAAAACTTGTCTTCATATCTTTTCCCTTAATTGTGCTTATGAACTTCACAGGTCCGTTTCTTATCTCAATTTCTTCGAGTGACGGATAAAATCCTATTTCTCGATTTTTTTATTTCTGTTCTTTGACAGGCAGGCATAAATCAGTTTCTCGATTCTGCCTTCGTCTTCAAAACTACCAAATATTATAACACAATTGACCCCTTCTTCCGCCTGGTAATCATGATACATGTTTTCGTAACTTCCACCTTAAGCGAACAGAAATCAATTTCTCAATTACTGTTTTCGTTTCCCAAATTTTCAACTAACCTCGAATGTACTTTCACTATTCCTTGAGGTCTTCCACATGGCCTCTGATAATATTTTCCCCAAAACCAGTAAAGTCATTCTTTTCAGGTTTGTCTTTTCTTTCTTTCAGCTTATATGTTATTCCATACATTTAACCTTCTCTGTCTGTTCCAGTTTACATTTTAAACTAACCCTTTTCCTTTACTAGTGTCACATAGTGTCACACTTACCTCGTAAACTCCAGATTTAAAGCTATGCATTCGGTAATGAGAAAACACGCGACGATCCTTCCCAACAACAATCAGGTAATGCAGAGTATACAAAAAAGGAAGCCGTAGAGAGTAATTACCACCTACAACCTGAATAGATATCGCAGTTAAATAGATCAATCAAAGATAAAAGATTGTCTTTGTTGTTTTGCATATAAAATAACATTGCAATTTGTTTGCTATGTTTACATTGAACTCTGATAATTTTGTAGTACTGGGTATAGTAAATGATGTAGATATAAATACGGCTATACTCCAGAACGGTCGCTCACAACAAATACTGCCTAACCCTGACTAAATATTGGCCAGATATTCTATACATAATAGATGACATACAGTGTCACGCAAAAGTTTACAATACATTACAAAAAATTTCTTTTTAGGTATTTCTATTACAGTTACATTAATTAAAGAGGAGGCAATGTGGAGTAATGGATAGCGGCTTGGATTGAGGAATCGGAGAGCCGAGTTCGAATTCCAGTCGAATCCATTACATTCACTTACGTGTGAATCTTCTTCTCCCTCCATCTATGGGTAAAATAGCAGGACAGACTGGGTTCTATAGCCTTGGATGGCAACTGGTCAAGGAGAAGGACAACTCTGAATTCAAACCCGGAGTGGAGCCCCGAAGGCGGATGGACAGCACTTTGTGCTACCTTCCGGCAACTCCTGCAGCCGCGTTGGTACCAAACTGTATTGGTTTATCTTCTCCTTTGGACTATGCTAGCAAGGCCGAGAGGGGAAAGTAGACGTCTGGGCAGCCCTAGTTTTCCATATATCCAACCCAGGCTCGTAGCGAACCGCGCTACTCCATCGTCTCTCGAGACGACGGATGCCGACGACATTAATTAAACTTTTACTGCTTGTAGAACATATTTAGCTATTCAGTCAAACAATCAGATATTTTTAAAAACTTCAAAAAAGTATCCCACGAAGAAAAACCGATATTTAGTAACTCACAAGTTTACAACACTTTTTTTTTAATTTTTATAAAAGTGTTCATTTTACTAGAATCTTCCAAATTAGGTCGTCCTGGGTATGACGATAAACTACATCCGCGTCCTGGGTAAGAGGATAAACTACATCCAACAGCAAGGCCTCTGATCAGGAGGTTTTGAGGAGCATGGAACCACCTCTTAATTGCTGGTGTTCTCAGATCCACCCTGACCCGGGGTGGTAGTACCTGTTAAGGTCCCAGCTATGGGCAAATAGTTAACCCCGAAACTGAGATAAAAGGCATTATAAAATATTACTAGCAATAAGTTTTTGAAAAATAATATTACCAGCTATACATTTTTGAGGAAAAAAATATTAACAGAAATAGATTTTTGACAAAACAAAAATATTACCAGGGAAAAAAAATTGTCGGCATCAAATGACCCATTGAGGTTGATATGCCGTAAAACAAAACAAACCAAACCAAACCAAATTAGGATGGGGTTGTTTATTAGAATGTCCCAGATTCATTTTATGATTACTTTTAGGAATGATTAAAAGTATTGCGTTATTTTTTTCTGTCAACCATCCTTTAACATTTTGAGCCCTGACCACCGCTTTGCCGGTGGTAGAGAAAAATGACGTAATGCCCAGCCACCGGTTGATCGGTGGTAGAGAAAAATGGCGTAATGCCCAGCCACCGGTTGATCGGTGGTAGAGAAAAATGACGTAATGCCCAGCCACCGGTTGATCGGTGGTAGAGAAAAATGGCGTAATGCCCAGCCACCGGTTGATCGGTGGTAGAGAAAAATGACGTAATGCCCAGCCACCGGTTGATCGGTGGTAGAGAAAAATGACGTAATGTCCAGCCACCGGTTGATCGGTGGTAGAGAAAAATGACGTAATGCCCAGCCACCGGTTGATCGGTGGTAGAGAAAAATGACGTAATGCCCAGCCACCGGTTGATCGGTGGTAGAGAAAAATGACGTAATGCCCAGCCACCGGTTGATCGGTGGTAGAGAAAAATGACGTAATGCCCAGCCACCGGTTGAACGGTGGGTAAACACTTGTAACTATTTTTGTATCTACTGTGAAACATTACATACCAATTATTTGCGAATTTTGACTCAGGAACTCGTGAAGAAGGGTTAAAATTGTTCAGGAACGCAGGGCTCAAAGGGCTAAACATTGACAAAATGGGGGAAAGCAATATGATTGAACAAGACCTCCGTAAACGTATTGTTGACGTTCATACAAATGAATTTGGTTATAGGAAGATGTCTAGTCAGTTAAATGCGCCATTGACTTCAGTTGGTACACAATAGTTCATCATTAAAGGGCGTGTCATTTCATTCGTCTCCCAAAATCTGCGGTCGTCCTAGAAAGGTAACGGAACATACGACAATGCTATTGGCGAGAAAACTTCAGAAGACTAGAAGTAAGTGGAGTAAAAGTGAGTAAGAATACAATTAGTCGTTCACTTCGTCGATATGACATCTTTTCAAGGACTCCAAGGAAAAAAAACATGTTCTTGCAAGACTGGATTTATCAAACAAGCATTGTATCAAACCTACAGCATTTTGGTAAAATGTATTTTGGTCAGATGAAATGAAAATTGAACGTTTTGGCAGAAATTCTATGGCAAAGGTCTGGAAAAAGAAGGGTACTGAATATTCGCCGAAGAATACTATTCCAACCGTAACATTTGGAGGCGGATCAATCATGATCTGGGGTTGCTTTAGTACCCAAGGTGTAGGGAACATTGAAATAATAGAAGGGGGATGAATGGAGCATATTATAGGGATATTTTGGAGAGAAATTTATATCGGAGTGCACATTCGCTGGGCTTGAAACCAGGTTGGGTCTTTCAACAAGACAACGATCCTAAATATACTGCAAAGCTTACAAACTCATGTTTAAGTTCAAATTGAATAAACATTCTAAAATGGCCGTCAATCTCCAGATCTCAATCCGATTGAAAATTTATGGAGAGAACTGAAACTGAGAATTCAAAGAAGGAACCCACAAAACCTGCATGAACTAAAAGAATTTTGTCATGAAGAATGGAAAAATATTCGCCAAGAAACATGCAAGAAATTCGTAGGGGACTACTCTAAATGCCTACATGCTGTAATTAGCAATAATGGTTATGCTACGAAATATTAATTGATGATTTAATAAATGTATTGTAAACTTTTGCATTATTAAATATTGGTTTTTCTTTGTCGGATATTTTTTATCGGTTATTTTTTAAATCTGATTGACTAAAGGCTTAAATATGTATTATCAGCAGTAAAATTTTTCTGAATCTTACTGTTTTAGAAATACCTAAAGAAGCATTTTTTTGTAATGTGTTGTAAACTTTTACGTGGCACTGTATATAAAAATAACATTTCTAATCTAGTATTGCTCCTCACGATTGATATAGATTATCTGAGACTGACTACACAGTGTGTAAAATGGCACATAATGCTTACAACAACCGTATTTTCTGGATGTTAATACACATTTCTTTCCTGAAAAATGCCCTCAAAAATCACCCTGCGTCATATCACTGAAAGGTCAAATTGTTGAGAGGAGTTTGCCAACCCTCACCAGCCCCAGACACGAGATACAAGCCATCGTGTACCGCAGATATATACATCTATAATTATCATTCCTTTGTAATACATACTGCATATCCGTTAGTATCGTACCATGTAGATTGTTTTTTGTTTTGTTTTTTTTTTTTTTTTTGTTTTGTTTTTTTTGTTTTTTTTTTTTTTTTTAGTATTGATGATAACCAGTAGGTAGTTCCCGACCGGTAGTCTAAGTCTCTCGTTTAACTAGGCGTGGCGGAATGGGGTGAGGGAATTAAGCGAAACTATGGACCACATTACAAGCAAGCAAACTTCCAACACCTAAAGGAAGTCATAAAAACATGGGTAATTGGCCAACAAAATATCGGATATGTCGTCTCAACAAAGATGATAATGTGCGAGCTAAAGAGACTGAGAAGAGAGAATGATATGATAGCCGTTAATGGATCCTCGTTTTGGTGGTACCGTGAACACCCGGATTTAAACAGAAGATACCTGATGAATACAAGGGTAAAATGCTAGCATTCCACAGATACGTTATCAATGCTAGAAAAGATAAAAAGTATAAAATAAAACAAATAGGGAATAAAGTTAAAGACTAATTAACATTCAACATAAAACATTTAAGCTATTAAATCCTGAAAAAACTAGCATAGGGTGCGTCTTACCACTTGGGAAGTACAGTATATTCCAAGACTGTTTCTCCAAACATATGCACACATATACTGCCTAACTGAGGTGGACTAAACTATTTTTACTTAACAATAATTGTGTATACACTAAATGAGAGATATAATAATTATAAGCTATACTCCAGAAAGACTTATGTTCTGGGTATGACGATAAACTACACCCGGTAGCAAGACCTCTGAACAGGAGAATGGAGCTTTCAGGGAGTGTGAGACCACCTGTTAACTGCCGTTGTTCCCAGTTTCACACGGGATTGGCAGCACCGGTTAGGCTCCTAGCTATGAACAAATACTGAACCACCAAACAAAAATAAACAATGCCTTTTCATAATAAAATGACCAACAATGCATTTTTATAATAAAATGATCAACAGTACATTTTTATAATAAAATGACCAACAATACATTTTATAATAAAATGACCAACAGTACATTTTCAGCAGCGAAATTACCAGTAATATATATATTTTTTTAATTACCAAAATACATTTTATCATCTACTATATATCTAAAAAAACATACTCTTACCCTGGAAGCATAAAAATATGTACAAAATATCTGCAGTTGAAGTTTGTGTACAAAAATATAGATTTCAGCATTAATTAACCCATAGAGGTGTTGATATGCCGCTAAACCAAATGAACCAACCAAACAACCAGAAAGATTTCTCACAAAAGATCTACAGCATCCTCTAAGGCAGACTAAACTGTGTGTTGAACTGTAATTATAATAATTACAGCTATCACCCTGAAAGTCTTTTCATAGAGAATACATTGCAAATGCTCTGCTTTAACTTGAGTAAGCAATGTGCGTGTCAGTAATTATGTTTATACTAAATGACACATATAATAATTACAGCTATGGATTCATTTATGGCGTCTTTTCTTTCCTTCTTTCTTTCTTTCTTGCTTGCTTGATTGCTTGCTTTCATTCTTTCGTGCTTTCTTTCTTTCTTTCCTTCTTTCTTTCTTTCTTTCCTTCTTTCTTTCTTTCCTTCTTTCTTTCTTTCTTTCTGTCCTTCTTTCTTTGTTTCTTTCCTTCTTTGTTTCTTTCCTTCTTTTTCCTCTTTCTTTCCTTCCTTCTTTCTTTCCTTCTTTCTTTCTTGCTTGCTTTCATTCTTTCGTGCTTTCTTTCCTTCTTTATTTCTTTCTTCCCTTCTTTCTTTCTTTCTTCCCTTCTTTCCTTCTTCTTTCTTTCCTTCTTTCTTTCTTTCTTTCCTTCTTTTTTTCTTTCCTCCTTTCCGTCTTTCCTTCCTTCTTTCCTTCCTTCTTTCTTTCTTGCTTGCTTTCATTCCTTCCTTCTTTCTTTCCTTCTTTCTTTCCTTCTTTCTTTCCTTCCTTCCTTCCTTCTTTCTTGCTTGCTTTCATGCTTTCGTGCTTTCTTTCCTTCTTTCTTTCCTTCCTTCTTTTCTTCTTTCTTTCTTTCTTTCTTTCTAGGCTTATAATTATTTTCCATTTTTCCCATCACTCTTTCATAGTTTCCACTTTCATTCTTCCTCCATGATAACCGCTATATTCTTCTCTACTGCCTGTCTCTCTTTGCCTCGCACATCATCATCTTTGTTCAGATTGTTTATCCCATACTTCGTTGGTCAATTACCCATGTTTTTTATGACTTCCTCTCGTTGTGAAAGATTTGCTTGCTCGTACCGTGTTCCATGTTTTCGCTTTCTCCTTTTCCTTAATCCCCCCCTGCTTTCTCCTTCCACCACGCCGAGTTGAACGAAAGACTTACACTACCGGTAGGAAGCTGCCTATTGTCATTGTCGTTCATACGCAAAAAAAAAAAAAAATAACAATATGCAGGGTGCGATGGATAAATTGTCGCCACGTTATATTTTTAATTTCGAGCATGCGCTTTTTTTTTGTTTTTAATTTTGTTGAATGCGTAGGGTCAGTTGGGCACCATCTGTGAGGGAAAAAAAAGGCACCATGACACAATTCACTCCGCCAGAAATTTGGAAACGGCATGCTGTATTGCTTGGAATTCGTGCCGGAAGCTCCTTTACTAGTATTTCAAAGTGTTTTGGTGCCAATCTGAGGACAGTGCCTCAGACTCGGAAAGAGTTGGATGGTATATCCGGTCAACATTATGGTGTTTAGAGTGATCACTAGTGATGGCGGCGTTATGCCTCCATTTATCTTCCCACGCGGCCTCAAGCTCACCACGGAGGCCTACATCAAGTGCCTTCAGGAGATAATACCACCCTGGGTCAAGAGAGTGGCTGCTGGAAGACCCCATGTCTGGCAACTCTACACCATGCCACAGAAGTAGAAAAGCACACTCATGACTGTCTGACAATTTCTGCGACCACACCTCCACTTACATCTGGCCACTTAACTCACCAGACTGCAACTCGCTTGATTATTATGTGTGGGGCGCAGTTGAACGAAAGACCAGCAAAAACTTTGTAACACCAAAGATGAACTCAAGAAAAGTATATATTCATCAACTTAAGCAATGTGACCGACCAGAAGAGATGCAGGAGACTCCGAAGTCGTCTGGAAGCCGTGGTTGAAGGCAATAGCGATTTTATTGAATAAAATTTACTCTTTAGTATATCAGTGTTATTTTCATTTTTTCGTAATTTAGACAATTTATCCATCACACCATTGTATATGGTATGATACTAACAGATATACTGTATTTATCACATATGTAGAGTATGTAAAAAGCGAAAAAAAAATATTCAACACAGCTTTACAAATTATTTTTATTATTGAGTGTAAAAATGTTTGTGTTCTTTTAAACTGAAAGAAATAAGATATAAAGTTTTTCGTTCAGTTCGTTCTTAGCCTTGTGTTTAAGAAAATAAACGCAAGCAAAGTTCATTAGCAAATATTTTTGCTTTATTTTACAACACAAAAGGAAGAAAATGAATTGCGTTAGTATAAAGAGAGACGTACTCGAAAAGCCAAAATCTATACTTTTATGTGTGTGTAGTGTAATGTATCAGCAGAAACAGGCTGGCTGGCAACCAGCTAAATATCAGCGCAAATACAGCTAATGACAACTAAACCTGAAATATATTGTTTTGTTTTTAATCATTTTCGTAATGTAAACCGTGCAAACTGGTTCCTGAAAATACTTTTTAAACGAGTAATAATTTTACAAAAGGAATAAGTTTTTTGAAGAGTTGAGAAATCAGTATTATTTACATGTCGGGCGAAGTATACTGAAAACTTGTTTATTTATTTAAGTTACTCTATTTATAGAATTTTTTTCAGATCACAGGAAGTTAAAAGATAGATTATTAAATTTAAAAGTTGTATTGCTTAATAAATATAAATTTATAATATTGATAGGCGGGACTCTTTTCCTGACTATCAATAAATCATTTTCCTGGATGTGAGTATCATTTTTTTTTCAGCATACGACACAGAAATGGCTGTCTGTTTTTTCAAGGCTTTAGAGTTGTGTCTCCAAAAAGCTCGTTGATTGGTTACTAAATGCTAATGCGGAAATTTGAACTTGCACAGGATTGAAATTTTAATTATACTACTTAAATATATTGAGGTTTTTCCGACAATTTTTAACTGAGTTTTACACATGCGAATGAACTCCCTGTGCCGAGCCAGGAAATTTTTCTCCCCGGAATCGATCCTCCAAATCTATAAATCGACCATTCGCCCTTGCATGGAGTATTGCTGCCATATATGGTCTGGAGCCCCTGCTGTTTGCCTCAGGGTTCTTGATAAGATCCAGAGACGGATATGCAATGTAATTGGCCCTGATCTGTCATCTCGTCTGCAGTCGCTCTCTCACAGACGCGACGTTGCCTCGCTCTGTCTTTTTTACAAATACTTTCACGGTAATTGCTCCGATGAGCTGCTTTCGCTGGTTCCTAAGCCTCATGAATTTAAATGTCCTACGAGGCTGGCATCCCGTTCCCACCCCTTCACCGTTGAAACTGTTAGATGTAGACGTCTCTTCTACTCCAATAGCTTCATGTCTCGCACATCTCGCCTGTGGAACTCCCTTCCTTATTCCTGTTTCCCTGACAAATACAATCTCCAACTATTTAAGTGTAACGTCAATCGACATCTCCAGTTGCCTTGATCTATCCACTTCCCTTCTCCACATCCTTTCACCTTTCATTCCTATCTGCTCTCGCTCCAAATCTTCTGTAACCCCCCTGCCTTGATCGATCCACTATCTTTCTCCATATCCTCTCCTTTACCACTCCTATCTGCTCTTCCTCCAAACCTTCTGTAACCCCTTGCGTGCTAGTGGCTTCCAGCCTTGCTTGGGGTGATAAGCTTTAAAAAAAAAATAAGTGTGGGCTTATATTATATGTCTTGGGTCTGAGATTGCGTGTATCTCGTGACTGGGGATTGTCAGGGTTGGCAAACTCCTCACTACAATGACATTTCAGTAATAATGTGAAGTGTGGGTTTTGAGGGCATTTTTTAGAACGAAATGCGTCTTAGCATACAAGAAATATGGTTGCTGTAAGTATTATGTGTCGTTTAGTATAGACTAAGACACTGTGTAGCCAGTCTGTTAGTATATATCAATCGTTAGCAGCAATTCTATATTGGAACTGCAATTATTATAATTGATACATTGATTCACAAGAACTGAAATCATTTCCAACCACTACTGTAAAATCATCAATAATTACTGGCCCTGAATAATGGTTGCAAATATAGTTCGTTTTTATATATATATATATATATATATATATATATATATATATATATATATCCGTTATCCATCTGATGAAGCCATTTGAGGCGAAATGCATTATTGGATATTATTTTCGAAACATACTTTCATGAACGTTTTTCAAAATGTCAATAACATATATATATATATATATATATATATATATATATATATATATATATATATATATATATATAAGTGAACATTAAAGTCAACACTCAGAGACGACAGGTTGACTTCAATGTTCACTTTTATATTTATATTTACATACGCTCTATCTATGATGTTGAGCACTTTATTCCATAAATATAACACACCTTAAAACTATATTTCTTCATATGTGTATATATATATATATATATATATATATATATATATGGAATTCATATTTAATCCAGCATTATTTCCTATTACTCAAAACGTTACTTTTATTGGATAGAAATAATTGAATAGACGACCTTTTTTAGCAGTCTTAATTACCTCTACCGGTGTGTCTATTCGAGAGTCTTAATAAAGAAAATTTACCTTGTCGGGGAGCATATTTGTTTTACTAAATTTCTCTAATGTTTGTGACTATGTGCTAGTACGACTATCAACCATTTCCGAACAGTCCCGACTACCACAAGACTTGGGTCAACCTGTGGTATGGTTTTCCTGTAATTTCCAAAGAGGGTGGGCGCTGGGGCCGCCTTCTCAGACCGATAACGTCAGGATATCTCTTTCCTGGGAAATCGACCGAGAGATAAAATTCACAATTATCGGAAAGCAAAAGTTCTAACCACTAGGCTAGACGCCCATGCATGCATACATAATGGCTGCCAACTCATTGTTGAATTTGACCATTAGACGATATTATTGTAAGTCTTGGCGGTACTTTGAAGGGATGTAGCCTGTAGCAAACGTTAAATCCTTTTGTTAGACATGTATGCGTGAAAAAATCTTCATCGGAAGTAACCCTATTTCAGATTTTTGACACGCGCAAAAAGAAAAAAAAAAGGGGGCAAGCATGCGTGCTACGGACCCAAGTGGCTTTTCCACTACGCGTCTACATCGTGACAGGACGCAAACGTTATCACTCCGTGAAATAGACTTGGTATCGCTGATTCACCAGCAAAGTAAGTTCAGATTTCCCTACTGATTATTTACAGAGAATCTTAAGAATATTCCTTGAAATTTCCTCTACATGACAGATATTCCCGATAGAATAAGTATATATATATATATATATATATATATATATATATATATATATATATATATATATATATCATGTTTTGTCTCGTTCTTTTGTTTGTCTATTTTAAAACGCTTAGTTTTTATTCAACACATGATCCGTAACCTTATCGCAACAGTTTGATGACGACAAGGTTAGTTGTGAGTTTCATTACTTAGGGTGAACGTTACAAGCCCTTTAAACCAGGCAAACCTTTAAAGGCTATGTAACAAAGTCGGTAGATATGCTAAATATGTATTTCATTGTCATCAGGTCTATTTTTGTTACGGTTTTATGTTTTGCAAACTTTTCCGTAAAAGTGACATAAATTCCCAGTACTTCATGCCATTTTATAGTTAGTGCACTGGTACGATGACTTTGCATATGACTAAATTTCCTTGCTTTACTCAAGCAAAGCCTACCACAAACATCGCAAGTGAGACAATGCCCCTTATCTATATGGTTTGAAAGTTCTACATCAAGACCTTTTACGATTTTCTTTCAGGGTCCAAGAACTCACAGAAGTAAAGTTTTCATTATGAACCTTCTTCCGCCAAGTACTACAATCACGGAATTCCCAATCATATGTACTGACGTTTGCAAGGTTCACGAATTCTTTCAGACCCTCTTGATAATTTCTTTGGTTTATGAACTAGTCGTCAGCGAGCTATCCATACAAAAGCTGGGAACAACATGGCCACTACAACGCAACTTATATTCCAGAGTTGTTTCTTCGACGCTATTGCAATGACTTCGCACAAGCACCTCGGCGTCATTTACGTGCGTTCTTCAGTTGATTCCAAGAACCCGACGCAGACATTGTTGGTGTATACGCTCAAAGGTGCTTCAAATGATTGCGATATATACGTATACCTCGAATTTTCTTCTCTATAACGCAAGTTTTTCTCCCCTAAAAAACTGTTACTTCTGCAATGAAGCACCATTTTATATCGCAAAATTCACAGGCTTACAGTTTGAGATAAAAACTGCAGAAGCTGACGTTTGTAGTCAAGTGAAGTGCATATTTTAACTGTTAGAATTCGTGCCAGCCACACAAAACGAAACCCGGAATCGGAATATTGTTTTAAGAAATATTAGAAAGAAAGAAAATGCTTGAAGACTAAATAATGCGAGTTTGCGAGATCTGCTTAAGAGAAAAAAAAAGATAAAGAAAAAAAAATCAGTTTTCTGCAGTGGCCTCCCATGTCAGAATGAGGCGCGCGCATTGTTGAATGATATCATGCATTACACTGTGTTTTGCAGGAACTAAGATATAAATAATTTTTTGTTTGGCAGACGAAAACGTGTTTGGAATTTGATTTTAGTTTCGAGACAGATCAACAAATAGTCACCAAAAGGAAAACTGAGAAAAATACATTTTTCTTTTTCTTGGTGTGGTGGGGGTTAGTTATATGATTTATGAGGAAGAAAGAGTAGATAATAGAAAGAAAGAAAAAAAAAGAAGAGATAATAGAAAGAAAGAAAGAATACATAATAGAAAAAAAGAAAAAGAATACACAATAGAAAGAAAGAAAGAAAGAAAAAAGAATACACAATAGAAAGAAAGAAAGAAAGAAAAAAGAATATATAATAGAAAGAAAGAAAAAAGAATATATAATAGAAAGAAAGAAAGAAAAAAGAATATATAATAGATAGAAAGAAAGAAAAAAGAATATATAATAGAAAGAAAGAAAGAAAAAAGAATATATAATAGAAAGAAAGAAAGAAAGAAAAAAGAATATATAATAGAAAGAAAGAAAGAAAGAAAAAAGAATATATAATAGAAAGAAAGAAAGAAAGAAAAAAGAATATATAATAGAAAGAAAGAAAGAAAGAAAAAAGAATATATAATAGAAAGAAAGAAAGAAAGAAAAAAGAATATATAATAGAAAGAAAGAAAGAAAAAAGAATATATAATAGATAGAAAGAAAGAAAGAAAAAAGAATAGAAAGAAAGAAAGAAAGAAAAAAGAATATATAATAGAAAGAAAGAAAAAAGAATATATAATAGAAAGAAAGAAAGAAAGAAAAAAGAATATATAATAGAAAGAAAGAAAAAAGAATACACAATAGAAAGAAAGAAAGAAAGAAAAAAGAATATATAATAGAAAGAAAGAAAAAAGAATATATAATAGAAAGAAAGAAAGAAAGAAAAAAGAATATATAATAGAAAGAAAGAAAGAAAGAAAAAAGAATATATAATAGAAAGAAAGAAAGAAAAAAGAATATATAATAGATAGAAAGAAAGAAAGAAAAAAGAATAGAAAGAAAGAAAGAAAGAAAAAAGAATATATAATAGAAAGAAAGAAAAAAGAATATATAATAGAAAGAAAGAAAGAAAGAAAAAAGAATATATAATAGAAAGAAAGAAAAAAGAATACACAATAGAAAGAAAGAAAGAAAGAAAAAAGAATATATAATAGAAAGAAAGAAAAAAGAATATATAATAGAAAGAAAGAAAGAAAAAAGAATATATAATAGATAGAAAGAAAGAAAAAAGAATATATAATAGAAAGAAAGAAAGAAAAAAGAATATATAATAGAAAGAAAGAAAGAAAGAAAAAAGAATATATAATAGAAAGAAAGAAAGAAAGAAAAAAGAATATATAATAGAAAGAAAGAAAGAAAGAAAAAAGAATATATAATAGAAAGAAAGAAAGAAAGAAAAAAGAATATATAATAGAAAGAAAGAAAGAAAGAAAAAAGAATATATAATAGAAAGAAAGAAAGAAAGAAAAAAGAATATATAATAGAAAGAAAGAAATAAAAAAGAATATATAATAGATAGAAAGAAAGAAAGAAAAAAGAATAGAAAGAAAGAAAGAAAGAAAAAAGAATATATAATAGAAAGAAAGAAAAAAGAATATATAATAGAAAGAAAGAAAGAAAGAAAAAAGAATATATAATAGAAAGAAAGAAAGAAAGAAAAAAGAATATATAATAGAAAGAAAGAAAGAAAGAAAAAAGAATATATAATAGAAAGAAAGAAAAAAGAATATATAATAGAAAGAAAGAAAGAAAAAAGAATATATAATAGAAAGAAAGAAAAAAGAATATACAATAGAAAGAAAGAAAGAAAAAAGAATATATAATAGAAAGAAAGAAAGAAAGAAAAAAGAATATACAATAGAAAGAAAGAAAAAAGAATATACAATAGAAAGAAAGAAAGAAAAAAGAATATACAATAGAAAGAAAGAAAGAAAAAAGAATATATAATAGAAAGAAAGAAAGAAAGAAAAAAGAATATATAATAGATAGAAAGAAAGAAAGAAAGAAAGAAAAAAGAATACACAATAGAAAGAAAGAAAATAGAATACACAATAGAAAGAAAGAAAGAAAAAAGAATATATAATAGAAAGAAAGAAAGAAATAAAAAAGAATATATAATAGATAGAAAGAAAGAAAGAAAGAAAGAAAGAAAAAAGAATACACAATAGAAAGAAAGAAAGAAAAAAGAATACACAATAGAAAGAAAGAAAGAAAGAAAAAAGAATACACAATAGAAAGAAAGAAAAACGAATACACAATAGAAAGAAAGAAAGAATGTATAACAGAAAGAAAGAATACATAAAAGGAGAAAATACATAATAGAAAGAAAGCAAGAAGGAAATGTTAAGAAATCGGGATTGAGAAAAGAAGGGAATATAAGTGAGGCAAAAAGGAGGGATGTGGCAATGAGTCAATTGAGAAATAAGACAGGAAAAGAAAGAAAGAAAACAAAGAGGGAAGAGGAGAAAAGTGAAATAAAGAAATGAGGAAAGGAAAAGACAAAAGGCATAGAAAGAAAGACATGAATAAAGAAGGGAAGGAAAAAGAGAAAAAATCTCTTTAAGAGTTACTCAATCCTTTATTGTTTTTTATGTCGTCTGCAAAAAACTTCAAATTGGACTCGACATAAACTTCCATATAGGATCACCGGACTGCACTCAAACACTTGTCTTCGTCTTTTGGTCGATACAAAAAGAAAATCATTTGGAAGCAAGATAGCCAATTATCGTGAATAATGGATTTTTCACCATAATTTCATCTGTCTTTCGGAGTCTCGTAATATGAGACTTCAAAACAAAAAAAAAACTGTGGTCAGACCTAAAATAACTGATGAAAATAAATTTCAATCTTCGCAATATCTTGTACGGAGGGAAAAACATTTTTTTGTGTTGGGCGGAATTAGATGAGAATATTTTGTTACGAATTGCAGGAAAACTGAACAAGTTGTTGCTACATTGAGCAATTGCCTCGTTTGAATAACGCATTGAAATACGAAATAACTTTTTCTAGGGACGGATGTCTGCAATAGATTTTACTACATAAACCCCCTTTCCTCAAATTGCAAATGTGATGTAGCAGACGATCATGGAATTGAAATACGCAGTTCTTCCGCTTGTTTCTAATTTTCTGGATTTATCATCGCAATACTTTTATTTTTCTCCATAGAAAACTACATGTCTGGTTAATACTTCTAATAATTTCAAGAAAAAATCTCATTTAAAAAGAAATCATAAATATTCTTCAGATTAAGTGTATGAGTGTTCTTAAAATTAAAAATTTTGAAAACCTAACTTATAAATACTCGTTGCAAAATAAAATCATTAGAGGACTAAACAGGTCGGTAAAGAAAAATTTTCCTTTCATATATATATATATATATATATATATATATATATATATATGAAAGTATTTGGACAACAACCTTTCTTTCGTGCATCTTTCATTGAAAATGGCCGGCAAGGAAGATTTAATTAATCTTTTATTGGATTTTTCCAGCATTCTAACATTTTTCTATTTTTTCAGGGGTTAAGGAATATAGGAACTGTTCCGAGCTCTTTCGGCTAGTTCTCTAGCCATTATCAAGGATGCTGTTTGGATGTGTGTGTGTTAACTTCTACATAGCACTTTAGCTGTGTGGAGTAAGTGGAGGTGTATGCTTTTGGGGCTGTCACGTGCTATATGCGACCGGTTGACCTGGACAGCATTCACACACACACACACACACACACACACATATATATATATATATATATATATATATATATATATATATATATATATAAAGTGTGTGTGTTTTAGTTGAGTCATTACTCATTTTCATTTTAGGGAACGAAAAGCAATGATGAATGTATCATTCTAATTAGTAATCATAGGTGAAAATTAAGAATAAATTTGGAAAACATTATCATACCTTAGTTTTTGCATGGAAGTGTCAGCGTACACGATGGATTAAAGAAGAAATTTCTTAATCTCGCTAATGGGGGGGATTGACAATGCATTTACGCCAATAGTTCAAGTAAGGGAATAATGCTATGGAGACATCTAGATAAATATGTCGTGCTTATCGTTAAGGAGTGACCAGTAAGTACTTAATTATTTTGCAAAGTTCCGTTTTGGAGAAACCTCGTTGAAAGATGAACCGAGACTGGAGAGTTCATCGGGGTTTTTTTTTTAAGATAGAGCCCTAAAGTCATTATTGAAAATCAATCCACGACAAAGCAGTAAGGAATTAGCAAAGATGTTAAACACACCACAATCTACAGCGACATTTCGAAAAGATAAGCAAAGTCAGCAAGCTGGATATTTAGCTTTCATCCGGTCTTAGCCGATTGCTGATGATCAAAAACGGAAATTACTTTGTATTTCAAATTATTATTTAAAAATAATTTTGTTCATTATTTGTTTTGTAATTCCATGCCAAGCCCTAACTACTGACCGAAGGAATTTTTTGTTGTTTCCTAAAAAAAACAAAAAACGTCTATTAAGAAAAATAAAATTTAAATATACAACGCTCTTAGCAGGATGTGCTTCTCACAAATTTTTTTAATAATTTCCTGGAGAGATGGTGCACCGGGGGTTTTGTTGATTTGTTCTTGAGTTCCTTTCCTTATCAGACCCAAAGCTCCAACTACAACAGGAACAGTTTTAGCTTTTATGTGCTACTTTTTTTGTCAATTTTCATTTTCAGGTCTTTTAACTCACAACTGTCCTTAAGTACACATGGCACAGTAGATAAAGGCGTTGGTTAGATCAGTGACAGGAGCCAAAGAGTTACGAGTTCAATACCTGGTTAAGGCAGTGGAGAACTTGGAGAGGTGAATTAACAGGAGATAACTGATAACTGACATCCATTCGACATGGCACGTGGAAGTAGAACAGTCTACCCCAGTGAGAAAAATAAAGGGTTCATTTCGACATTCCAACCACCTGAAGAAGGTCGGAGCGTACAGCGGCCGAAACGTTGTGGCAACAAAGATGAGGACAATAGTCCGAATAATGTAAATAGTGTACATAATACCTCATCTCAGAAATATAGATAGATACAGCAAGATTAAATTATTAAATAAGTTATATATTAAATTATCATTATTATTATTATATCTTATGTCTCCTGCTTTGTATCCTGTAAAGCCAGGTCCAAACTATGATCCTTATATCATTTTTCTTAGTATATGGGATGTTCCTAGTAGGGCAATCTTCTGGGCAACGTGTATGTTGATGTTACCTGGGGCACTGTTAGTAAAATTGTCCATTCCTTTTCTCATGAGACTCAGAGCTTCGATTACTATTGGGATAATCTCTGTTTTCATTCCCCCACGTCCTGTTAATCTCGAGGTCCTTCTATTTGGACAATTTGTCAATAATTTTCATGGGGGTGTTTCCCTTAAATGGTGCGGCTATATCAATAAGCATACACTTCCTAAATTTCTTGTCTTTTATGAGAATAATAGGTCTGTTGACTTTTATTTCCCTGTCAGCTTAAATTGGTATGTCCCAGAGGATAGTTACACCGTTATTTTGGGTAACTGTGTCTGATTGGGGCTCATACCATCTTGCAGTGGTTTAGATTTTGTGCTTCTTGCATATCTTCCAGTGCACATATGTCGCTACCTTGTTATGTCTGTGGGTGTGTTCATGTTTTTGCTAGTTCCGGATATCCTGAAATAATATGGTCGACAGTTTCATCATATTTTCCGCAGATCCTGCATTTTGGGTTAGTTTCATCCTTGATTATGTGACAGTGATAGGATCTGGTTGCAAGGCTTTGGTCCTGAGCTGTAATAATTAGGCCTTCTATCCCAGCTTACAACTCTGTGCTCCTCAGCCACTGATGTGTTTTCTGTTGGTCCACATCTGCTTCTTTCGTTCTTTTTATGTGTTTGCGATGCAACACCCTGTCCTCCCAGTCTTTTTTTTTTGTAATTTCATTTGGCCAAATTGTTTTACTTTCTGTTTTACTCGTTTGGCGTGTATGGTATTCGCTTCGTTTTTTGTTGATAGGGTTTCAGGTCTATTAAGCTGTTCCTTGAAGAGTGCAACTTCTTTAATGATGGAGTGGATTTGGTGTTTTACTATTTTTAGGAGAGGGCCATTGGTTTTTGGGAGGTATGCTTCCAATCCGATTGTTGTAGTTTTTAGGGTTAATTCCAGTTGGATTAGACCCCGACCTCCTAAAGCTCTTGGTACATACCACCTATCAACATCTGATTACGGGCAGTGCATTCTCATTTGGGTAAGCATTTTTTTTCTGGTTATTATGTCCAATCTTTTAATTTCATTCAACTTCCATTTAATAATGTTGAAGGTGTATTTTACTACGGGTATAACTAAAGTGTTGATAGCCTTCATTTTATTGGTTCTATTAAGTTCGCTTTCAGACGTACTCTCCTATAATATTCTTTCCCGGTCTGTTTTCTTTATAATTGAATGTTGTATTCCATCTCCTTCATTAGTTCCTAAATATTTGTATGTACCTTATTGTTCTAGTTCCTTCATCTTGCTATCCAGGTCCAAATCTGTAGTTTTCGTTAGTTTACCAACTGTTTAGCACATTTATCAATTCCGAACTCCATCCTAATGTCTTCGCTGAAGGTTTTGACAATGAGTGTGTAGTTTTTCTGCTGGTTGTCATCCTTAGCAAAGGTTTTATCATCAATATAAAATAGGGGATTTAGTTTACCATTCTGTGACTTTTATCCATGGCTACTGTTGTTCAGTAGGAAGCTGAGTGGCGCTAATGCAAGGCAGAAGAGTTGTGGTGACAATGAATCTCCTTGGAAGATCCTGCTTTTGATATTGTTTGGTCTCGATATTAATGCCCCGTTTGTGTGGTTTAGGTTTAGTATAGTCTTCTTCTTCTTCTTCTTCTTCTTCTTCTTCTTCTTATTATTATTATTATTATTATTATTATTATTATTATTATTATTATTTTTATTTCCTTTGATATCTGGCGTTTACACATTTCTTTCCGGGTCCCGCCCAGGGACCTAAGGTTAGAAATGGCATCATGACACTTTCCACTGCAAAAAAAAATTTAAAATAATTTAAAAAATAATTACATAGATAAAGCCCTACGTAAAGTGTGGGCTGTACTTGTCAGAACAATTTTTTGTATCTCTTTGAGGCATGGACTTCCAGGGATCCCTTCAATCAGCCTACTGGAATCTTTTCCAACCAGTCCAAGGGCTCCAACTACAACAGGAATTGTTGATGTTCCCATGTGCCACATTTTTGAGATTTCTATTTCAAGGTCCTTGTATCTTGACAGTTTTTCGAATATCTTCAAAGATACATTGCAGTCTGCAGGGACTGCCATATCAATAAGGAGGCACTTATTTTGTTTGTGGTCTTTAATAACAATGTCTGGGCGGTTGGCTTTGATTGTTCTGTCAGTGTGTATTGTGTAGTTCCCTAGAATTGTAACAGGTCCTATCTCCGTAATCGGGTCAGGGTGGTGTTCGTACCAATTTCTTCCAGTTTCCTTCCCATAGGAGTTGCAAATTTTCCAGTGCAGATATTGGCCCACTCTGTCATGCCGGGTTTTATATTCAGTGGGTGCCAATATCGTGCAACCTGATATAAGATGATCAATGGTTTCTGGATATTTGTCACAGAATCTGCATCTTGGGCTAACACAGTATTTTAGTATATGTTCTTGATAATTCCTAGTTAACAAGCATTATTATTATTATTATTATTATTATTATTATTGTTTATCACACAGTGTACATTAAGTTGTCTGTCAAGTCACAAGGACCTGAGACAGAAAACACTTTCCTCAAAATGTGCGCAATGCACAGAAGAGCCGATTTTGGATGACTCTAAGCTGGCACGGTATCCCAAACTGGTCAAGGATGTCAATTTTAATGGAATTGATCTTAATGTGCCAACCACCACTGAGATCACCTTGACATTCCCTTCCCACATTCCAAACAATCTTGCCATCTCAACTTTCAAATCAGATTAGTTTGTAATTTTCTCAATCTTGTTTGCCCTATTTGTGTCATTTGGTATGGCACAACAGTAATATGACAGTGCTTGATGCCTTTATCAAGTACAACAATATCAGTACGGCGAGGGTGTAATACTGTTGTAGCATACCTAGGGACGATAATGAGTATGCCCCCATTCCCATAAATACAGTAGTGAATACTGTACGTGGTCTTGAGTTGGAGATTCGTCTCCAGCTGTGCTGGTCACACAGTCTGCCTTCGGGAGACGAGGATTCCCAGACGAGGCTATGTCGAAGGACAGTCTCGTCTCGGGAAACAGCTACCCGACCCCGTTTTATACGGGATCTACGGGGAATTTTTAGCCGAGCCTACGGGCTCGGATACCCCACATTAAATTCGGCCTTGTGCCACATCCGACATTGTGGGGCGATTGGTAGATATCCTAGAGTTGGAGATTCGTCTCCAACTGTGCTGGTCAAACTCTCTGCCTACGGGCAGAGATGATCCCCAGACATGGCTATGTCGAAGGACAGTCTCGTCTCCAGAAACAGCTACCCGACCCCGTTTTATACGGGATCTACGGGGAATTTTTATCCGAGCCTAGATATTGGTAGATATCATAGAATTTAGAAATTCATTGTGAAATTCACTTGACTCACTTCTTGCAGTTGACTCCTTCTACGCGCCGCTGGCGAATCTTATATGTGTTGTTCTTGTCCTAAGTATTATCGTTCATTACCAACTTTCGTGTGATTATTCTTTTCAGTAATCTTCTGTAGGTTACAGCAATTACTCTATTGAAAATCATAATCCCATGATATTTTGGCCTTTCCAACTTCTTCAGCTATTCTACAAGGCACATGCTCGTATCAATTTTTTGCAATTTGGTAGTCAGACTTTCGACACAATAAGTTATTATTATTATTATTATTATTATTATTATTATTATTATTAATAATAATAAATAATAATATTTATTTATTTTCTTTGTCTTTCCTCACTTTTTTAATATATTTGCATATATTATGTAAATATACACTTTTTAAAATGTCCGTTTGTAAAGCTATAATGAAATGTTATGCCTTCCATAAATTATTTAACATATTTCTTTATTGTAAAAAAAAAAACATGATATGATGATTTGGGGTTGTAACTTCTCGTTTTTTTTAGAAAATAAAGAATTCATTTGTTTATTTATACAAAGTTTAATACTCTAAATTTATCACTAAAAAATATTCTTGTTCTGCAATGATGTATACACTATTCTTGCATAATGCTGAATTCGATCCTTGCTAAGTGTGCTCTAAATTCATACCTTTTCTAAACCGAAATTATTTATGGAACGGTATAATAAGATTATCCGTTAGTTAATATCACTACAGAATGTTTTGTTTTTGTTTTTGTTTTTTTTTTTGGTAAATGTCAGTGAATATCATATTTCGAGCGAAGTGTGCTTTCTCCAACCCACTGACAAACTGGCGTTATATAATCTTCCGAACATTCTAACCTTTTCGGCTGCAAATATCATATTTACAAAACAAGTAAAGTCTCTACCAAGATGGGCAGTTAAAAGAGTAAGCAAATAAAACCCTAACAAAAACATTGATCTTCAAGTATCACATTTCTAAGGGAATCCATTGTTGCTTGCATGTACAAATAAATCCTGTTGTGTTGTTTGTGTTTGGTCGTTTATAGATTAAACATCTGACCGAACTAGGCAGCCGGTGTTCAAATTGGGTGGCTATTCCAATGCAGTCGACTGACCAATCAACCAGTGTGCGTCATCACGGACGCTGGGTAATGTCGAAGAGCTGGGTAAACAACGCGATTGCCGTGTAATAGAAAGGTTTTCGTCACATCCGGTGTATATCCATGTGGTTAAGAATAGTTAGGAGGAGAAAAAACGTGATCAGGCATTTAGTAAACTTGACGATTCGGCGAACACGTCCACGAGTTGTTTTCACACAGAAGAAAGATAAATCAAGAGACTGGTGGGCCAAGTAGTCTGAGTCTCAATTTTTCACCACAAGGGTGTGAAGAAACGCACATACACACGCACATAAACACACACACAGATACATTCGCGCACAGATAGATAGATAGATAGATAGATAGATAGATAGATAATGAATGCAAATAGATATCAATGTAGATAGATAGATAGATAGATAGATATGCATGGACTGAGAAATAAAGAAATGAGAGACAAATAAAAGTAAAAAATGCATTTATTTCTCTATTAAGTATTGTTTTTAACACGAGGGAAAATAGAAAATCAGGCGTGGCTCAGCATATATGAAGGGAAAAGTAAGATCACTTCCCTCTGTGGGATGAAGTTGAAATAAGAGACAGAGAACGTCACTGGAAAATACGAAAACTTAAGTAAACAGTACATATGCTAGGCCACAAAAATATCCTGAGCCGACCAAGCATAGAATAACAACAAAATTGCAATATGAGCTCTGGTAAAAAAAAAAATGGTTACTGAACCTTTTATTTCGTCGACTGTGGTAGATTGTTTTAGTTCTACGTGTGGACACATCGCCTAGTGGATAAAAGCGTTGGTTGGATCTAGTGACTTCACCCAAACAGTTGTGAGGTCAGTAACTCAGGCAGTTGAGTTAAAAGGGAGATAAGTGAGACATCCGGAAGAGGCATGGCACGTGGAACTAGAACAATCTCCCCCCTCCCCCGCCCGGCCCGGTGGACAAAATATAAAGGGTTCAGTAAATTCCGATCACCTGAAAAACGTCGGGAATATGGCAGTAAAGATGAGGACAACAGCCCGAATGATGTAGATGGTTACTATACCTCATCTCAGAAATATAGAAAGATGGTGTTACTTTCTTCATTGTTTAATATTGAGCACTTTGTTCATAAAAATCGGATCTCGCTTTTAAACTCGTTAAATTCCAGTAATTTGTTTTGTTAGGCGTCAACGATCTGTATTTATCATTTGTTTTGTTATTTTCTCTTCGACTCTTAGATTTTTCGATTGGTGGTGCTGTTTATGCCTCGACTTACAGACGCAACACTTTATTTAACACATGAGCAGTGCCAAGATCTTCCAATGATGCCGGAATCTTCAAGACATCTTACGAAGCAATACGAAATAGTCCCGATGCGCTGACCACAAAAGATAGAATTTGATCTGTGGCTTAGTTCTGGCACCTCTTGGTTTTTTTCTTATTTTTATATATATATATATATATATATATATATATATATATATATATATATATATATATATATATATTATAATTTTATCATATAGACAAACCCATTTTACTCACTACAAAGATGCAATTTCGTTTCAGTGCATTTCAACTGCACTTCGACGGATGAGAATCATTTTCGATTCTCACCCGTCGAAGTGCAGTTGAAATGCACTGAAACGAAGTTGCATCTTTGTAATGAGTAAAATGGTTTTATCTATATGATAAAATTATAATAAATAAATAAAAATAATTATAGCTCTACTATCGGTATCGAGCCCTCATTTGAATTAATGCTGTGAACGTTGGAATTTATATATTACTTTCGTTCTCATCGCATTGGAGATATATATATATATATATATATATATATATATATATATATATATATATATATATATATAACTTTAAGCTATACTATATTTATGGCGTGAAATGTTTATTATATTTTATTTCATCATAATTGTATTCTTTCATAGCAACTGACAAAGCGGGGGGTCAGTATTCATTGTTTAATTAAACTATAAGTTTAGATTAATATTCAGAAAGTACCAAACACAAGCAAGAAAATTCAGAGCAAATCAAGTTTTTAAACTCATATAAATGCAATGCAATTGCAAAAATATTTAAATATACCGTCATTTAATTACGTGTAAACTGTAATAGTTAGATAGACATGAATAGAACGAGATAGATAGATAGATATGAACAGAACAGAACTTAGATAGATAGATAGATAGATAGATAGATAGAGAGATAATGGACCGTATTAGATAGATAGATAGATAGATAGATAGATAGATAGATAGATAATGGACCGTATTAGATAGATAGATAGATAGATAATGGACCGTATTAGATAGATAGATAGATAGATAATGGACCGTATTAGATAGATAGATAGATAGATAGATAGATAGATAGATAGATAGATATGAACAAAAGATAGATAGATAGATAGATATGAACAAAAGATAGATAGATAAGTAGATAGATATGAACAAAAGATAGATAGATAAGTAGATAGATATGAACAAAAGATAGATAGATAGATAAGTAGATAGATATGAACAAAAGATAGATAGATAGATAAGTAGATAGATATGAACAAAAGATAGATAGATAGATAAGTAGATAGATATGAACAAAAGATAGATAGATAGATAGATAGATAGATATGAACAAAAGATAGATAGATAAGTAGATAGATATGAACAAAAGATAGATAGATACGTAGATAGATATGAACAAAAGATAGATAGATATGAACAAAACATAGATAGATAGATAGATAGATAGATAGATATAAATAGACTGGGTAAATGAGTATCAAAAATCTTATTTCGTTTATTTTTTATTTGAAATTACGGATGAAGGAGATCTGAAAATACAGTATAAAGAGATTGTAATTAACATCACTATACACCGCGAGGTTACACATAGATATCCCTCTATCCCCTTCCGAGTCATTAGTAAGTTCTTCCAAAAAATCAACAATGGCTGGTGATAATCTTGAAACTCGCTGACAACCGTTTGTATATCTACCATAATTAAGCTATGGACGTAATTTTTTATCTAGCAACACAAAACAAAAGAAAATGCGGTTTGCAATTGAAAAACGTGTATGAGTCCAACATTTGGTGAATCGCCTCTTTTAAAATGAATAGTGAACTAAGGTGAAGTATTCAATAAAGTCATTCATGTATCAAATAATGAATAATGTTTTTAGTTGTCCTGCCCGATTACTAGCTGCACATAATCACGTAGCCACTTCGGTTTCACACTATGTCTCGTTGAACGTCATGGAATTGCAGGTGTAGGTGTGGTCATTGCTGGGGGATCGGGTGGTTGTTCCTTGGGCATGGAATCGGCCATGGTTGCTGGTAATAATAAATCAAATGGAGGTGATGCACATGGATCACTCACTGGTCGTGGTATTTCATGACCATTGTCATATTCCGGGCGATAAATATCTCCGGACGGGGACTTTACGTAAGCACGTCCTGGTGAGTTATTCCTGTTGACGTTGGTGAGACCAGTGGGTGGAACTGCATGAGTCTCAGTCATTTTTTTTTTGGGGGGGGGGTCTTTTTCTTTCTTTTTTTTTTTTTGCATTAGTAGTACATTCAACTGAGATACATTAGGTCCATGTCCGCTGTGTAGATCGATGGCAATAGTCCGTCGAACCGGAAGTTCATATACTGGAGTGTAACTTCCTGTTGCGCAGTGTTATCCTTCCAGACCCATCAACGCGGACGCCATATTGGTCGAATTTCTTTGACCCGTCCTGTTTTGTCCTACTTTAGAGAGTGATGGCCGGTCTGGTCCTGAATTCTGATTAAGTCACCAATCTTGAATAGCGGAAGAGGCTCTGAATGCCCTCTGAGACGTTTTCCTCTTTTAACATGTCGGTTCCGCAGAGCAGCTTCCCTTAGAGATAGGGTGTCTAGCCATGTGTCATGAGATTTGTAACGACCGGGTGGTATAGGGATAAAATCTTTTACGGCTTGTCCAAAAACACACATAGGCGGGGCAAGTTTCGCGTCTCTAACAGGGATATTCCTGTATTGTAGATTAGCACGCTGAAAGGCATCTATGTTCCCGTGTTGTTAGTAATGAGACGTTTTACTGTTTTGACACCGACCTCAGCTCTACAACTGTTGTGAGGAGAAGCAACAGTCGATGATGTGCACTAGTGTCGGCTGCTGTAAACTCTGGACCTCCATCAGAAGCCATTTCGTCAGGAATTCCAAATGTAACGAATGTTTTTCGGAGACTGCCGATTATGCATTTTGAGCCGTTGATTGATCTCTCAACAATAGTCCAGTTAGAATATCTGTCGACGATACTGTTGCGACCAAATAAATGTTCAAAGAAATAACAAGCAAGTGTTGCAGATATATCATATATTAAACAGTAAATACAACAGAAGAGAATTACACGACTAGTGAGTGTGTGTCGGTTGACCCAGCATTCAATCTATTCGACTGTTCCCCCAAGGCCTTCTCTCCTACTAATCTTATAGTAGGCGGATGAACCCAACATAGACTCTTTAGAGGGAGGACATCACAAGAGATACCAAAGTAATTCGTACCTCTATAACGGAAAAAAATCAGCAGACACACATTGAAATGAGTACAAGGGGTACACAGGTGTCGGAGAAGCACTGGGTTGAGAGGGGCCATGCAATTGCAGTGGTTACAATTGTTTCTCATACTCATTACATCAGTTATGATTCTGGGCCAGAACACAGATGTCTCTGCCCTCGAAGTCAAGGAAGTAACACTCTGATGAGCTGAGTGCAAACGACGTAAGAATCTCCTGTCTTAAGAAAGATCGGACAATGATCCGATACTTGAAGACAGCGACGTCATCAACTGTAAATAAATGTTCCCGGAATGGATAGCATTCTTGCAGAGAGTGCGGTATGCCATTGTACGAGTCTGGGATACCTGCCTCTATCGTCTCAACAAACCGATGCATGACGTCATCAATAGAAGTAGCGGTGCGAACTTTGTTCCATGTTACACATTGCAGATTACCTACTGAACATGCAGAAGACGAGTAGAAATGGGACTCTAATGTGAACTCTGGGGCTCCATCCACAGTGTTGGTATGATGTTTGGAGAATATCAATCACGGCAGATTCATAGTATCGGTGTCATTAACTTTTTGGGATACTGACGCAACATCATCAATCAGCACCTCAGCTTCTGGGTCACCAGTTGGATTGCGGGAAACAGTGTCTGGTGTACGGTGCTTCGCATGTACAACATTCTTGAACGTAAAGTCTTCCCGTTTAGATTAAGGAGTCTGACATTAGGAATTTTCTCAAGCGATCTTTCCCCGATAATCTTCAGCAAGGGTTTATGGTTGACTGTGATGACAAAGTTGTCACACCCAAACAGAAAATAGCGGGCTTTTTCCAGAGCGACCACAACTGCTAATGCCTCTCTTTCTACCGGCGTGTATCAAGATTTTGCAGTGCTTGTGAATCTACTTCCAACTAAGGTAATTTTCTAACCTTTTGTACAGCAAAATTGCACATTTCGTTCACATTTGCAATGTTTTTAGAAGAGTCAGGACCCTAGGCCAAGTTTCGACAGATTTATAGCTAAGCCCGTTCGCTTACTCGAGTCGAATATGCGTACGCCATTTTCTATTTCATTGATTATCATAATCTCGGATTCTTAGAAGACGTCATCCAGGCTCGAATCCCATTTGAAGGGTGTACTTGGCTTCAACAACTGACGGAATGGTAACATCCGGTTTGTCATAATAAACGCGTATGAAGCACGGTTCACTAAACCGAACCAACATGTTAGCGATGGTTTTTGGCGTTGGAAAATTCAGGATGGCACGCAGGTATTTTTTGCAAGGTCGAACACTATCAGTCGTGATTCTCAAACCAGAAAACTCCACATTATCCTGAACAAATATAAACTTATCAGGATTGAGAGTGATGCCATTGTTTCCATATATTTCTAGCCAATTACATGCCTGGAAAAACCTCACTAAAGATCTCATCAAATATTGAATCTATAGCTTCATCTACCGCAAGGAAATTTGGTTCTCTATGTCGTGCCAGAAAGTTTTTCTCGTCTGAGTCCATCCTTCAAATCTATAGATCAACCATCTATCCTTGCATGGAATATTGCTCTCATATATGGTCTGGTGCTCCCGCTGTACGTCACGAGGTCCTCGACAAAATCCCGATACGAATATGCAATGTGATAGGTCCTGATCTGGCATCTAGTCTACAGTCGCTTTCCCACAGACGTGCCGTGGCTTCCCTCTGGGTGGGAGCGGGATGCCAGCCTCGTAGGTCGCTTGAATTCATGAAGCCTGGGAACCAGCGAAAGCAGCTCATCGGAGCAATTACCGTGAAAGTACTTGTAAAAAAGACAGAGCGAGGCGACGGCGCGTCTGTGAGAGAGCGACTGCAGACGAGATTCATGTTTATCAAACTTTCTCGGAGTGAATTCCTGAGTCCTGTCTTCTGCGCGCTTCCTGTTGCGACGATATAAGCTTACGACCTCAGCGTTCTGTGAGTCCAGTAATTTGGAAGCCGACCGTTTGCCAGCTTCTTCTTCTTCGGCTTCAACAAACTTAAACATTTCTAAAGTCATGTTTTGGTTTTCAGATCCAAGTAAGTCAAGTTGAATTTCTTGGCCATAGAGTCCGCGGACAAGAACGTCGCGTAAGATTATATCAGTATAGTTTGCGTCATGGTTACAGTTATTGCACTTTAAAACGAATTTACAAACACCAGCTTGTCCGCGAAATTTAGCACTAAAAGCTCGAACAGGTTCCTCGCGATCTTGTTATTTAGCGCCACACGTGTAACCACTGTATTCTCTTCTTTTACAGCTGACAAATTGCTGCAAGTACTTCAGCCTCTGATTTCTCAGTCAATAAACTGCCCTATGTTCGTGTAACATCGTTACGCAAAGTGTCGTCACAGCACTCTAGTAAGTGAATAATTAGTTCTTTGCCAACAAACTTTGTTGCCTCATTATAATCTTCCCGTCTGGACAGAAAGTAAGTCCAGTCTTCGCTGGTACCAGCAGATGTAGTGGTGGGTCGTTTAACTTTTACTACTCTGACTGGCGTGGCTGAATTATGTATCATCGATGGCGTGGTGATCAGCGCAGCTACAATCGTTGCATCCAGGCCATCTGTCTCGTATTCGCAAGCAGGGATCGGGCACATGACCTGTAGTGGATAGTTCAAAAGATTTCCATCATAAATGGAAACCAAAAATGCTGTTTCGTTTATTCTTTATTTAAAATTACGAATGGTAGAGATCTGAAAATACAGCATAAAGAAATTGAAATTAACATTAATCGCGAGGTGACGCATAGATATTCTTCTACAAAGATAGATAGATAGATAGATAGATAGATAGATAGATAGATAGATAGATTGATAGATAGATAGATAGATAGATAGATAGATAAACAGACTAAAATAGATAGATATAAACAGACTAAAATAGATAGATAGATCGAAACAGACTAAAATAGATAGATAGATAGATGGATGGATTGATAGATACATAGATAGATAGATAGATAGATAGATACATACATACATATATACATACATAGATAGATAGATAGATCGAAACAGACTAAAATAGATAGATAGATAGATAAAAACAGACTAAAGTAGATAGATAGATAGATAGAAACAGACTAAAATAGATAGATAGATAGATAGAAACAGACTAAAATAGATAGATAGTTAGATAGATAGATATATAGATAGATAGATAGATAGATATAAACAGACTAAAATAGATAGATAGATAGATAGATATAAACAGACTAAAATAGATAGATAGATAGATAGATAGAAACAGACTAAAATAGATAGATAGATAGATAGATAGATAGATAGATAGATAGATAGAAACAGACTAAAATAGATAGATAGATAGATAGATAGATAGATAGATAGATAGATAGAAACAGACTAAAATAGATAGATAGATAGATAGATAGATAGATAGAAACAGACTAAAATAGATAGATAGATAGATAGATAGATAGATAGATAGATAGATAGATAGATAGATAGATAGATAGATAGATAGATAGATAGAAACACACTCATGCGATTTCATTTCGTTCCCCAGCGCTTTTTGTTTTAAAAATATCCCACCCTGTGACGTCATAAGATTTTATACGAACGGTGAAATGCTGCAAGAAGCGGCACGCATATTTACTGCGGGTGATTCATGACTTTCTCTACTTTTCGCCTGAATAAATTATTTTCCATTTTAATTAAAGCAATATTTCTTTCAGTTTCACTTATGGTCAGATTCATTAAGATGAACAACTCGTGCCTTGTTTGGTAAAGGATTTTTTTTTCAATTCCTAAAATTCGTCAAATATATTTTTAGCTCTCTTCCAAGTTATAATGTAAATTCTTGCTTCGGATTATTCTGGTGAAGCGCATGTTTCAAAATAATTAAATTAGGTTGAAAAATTGGGAGGGCATTGTTGGGATTGCTATGAATTAGTGTGTAATCAGAAGGGTTTTTAGGTTTGTGGTAATAAACGTGAAAAGCATGTTCTTCATATTAATCACAACAATTTTAGCGTAGACATACAAAAGGAATAAATCTCAAAGGCAATATTGAACGAAGAAACAAAGGTAGTCGTGCATTCAATTAGAAACAAACATTGAATATTTATGTACAAATAAATTACAATACAATTTTGGAAAAAGTTGTGTTTCAGTCGGAATAACTGAATTGTTGAACAAAAGTTGAATGAAGTATTTTATGAACTCAAAGTTCATGAATGTTCCTTTGTTTAGGAAAAGTGTTCACATAAAAATTTGAGGAAAATTTATCGAGAGATAAATTTTAAAGTATTGTAGTTGCGAGATTTTTTTGCTGAATTTTGTATGTTTTTGTTTTGGCAGAGTTATTCACCTTGGACCGTATTTTTTATATATATTTGCTTTAGTAATAATTTCTGTTTGGTAGTGTAGAATAACACTTTTTTAGAAACGTGCAAAGATTTCAGAGAGAGGGAGAGAGAGAAAGAGGTTGAAGGTTGAGTCAGGTGTTGACGCGCGAAAAGTCCTTTAAGTCAAGGTGTAGACACGCGTGAGTGAATTGCTGACTAGTGAATCGGACTAAGATTCGTCCTTTTATTTACTCTGCGAAGATTAGATCGGCTCCCAGCGCATTCCCGCCGAAATTTATCCTGGGGCGTCTCGACCAATAATAAGCCGAGTTTCGCAATGTGTGGTGTTGATTGGTCGAAACTAGCTCTTATGGAAAATTCCACCTTTAAACGAGTTGAGTGGAAAAATACGGAGGATTCTACAGCATCAATGCAGAGAATATCATTGGCCCGAAAACTGGCTTCGTTAAATCGAATCTTCACTTCGTCGAATGTTAAAAAATCCAAGGGAGATAACTTTTACATCTTTTTAAAATATGCATAATTTAAAAACAATAAACAAATAAACTGAAAATATTGATAGACTTTGAAAATTATTTCATTGATGTAATTTAATTATTTGTTTTTATTTATTTACTTATTTATTTTCTTGTTCATTTTTTTAATCTCTTTTCTGTTGTCTCCTTTGAGCGTACGAGATAAAAAGTATTCAAACATTTAATATTAATTTTTTCAAATGTCCTTCCTAAGGCAAAAGGGCTTTTTAATCCTCTTCAAAGTACTACCCTTCGAACCTCGCACCCTGATCCCACACTCCCTTCCACTTTTCAAAACCGCTTGCAGAGTCCTCCTCCGGGATCACCATCAGCATTCTACTTAATTTCACTCCTTTCAAGTTTTGTTTGACAGATTATTTGACTGATATATTTCGCCGATAACAACACTGTACGAGACCTTTTCCTGCTCATTGCAAATGCGACAGCCACGCAGTAAACAAGCTTGTGGACTCGTCCATTTACCTTATCGCCCCTAGCAACAGGAACATTCCATTTTACACGCCTACGTGAATCAACTTAACCAATCAAAAACCTTATTGTGCTAAGCAGCGAATTCTATTGGCTCGCAACGTGATAATTCAAAACTCCACATTATTAAGTTAAATTGCGCCAAAACTTATTTGTATTCGATTCTGACATCTAAAACCTTATATAAGGAAGATTTCCAACTGACCAAATCAGTCAGTCCAGCGAACACAGAAAAGCGCTAATCTAATCCACGTAACTTGCGATTATAATTTTCCCGCGCGAGAAACTACAACTGACTCACCCACAAACTCGACTCGAAGATTACTCTGTGAATACAAAGAACTTCAAACTTGCAAGACTTTACTTATCTAAAGTGAATTATTAACACTCACTACAATTTAAGTAAATACTATTCTCGAACATATTACATACCTACGGTTAAGGGTAGACTACTTCTGATGACTCAATTCTAAACATTACAAAAACAATACGGACATAAATAACGCTGTTTAAACACTAATTACGATTTCTTATAGACTGTAATGCAAATACACCAAGACACCAAAAAGCAAACAAAATCTTCGTCCACGAACAAACATAAGACATATAATACCTTGCAATAACATTTTGTAAATAATATTTGAATTGTATATAAATGCATTTGTTTGTTTGAATTGCATACATGTTTTGTCTTGTTTTATATTGCGAATTATTTATTGTTGTGGATGCATGAAAAGATCACGCAACCTGACGAAAAATTCTTCTGATATATTCTGACACTCAAGCAAAAATCTTAGTTCATTCTGCGCATCCCCAACACGCTCACTCAATGTCGTCTCATTGTTATTCTGGAAGTAATGGCAAAATACATCACCCAAAATCTTACATAATATTTTTTACATGTCTTCGCATAAATCGTGTAAATATTGTTTCTTATTCAACAAACGTTGATAATATTACATCTTCTTCTCTGACAGACATACTAATTTCATTGAAAACTTGCATTTTTCAGCGATCTACCTTTTATGAACAGTAGCAGTCGTAACTATGTAATAATGAATGATTTGAGAGCCGGGTATTTTATTTGCGCCAACTGTTAGGTACGATAATAAGTGTCATAGAGGTGATGCCTTTTATTAGCAGAAGCAATCATCAATTGTAATAATTGTTTAGCAAGACACAACACGAGTAGCAGTATAGGGGACCGGCAGGTGAATGCGAGGATAAAATCTCTGGACTAAGACTTCCTGCTGGCCAGTCCCGCTACATAGTAATGTTGGACTATGATGGAGTCCAAAGAAAGCAAAATAAAACGAACAAGACAGATATATATGTACAGAACAAATATATATTATTAACAAACAGGTTAAAACACAAATTACAAATACATCATTTAAAACATGAATAAAACGTTAGTGTCTGTATAGAAAGTTGTGTGTGTGTTGAATTGAAATGTCCGTACGGTTGTGAATTTTGTTTTAGCGTGTTCGCATAATATGGGAAACGCTCGTTGTGTGTGAGAGTTCACATGTTGGATATGTTAAGAGAAAGTTTGTGTACCTCGCCCCACGTGCGAGGTTTAATCATTACACTCCAATCAAGGCAATAAAGCTATTAAAACGTAAGTGTGTAGGAATCTTTCAACTCGGTTTTTCGTTGAATGTTAAAATTTGGAGTGTCGGGATTCGATACATTAACAAAATATCGTTACAGAGTCGCTCATAATTTGACCGTCTAGAATAATCACACACTTTTCATTGAAGGAATAAAATTCAGTAGAAAAGACAACGTAGTCTCAACAAATAAACATTAATTTAATAGCGACAAGAATAGTCGGTGATAGATTGGAAAGTAATGTCTTCTTGTTTGGGTTGATAAAGTTCTGAAATAAAATATAAACTCTGTTTGTGTACGTATGTGAGAAATAATTAAATGTTGTGATATGTGTGTTTGTATGAAAAAGTCAACATGCGTGTGCGTGATTCATAGTAAAAGCGGATACGAGAGATAGGAATTGTTTCTTACTGTTGGCGGTGTTGCCGTAGTCTGAAGTTTGTCAACGCTGTCGATTTTAACATGAGGTCATGAAGGTCATCAGCGAGAGGTGTGTGTAGTTTGGTGACAGCCGTGTGTATATTGTTTGGGAACGGATTTGGTATGTTTTTATACACTTTTTCCGAACAAAATCGGCTCCAGAATTAAATTATTTATTTATTCCTAATTGGCCCTGAAAGGACACGTGGTATGTCTTCTACTACGTCCGTACGATATTTGGTCGGTATCAACCTAAAAATAATGATAACTAATACAAAAAACATTCTGATTTGTAATCTATGATTTTATTGTTGTTTTCTTGAGTGTGATTGGTTTATAAATATTGTTTTTAATATTTTAGTGGACACGACAAGAGATTACTATGTGTTAAAGACTGTGGGAGAAGAACAAACTATTAATGAGAGAGGATAATAAAAGAACACGACTTAAGAAGTTAAAACATAAAAACTGACATTGCATTTAAGTTTTTGAAGATCAAAGTTGAAGGGGAAGCAAGAATCCAGAAGAGAGTTCCACAAGCTAGAAGTGTCATAGTAGAAACTGTTAGCAGAGAACTTACGGTTACATCTAGCCATTTCAACTGTAAAATGATGAAACCTTGCCGCAAATCTAATGTGGAGTTACCCCACTTACTTTCCTAAAAAAACGTCGCTAGAGGACGCTCCCTAAGCATATAAATAGATAGTGACATTCTCTGTCATCCTCTTTCTCCTATTACGCCCAGTGACCGTAAAATGTAGCTCGCACGTATTTAAGAACGCTGTTCCCTTCCCTTGGTCCTCTGTTGACATTTGAACTCACAAACATGCATATATACACATGTGTCTATCACACACGCTTGTTACACTTCTACACAAACACCTTCACTAGTTTAAGTGTTTTCTTCATTCATGTTCTTTGTATTGTCACACACAACAATCTTCTATTGTCTATGTATACCCTTGTTTGGTTAATACATACTTATCGTTTGTTTCTATATATATAGTTTTGTCTTTGCTTTTACATTTTATTACCCGGACTTACAGGCCGAGTTCGCCATTTTTGTTGTGGGATAAATATACCAGGAGACACGTGTTTTCCAACTAAACATTCAATCAACACTCCCGCAACACTAGTACTGCGCTCAATTTTTTGAAGTCTAAGTACCATAGACGAAAGTTCATTGGAACAATTACCGTGACAGTATTTATAGAAAAGGCACAGGGAAGCTACAATATGGCAATAGAAAAGAGACTGAAGGCAAGATGCCAGGTCAGGACATATAATATTGCAGATTCTTCTTTGGATTTTATCAATAATCTCTAAATACATAACTAAAGCACCAGACGATATGTGACAGCAATATTCAAAGCATGAACAAAAATATGTTTAGAGATGGGTAGGGATGTATTTTTCAACAAATTCTGACATCCGCTAAATGCATGTCGTCTGGATTTTTTATAAAAATTTTATTTTTAACGGCAAAAATTCTTACTGTATTTTTTCTATTTGTATACTGAAAGATTTTGGGGGGCTGTTTAGGCTAGAATATGTTTTAACTACAATTCTAAAAAATTTTAGAATTGTAGTTAAAACATATTCTAGCATAACTTTCGAATATAACTATTAACTGATACAACGAAAATTAAAAAATTGAATACGCTACCACCCCTTGTCTAGATGAGTTGATTTCTCTGCATCCTTGGAAACACTCAATTATGAATCTTTGCCGTGCCATTAAAACTGTAAATTTAAAAAAATAAGTTACTCCAAAATTTGCTTGAAGAGGAAATGGAACTAATGTCTTTAATTTAATATCAAAATTAAATTCGAAGATTTTAGCTTCCATTTTTGAAACATGGTTATCACTGTGTAGCGAAAAAACCATATTTTAAATCAATTAATTTATTATATATATATATATATATATATATATATATATATATATATATATATATATATATATTAAATATATTACATCAAAACCATGCGTTTTTACATGTTTTTTATGTAATATCCTAAAATAAAGACTATTGCTCTACTTTTGTATTGAGCCCTCTTTTAAATTGAATGTTGCGAACATCGGAATTGAACTCTATTCGTTCTCATTATATATATATATATATATATATATATATATATATATATATATATATATATATTGCGAACATCGGAAGTGAACTCTATTCGTTCTCATTTTATATATATATATATATATATATATATATATATATATATATATATATATATATTGCGAACATCGGAAGTGAACTCTATTCGTTCTCATTTTATATATATATATATATATATATATATATATATATATATATATATATATATATATATATATTATATATATATATATATATATCCAAATGTAAAAGAACGAAAAGAATATAAATTCAAACGTTCATAACATTAAATTAATTTAAAAGAGGGCTCAATACAATAGTAGAGCAATGAATAATTTTGCATGTTCCAATGTAACAGTTTATAATAAATAAATATAGATAGATAGAGAGAGAGATAAATCAATCTAAAGGAAATAACTCAAATGCGCTTTACGAATTTTGATCTAAGGGAGATAATTCATTCAAACCTTATTTCAAATGATTTCATTTCATTTGTACCAAGCAACAATTAACGAAAACATGTAATGGAAGTCCGGCAGTTCCCTTCGCAAAATATGCCAACAGAGTACAAGGGTCTTATAGTTTTGTATTTAATTGATGGCAATCCATTTCAATCATTGATTCACCTAAAAGAAAATATTCAACAAAAAATTCAACTCAGTCATGTAGCGGACGGGCCCTGTGTATGATGGAGTGTGATGGTTTAGCCATATTTGCTGTGCGTGTGTGAAGGGCTGTTCGCCACAAGTATTTTTATTTTAGCTGTGGAAATGATTATGCCATTATGCTGGAGGTCGCTATCCAATGTGGTGGAACAAAGCAAATTGTATTGGACGTGAAATAGCAATCGTAAAATACAAAACAGAAAGTAGAGTTAAAAACATAACAATTCAATTTATTAAGTATTGAATATACATGCATGCGAACTGATAAGTGAGATTTAGTTGCTTCCCTTTGATTAGGCAATATTTGTACCTAGACTCATAACGAATAAGTTGATTATTAAAATGCACTTTAGAAGATTGAGTATGTTTGGAATTGTGTATTGTGCAAGTTGGATAAAAGATGCTGGAATTATACTTGCATGAATTATGTACTGTTCTCTAACGTCTGACTGCGTTAGTCAAGACGGGAGTTCTTTAAGAGTCACATTTTGGCAGCGGTGTTGTGACGTACGAGTGACGAAGAAGAACGCAGCGAAAAAAGAGGGCGAGAATCACTCGTGTTTGGTTTTATAGAATGTTCTTGCGCGTGGGAGCGATCTGATTGGTCGATACTGACCAATCAGCAAGCTAGATTGAAGGTGATTAACCAATGAATGCCTGTTGATATTTTGTAAGTATAATGTTGGTAAAAATCGTAACAGGAAGAGTGCATTTCCTAACGGAGGGTAAACTGGCTGACGTGGAAGATTCCACAGTCATCTTTCAAGCACAATTTTACGCCATCTTAATTTGCAGGCGTTGTTCGATTGTCGATTGCATTTGGCAACACTGTGTATATTAAATTAAATTCAAACAGAAATTGGCGAAAGTTTTCATAATCCCTGAACAGTTAATCTTGCGAAAACTGTTAAATGGAGGGATCGTGTTATGTGTTTTTGATTCGATATTTTTTCAGTAATTTGCTTTTTATGGCTTATCGACATTTTAAATAGATTATTTAAAGCCGAAACATTGTTTGGTGCGGAAATATTGCATAAACAATTCTTTAGAATAATAACGATTGTTCCAGATGCAAGTCCCACTTTTTAACCCATAGCTAAGGAGATGAGATAAATTCATACTGTTCCCAAGGGTATATGCCCGTATTGAATGTAACGAACCTGACTGGGATTCGAACTCGGATCTCTGCTTACACATTCCTAGCTGCTGCCCACAACGCCTATCGCACATTCACTGTTTTATTTACAACCACTTAGAATGATAGAAACATGTAGAAAAACGTGTTCACACAAGCACACATACACATAGATATAACTGTGTGTATGCATATATATATATATATATATATATATATATATATATATATATATATATATATATATATATATATATAGTTTTAATTTGTACGATATTTATGGGATAAAGTGCTCAATATCAGAGATAGAGCGTGCGTAAATATAAAAGTGAACATATGGAAGTCAACACTCAGAGGCGACAGACTGTTTCATGCTAGACGCAATCGTCAGTCCACGTATGTTTTTTTTTCTCGGCTATTTATATATACGGGTCAGTGGTGCATTGTGGGTAGTCCACAAATAAATAAAACTCTTCCGCCAAAATAACCGTCAGAGGAGCAAGGTCCATTTTACTGTTAGCAAGGTCCATTTTACTGTTTTAGTGTGGCTCAATCGGTAAAAGCACATCAGGCTATATGACGGTTCCGTATAGGATACAGGTTCGATTCCGGTCGGAGGACGCATATTTTCCTATGAAAATTTCCCGGACATTCAGGGCGGTAAATGTCGTTAATACTGTTTATTATAAACAGAGCATTTATTTAAATATTTGTATCTATAAAAAGAACGTATAAATATAAAAAATGTCTTAAAATCTATCTATCTATCTATCTATATATATATATATATATATATATATATATATATATATATATATATATGAAGAAATATAGTCTTAAAGTGTGCTATATTTATGGGATAAAGTGCTCAATATCAGAGATAGAGCTTGTGTAAATATAAAAGTGGACATGGAAGTCAGCACTTAGAGGCAGTCTGTTTCATGCTAGTGCAATCGTCAGGCGACTAGTGCTGTTATTTTTCTCGGCTATTTATATATATGGGTCAGTGGTGCATTATGGGTAGTCTATTTTGGCGGTTACTTTTACCGGAAGTCGCTTATTTGTTTATTTATTTATGTCAAATTATTTTGCTTGTTTTTTGTTTGTTTGTTTGTTTTTTTTATTTTTATTTTTATTTTTTATCTTATATATTTATTTATTTATTTTTTATTTTGATCGGTGTTTTTTGTTAACGTAGTAAAAATTTGTTTATATAGCACCCTACACAAAATATTCAACAAAAACACAGTAAAAATCAGCTACAGTTGCACCGAGAACATGGCACAAATAATAAAAAAGCACAACAGGAAAATTATTAACAAACATCGATCTAAGCTTATGCCTCACATGAGCCATCATCAGAGTGGTTATATGGACATAGCAACAGAGATGTGCACCGTCAAAGATGACACCCTGTTTTGTTTACATAGAAGTTTGCTATGTGATGATAATGGTCGCGGAATAGCAGACTCAGGTCATAAATTCATCATGCAGTTCTATGACGTCATACATGACCACGTGAGAGAGAAATGTTATCAACAGAACTATATGTTTAAATGCATTGTAATATGTTGTTACTGGTTTGAAATGTAATTTTATTGAGTGTGGGTTTGTAGGTTTGAGCGTGGCTTTGTTTTAATGTAGATGGCCTCCAATATCTTGAGGTTCTTTTTACTGTGTGTATGTGTGAGTATTGTTGTGTTCTCAACTAATATCTGTCTAATATTATGTACATGGCTATGTTTTTCTAAAAAATGTTGTTTAATAGAACTAAAATCAAAAAGGTGACCGGTAAGTTTATCTATATATTGTAGTAAAACCAATGTATGTAGTGGGTTTTGTGTTAGTATCAGAGATACAATCACTGAACAGGTATGTAAATTGATACACTACCTTTTGTTTTAGTTATGTGGTCGTAGAGTTATTAGAGACTATGAGATCAATTGGTTTATTTTTTTATAATATATGATGACCATAACTTGTTTATTATTATTAATGAGTTTAACATTTCTACCTATTATGTTTTTAAGTGTAGTGTCATCATGTTTGTTATTATTATGCATTTGGTTACAATAGTATAAGTTAATAGTATTATGTTTATTTTGACGTACACTATTATTATTAATATTATCAATTTAGTTAGAGGTATTAAGTTTATTGAGATACATTTTAATTTGTTGATCAGTGACAGAATTAGGAAATCCATTATTAACAAGTGTTTGTTTAATGTTATGTAATTCTTTATCGAATATGGTTTTGGGAGAAGATATCATTTGTGTGCGTTGGATTAAGTTCTTTACGCCTTTTCTCGTTGGGGGCATTCACTATTATAATTAGGAAGACACGAGTTCATTCTAGTGGGTTTTATATAGAGAGAAGTAGTAAATTTATCTGTGCTGATATCAATAAGTACATCAACGAATAGAATTTTATTATTAATATTAAGTTCTAGTGTAATTTGAGGACAGAGTGATTTTCAAATTTGTTTTTAAGTTGTGTAATTTGATCAATATTTTTAGCTAAAATGAAAATGTCATCTATGTATTTTACATATATAGGGGGTTTATTAGTGTCATTACTTTAATTTTCTAAATGTGCCATACAATAATCAGAAAAAAGGGATATAAAGGAGATCCCATTGCAATACCATCAATTTGAGTATAAATATTACCTAGGCATTCATGAAAAGCTACTTGAGTGGTACATGTTAATAATTATTTTTTTTTAAATATGGGTTTAATATTGATGGATGGGAGAGAATTGTGATTTTATACATCATGGATAATGATATCAATTGTTTTATGGACAGGGACATTAGTAAATAAATTTAGTACTTCCAAAGATGCAATTATTTGGTTGTTTGGTTTTACAGCATGAAGAATTTGTACAAATTCATTTGTAGAGTTAATACAATATTTACTTGAGAGATAGGGAGTAATTAATTCGTTAAGGGTTTTTGAAAGGTAATATACAGGTGTAGGTATTTGTGAAATGATAGGTAGGAGGAGATTGTCTTTTTTATGGATTTTTACATTTCCATAAAAGTAGCCAGGTTGATAGTCACCTATAATCTTTTGAAGTTTGTAGGGTCCTATTTCAGCATTGTTATCTGTAATAAGTTTATTGATATGGTTTTTAATTTGGGAGGTGGTGTTGTTAGTTAACTTTTGAAATTTATTGTGATCGTCCAAAATGGCCTGTAATTTGGAGTGGTACTCATGTTTGTTTAAAATAATGAAAGTATTAGTCTTATCAGCTCGTCGAATAAAAATACTATTGTTATATTTCAGTTGTTTGACTGCTTTTATTAAAGTAGTATTTATAATTTCATTCGGATTTTTATGGTATCGGTGTTTAAGCAAACCTTTTAAACTTATCTGTGTAGTAATATGAGATAAATGATATTAGATGTCTGTGCGACATGAAAATTTGGTCCAAGATTAAGGAATTCCATTTTATTTGGAGTGAGTTGGTAATCTGATCGGTTAATGAAGTTGCCATTGATGTTTGATAAAAGTATTTTCCGTTATATAATTTGTTTAGCTTTTTTTGGATGACTTGTTTATGGGATTCATATTCTTTTTGTGTTGTATTAGGTAATAAATCCAATATTTCTTTGAATTTTTTCGTAGTTATAGAAGTTTGTAAGATTCCTTTAATACGTACAATTTCAGTGTTGAGCTATTGTAATTCCTGTTTAGCTGTGTTTATTTTTCATTTAATGAGGTTCCATTGAAATTTCTTAATGCTGGGATCATTTAATGCAGCGGCATCATTAACTTGAATTTAGTGTATTGGGGCAACAGATCATTATTCAAGCCTATATTGTTAAATATAACAGACAATGAATGTCTATTATGTTTGATCATGAGCCGTTCCAAGTGTTGTATAATGGCTTTAGTTTAATAAAGACAAAAACTGTCCAACATTTGGAGATTTCTTTATTACATTAGTCGTCAATATATGTATATGTATATTTAGGAAGCATATCTTCATTCAAGCATGTTTGGTTGAATAATCTCGACATATTATATCTATTTTTTTATTTTAATCCTCTCAATGACACGAATCAATTTCTTAGTGTTTTTACAAAACCGAGTAAGAAAGACGCTGTAGTTTTGTTTATTTCATTTTTTTTCTCAAATAGTTTCAATCTCACCCGAGATCATCTTCAGGATTAAATTCCTAAGACAAAAATTAATGTAATTGATAGGTGTGATATTTTTTTTTTTTTTTTTTTTGATAAATGCGCATGAAACACGCTGCATTTTACTCAATTTACGTTAAGAATATGTAAGGGAGGTAACTTAGTTTCAATTTTTTATTATTAATATTTTTAAAATAAACCTGCAATTCTTTTAAAAAGTATGTTTTTTTTATTTTTTACAATTTAAGCATCTCAAAACATTGCTTTTATAGACATTTTAAAACATTGTTGCTATACTCATAATTAATTTTATTTAGTGTTGGTTTCGTTTTTTTCTTATATAGTGCGCTTCGACTATTTGAAGATTTTGTTTTTATTTTCCTTGTGAAGTATACTTGTATTGTCAATTAATATTTCTCTAAAACGTGAATGTGGACAGGAATGTTCTTTTAAATGTTGTTTTTTGTTTGTTTGGAGTTTTATGGCATATCAACCACTATGGGTTATTTAATGCCAGATCCAGTATTTATTAGATATATCAAAAACGTATAGTTGGCAACATCATTGTTTCAAAAACGCATAGCTGGCAACATCATTGTTTCAAAAACGCATAGCTGGCAACATCATTGTTTCAAAAACGTATAGCTGGCAACATCATTGTTTCAAAAAAGTATAGCTGGCAACATCATTGTTTCAAAAACGTATAGCTGGCAACATCATTATTTCAAAAAACTTATAGCTGGCAACATCATTGTTTCAAAAACGTATAGCTGGCAACATCATTGTTTCAAAAAAATGTATCCCTGGCAACATCATTGTTTCAAAAACGTATAGTTGACAACATCATTGTTTCAAAAACGTATAGCTGGCAACATCATTGTTTCAAAAACGGATAACTGGCAACATCATTGTTTCAAAAACATATAGCTGGCAATTGTTTCAAAAACGTATAGCTGGCAACATCATTGTTTAAAAAAAAATGTATCCCTGGCAACATCATTGTTTCAAAAACGTATAGCTGGCAACATCATTGTTTCCCATCACATTTTAGGGGTAAGGTGTTAGTATATTTAGTGTAGGTTTGGGAGGGAAAGTTAATTGTAAGTTGTAGTTGTTTTGGGATGGGTTAGATGTGATGGGGCATGACATGACCAGCCGATTGATCGGATTGACGGCCTTTTGGTTGGACGTAGTTTATCGTCATGCCCAGGACGCTTTAAATGTTGTGCAATAGAACTTGTATCCGACATGTGTAAAGTAAACCTTCTTGATAGTGTCGTTGTCGTGAAACCAACATATATATTTACGTTTTTCTCAAAGGTACAATCTCCTAAAGGACACTTAAATTGATATAAATGTTGGTCATTTGCAAAACATTAGTTGACGGAGAAGAATTATTATGGATGGTTATGTTGGTTGTATTAAATTTAGTATAGTGTATAATTAGTTTTATTTTTTACTGGACTCAGTGGTGGATATATTAGTATTTAGGAGTTTTTGTAGGATTTTTTCATCTTATTTGTAGTTAGAGTGCATTTGATTGTGGTATAGTAGGTTGATATGTTTCGGGTTATTTGGAAAAGTATTATTTTCTTTTTGATTCATGGTTACGTGTTGATAATTGTAACAAAGAAAAAAAAGAATGATTTGCCAAAACACAGAGCTAAAATAACAAACAAATATTTAATTTACTGAAAAAAAAATATATATATACAAGATATACAATTGGCTATACAAAACTGAAAACACACAGTTACTGGCGAAATGTTACGAGGGAGAAGGGAGGAGAGCCAAGTGTCTTTACTACGGTAGGGCTAGCGAAGTAATCTAGTTGCTATTACTGAAAATCCACAAATGTGTGTAAATAAAGATAAATTTTTAGTTTGGTCAATGAAAATTAGTCAAAATTCTATTTACCAGATTTGTTCCATGAAATTCTCTTTTGGGTTTTTGTTGGTCGGCAACTTTTCATACAGATTCTTTCGGTAGGATATAACAATCCTTGAATCAAAAGCCGGAGTTGATACTGGCAGCAATTCCTGTACACCAACTGACCCTTTACCAAAAACCTATTTTATAGGGGCTAACACCTAACTTGCATCTTTCTAGATGTTTCTCGAATCATCTAGATTCTTCTCGAATATACTGGAATGATCTAGAATCTTCCAAACGTTCTATTTCAAATTTCTCTATTTTACAACTACTTCATGAAAGAAAACTTTTTTGTATTAACAGGTAGGACTCAGTAGAATCCCTTACTATGAATTTTAACCTTATTGAGACTTTCTTTTTATAGAAATGCATCCTCGTAACATTTATGTTAATATTTCTAATAGCTCATCTAATTGTGTTCATCAACAATGTAATTAAGAAAGTCATTATTAATGGAAGTTCGTTTAATGTTTTTTTTTAATTCCGTGTAGAAAACTTTTGCACGGTTTATTAAATGTTGTATAATCGCTGTTTTGTAATAGTCAAGACATTCACTTTTCTAGTTGAGAATGCACGTGTTTATGCTAGTTAGTTTTCTATATGGTGAGGTAGTAAATGTATTATTATTGGTGTCTATCAATACATCAAGAAAAGGAATTCTGTTATTATTGTTAAGTTCATATATGAACTTAAGAACGGAAGTTTTTAGAAGTTTTTTGTAGTTCATGTATTTTGTCTTTGTTATTAACTAAGATGAGAATATCGTTTATCTTTGGCAGATGCAGGGATTTTTTGTATATATATATTGTATATATATATATATATATCGATATCAATATCGCACATTGAGTGTTGGCACTAATAAAATAGCACGCAATGTATAATAACAAAGCTATAATTTATATTAATAATAAATATACATTTGTTTCCTTACTGATAGTACAACTCTGTCAGCACATTGTGACCGTGTTCATAGTTAATATTATTCAGTGTTGTTGTTTTTTTCTTTTTTTATTAATAATGCATCCATTATTTTTAGCCTTTTTGTACATGTGGATGATGCTATTATATTTGTATTATCAACGAGTCTGTTACGGATAGACTTTGGTAGGTCTCCGTGTGTATTTAAATGAAACCTAACTGAGCTATGGGCAGAGAGATGTAACGTGAGTCTTCTTGTTAAACATGTTGTAGTATATCCAATATAATTATTTACAAATCTGAATTGGTCAGGAACGCAGATCCTTAAGGAACATGTAAGTTCGTAAATAATATTGGTACTATGTAATGTTGATCTTGCAGGTAAATTATCATTTTTGGCGATGAGGTAAGCGGTTTTAAATTTTCTTGTTTTTGTCAACTGGAGTTGTGTATTTTTTATGACGTTTCAAACTGAACATTCGTCTTGCTTATAGCTAGTATGCATTTGATTTCTGTAGAAAATGTTAATGTTATTGTTTTTTTCTGTGTGTTTAATGTTGCTCTTGGTTGCCTTAGAAATAAAAAGTCTAATATGATATCTATAAGATGGTTTGGAAAACCGTTATTAACTAACGTTTGATTCACGTTGTTGAGTTCTTTAAATAAAATCGGACGAGAAATTGAATTCTCGTTCGCTCTCATGAGGAAATTTTTATTAACACCTATTTTATATCGGAGAGGACATTGACTAGTAAAATTAAGATGGCATGAGTTTTTACCTGTGGATTTTTTATATAACGGAGTATTGAATGTATTATTACTAGACTCCTCAAGGATACTATGGATGCATTGTACTTGAATGTACAGCATTGGGAAGAACTGACTATGGATGCACTTTATAAGGGAGGGTTTGCAACGCCTTTGAGGATGAATGAAACGTGATCTTCGAAGAGGCAAGTACTCTGATTCATCAACTAAATATATATCCTAGGAAGTGTGATGTTTGTAAGCGCATGCTGTTGCCAAGAACGGGTTAGGCAAACCATGTGAAAGGTCATCATAGGAACCAGAAGCAAGCCAACTATGCTGACCTGCCTCGTCATCCTGCCGACAATACATATGTTGTAGATCATCATCTGGACTGAAAAGGCACATGGGGAGTTGACGGCCATGCAGATCCAATCAAGGATACAGAATTTATCGGTCATATATATATATATATATATATATATATATATATATATATATATATATATATATATATATCTTATATCTTATATCGACAAAATGCTGGTCTCACGAGTCATCTTATGGGTCATGGACACAGAAACGAAACGGAAGTGGTGTCAAGGATGAGGAAGCGGCTTCCATTTGAGTAAAATGTGGTAATCACCATGTATGTATGTATTCAATAAATCTGCAAAAGTTCAAGTGACTTATCTCAATGACCGACTCGTTTCTTATCGTAATCCAAATCAAAGACACATGTTCGATAAATCTTTATCGATAATCACTTGAAATTTTGCTGATTTATCAAACACACACACACACAATTATATATATATATATATATATATATATATATATATATATATATATATATATATATATTGTTGTTGTTTTATATATATTGTTGTTATATATATATATATATTGCTTATTTATCGATCATATATATATATATATATATATATATATATATATATATATATTGTTGGTATATATATATATATATATATATATATTTTATCAAACATATATATATGTTGTTATAGATACATATATTGTTATATACATATTGTTGTTATATATATATATATAATTATATATATATATTGTTGCGTTTTTATATATATATATATATATATATATATATATATATATATATATACCTACAACACCCATATATATATATATTGTTGGTTTATCGAACATATATATATATATATATATATATATATATATATATATATGGGGGTTGTAGGTAGGTGGTTTTTATTTTTCAGATATAAATAAAAACATATCTGTAAAAAGGCAATATGAATAAAGACGAAAAGAAAACGTTTCTTCCTCTGAAGACGTTGGTAATGAATAATTTTCATTTTGTCTTTTATTCATAGATCGATAGAGAGATAGAAAAAGAAAGTGACATATTTACTAAACCTCTCTGTTTAAAAGGTCTTCACCAGTGTTCCCCTAGAGATATCAGCTATATTTTTGTGTGTGTATATGTGTGTGTGTGAGAGAGAGAGAGAGAAAGAGAGAGAGAGGAAGAGAGAAGGAGAGAGAGAGAAAGAGAGAGAGATTGAGAGGGAGATCCTTTTTGTTCATGAAAACATTTTAGTAAAAATGACAACTAATTCTATAATAAAAATTAAAACCTGTCCCGCTTTACGGCTCGAGAAATAGGGTATGTTGATTGATTGATCGTTTTTTGTTTTGTTTTGTACGTCTTATAAACCTTTTAAAGACAAAATATATTTCGAGTGGGAAATATGGAAAGCCTATATATATTGTAGAATCAGATTCCGACATTTTTTTTTTAAATCTTAAATTTTGTGCAAGTTAAACACATCGAGGCTCCCAACCAAGTATAACAACTGATGCATTTTGATTGGTTGTAAAATGATTAGGTGTCGTCAACTACGTCCGAAGGTACCGACCCAAATTTTGACCTCTAGTTGACGCCATAAAATGTAAACATGTTCACAATCCCCCCACACACAAACACACACACGTGACCAAGAGAACTAATAAAAACGAAACTTCGACACGACTTGGTCAGTGGGCACTTAAAATATTGAACCAATTCACTTCATTGGAAATCAACACAGCAAAGGAGACGAACTAAATTCTTCAACACAACAACAAACCTTGTCAACCAATTCCAGGCTTAACGCTCACTCCCACAAAATATTCTATTCCACAACAAGAATCTCAGGTAAAAGAGTGATAACTCTATAACAATCAGTGAGTCAATAACAATACTTTTTTATATTTAATACAAAAAAAAACAACTGTTTAATTTTCCTATAACAATAAATATATTTAACTACTCCTTCTCATTTTCACACATACAATACAGCAACTGAAATTCTTTCAGTATCACACACCAAAGAACCCTAATGTGTTTGACAACTTTTGCACTATATATTATGTATTCGTTGTGTTTATAAAAAATATTTATTGTTGAACAAATTCACAATTTCTTCCACTTGATTATTTCTCTTGTTGTCTTTGTTACATTTGATATTGTAAAGAATAGTAGAGGGTCAGTTTTATTTGTATTTATAACCAATACATATTGGCCGAAGTTTTTTTAATAACACAAATGGAATTGCTTTTCGTTTTGGCTTTCGCTTTACTGTCTCATTTTTCTTTCCCAGTAATATTTGATTCAACAGAATTATATCGTTTCTTTGATGTCATGAATATTGGTACAAGTCGAAGGTAAAGTTTACACAAGATTTTCTGTCTATGTATTTAAATATAAATATAATCCTTTTTTAGATTTCAATCTCTGAAAGAATAAATCAGAATTAAAATGGCTGCAAAACAGCAAAAATATATTCAGGTGTTTTCAGATATAGTTTGTTTATTTTGAGATTAAAAAAGAGTTTGTAGCGTTGTTTTTTTTAATATTTTTTTTATTTTGTTCTTTTAATCTCTGTCTATATTTCTGAGATGAGATTAATTATTCACACTATTTACAAATTTCGGACTGCTACCCTCATCTTTGTTGCCATATTCATGACGTTTTCAGCCGTTTGTACTCTCCGGCCTTCTTCAGACGATTAGTTTTTTATAAGGTGAGATATTAAATGTATTATTATTGGTGTCTATAAATATCAAGTAAAGAAATGATGTTTAAGGTTATTTGAAGAACCGAACCCATTATTTCGTTCTCCGAGGTAGATTGTTCTAGTTCCACGTTCCACGCCTCTTCCAGATATCTCAGTATCAGTTATTTCTCTTTAACTCAACTCTCCAATTTTTTCTCTTCACCTCTGCTGTAGCCAGGTATTGGACTCACAACTCTTTGGGTCAAGTCACTGGATTATTTCAAGCAACGATTTTATTCACTGTGCACGTGGAACTAGAATGTCATGGCACGTGGAACTAGAATATCATGGCACGTGGAACTAAAACAATCAGCACATATGCTAGGCCACAAAAATCTCATAAGCCGGCCAAGCATAGAAATGAATACTATATGGGAACCATTATTACGGAGTTCTAGATAATAACAACAAAATTGCAATATGAGTTCTGGTAAAAAATAGTTACTGAGACATTACGTCCCAAAAATCCATACACCAATGTCCTCAAGTGGATTAAAATGGATAAAAGCGTTCGTTGGATTCAGTGATTTGATCCAAACAGTTGTGAGTTCAATACCTAACCACTGCAGTAGTGAACAAAAACATGGAAAGTTGAGTTAAAGGGAGATAACTGAGACATCCGGAAGAGGCATGACACGTGGAACTAGAACAATCTACACCGGTGGAGGAAATAAAGGGTTCGGTTCGAAATTTCAATCACCTGTAGAAGGCCGGAGTGTACAACAGCCGAAACGTCGTGGATATAGCAACAAAGATGAAGATATCAGCGCGAACATTGTAAATGGTGTTCTTTTAATGTTTGTTTTCTTTTGCTTTCCTTCTTTTTTTTTTTTACATTTTTTTTTCTTTTTCCAGATGCCCAGTAGAGTTCACTCTCCACTATGGAGATAACTATGGTAAACCTTTTTGGCAACAAAGCAAGGATCATTTTTAGACGAATTTTTATAATGCAAAATAATACTGAAGATATATACAATCAAGAAAGTATATTTTATGCGAAAAGATACTTTTACTCGGATTTTATATATTATTATTTTCTTTCTGATATGAAAATTCACCATTTCTGTGTCAACCATCGCCTCAAAATGTTATTAATGGATTGAAAAGCTTTAATAAATGCTTATTCTATAATAATAATAAATTCTTATCCCATAATATAATGCAAGTTATGAAAGAGTTACCTCCCTTCGACATTTGTCGTCGTCGTCGTCATCGTCATCATTGTCTTTTTGAAAATACAGTGTAACCCGGATATAAGAGACCCGGATATAAGAGAGATTTTCTCTGGTCCCAAATTAGAGCCTGTGTTAATGTATATATAATAGACCAAACCGGATATAAGAGAAACCCGGATATAAGAGACTTAATATCCGGTCCCGACAACTCTCTTATATACGGGTTACACTGTAGCAAGAAACGAAATTTAAAGAAGTTTTAACTTTCGGTAACGAGCCACTCTTTTCTTATATTGCTTCAAAATAAATGCTGAAAATTTATTTCTAAAAACGACATCGATAACGCCATCTTTATGAAGAAAATTGCAATATCTCTTCGACCAAGATTTACGATAATGATTTACCAAACCGATTTCCGCTTCAACATTTATTCGTAAAGGATATTTAAGGCTTTTGAAATTTACTTTGCAGTAATGGTTGAAGACAGATAAGCACATCCGGGGATTAACTATCGACTTAACATTACCGTAAAATCTAGTTCTTTTAATATAGCGATTGATATTAAGTTCGCCTGACGAGTTAGTGCCGCAGGTTGTAAAGAATAAACCCATTCGGAAAGTATACACAGGGAACGGTTTCTTGCTTTTATGCACCCGGTCGACTTCTTTAATGAGAGTTTCGTAATTAATGGCATTCTTTCTAGGGGAGATAATCTCGTCAAAATCTAGTGGTATGATGTATTCAGCCGAATATATTTGCCGCATCATACAGTCGTTAAAAGATGCCGGACTACTCAGCATCTGATTCGCCCAGGTCGTTTCCGGAAGTGGTGAAGGCGTCATTGACACGCGCATCAGCCCTTCAGATTCTAACTGTTGAAATATTTCCAAATTATTCTTAGACATATTGCAAGGATACACGCTGAACATTGTGACTCCCATAAGCCTATTTGCTTCAACCCATTCAATAATCTGTTTTGGTGAGATATGACCGTACGCGGTTTCGACACACACGGAGAATTTATGTTTACGTTTTCTTTCCGGGATGTGGATAGCCAGTAAGTTAGACTGCAGTAAACATTTATTGAAAGTCAGTGAGACAAATTTCGGTTTAGCCGTCATTTTCTTTATCTCGCAACTGAAAAAGAATTGATTGTAATACAATCCATCGATACGATGACCACGGCCATGTTTTGTTGCAGAACAAGTAGTTCTTGCTGCGTTCCATATAGACTTCTCGCTCCAAATGACGGCGTAAGCCGTCTGACTTGCGAACGATCCGACAGCCAGAATTTGGATAAATATTTTCCCGTTATGCATGGGCCGGTCGTCATAATAAGCTCCGTAAAGGTAAATTCTTTGGTGATAAGGTGTTGTTAGGTTTTGCCAAATCTTTTTGTGGAGTTTGTATTTTATACTTTCAATGTTAAATGTCTTTGTGCAATTCGTAGTTACGTGTTTCAAACGAACTGGAACAGGTTTTTTACGCTGAAGGCGCCAGTGTTGAATGAAGACGATAATTGATCCGGACAGGGCCAATAGCAGCAAGCCAAATGCCGTTCGTTTCATCTTTATTCTGAAAAGAAAGAAGCGTATAAAATTATAATAAATGTCTTGAATCGAAAAAACGTTTTAGAGCCCTGAAGAAGACGCTTCCATAGCTTAGATAACAAACACGGTTTAACATCTGTGAAGTTAGGTACAATGGCAGCAAAAAAGATCCTACTAAAAAATGGTATAGAAAAGGTGTTGCGATATTAATTTAAAACATCTCCCTACCCCCAAGGAACTCCGAAACAAGAATAAATACGAAGTAATCAAAAGGAAAAGTAAAAGAACGGTGCCAAAATACGCTTACCATTTTTATTAAATGTAAGAATATAAAGTAATATAACATAAACATGGGACTTATAATCAATGAGATTTTAGCGTCCTACCTCAATTTAAAAATATTTTATTTGTGATCTAATTCCATTGGTTAAAAAAGATTCCAATACATTTCCTACATAACAGCACTGCGATCGACAAAATCTGTGCAAAAAGCGGATTACAGGGCCTTGATATTTCTCGAAATGTTTCTTCTTCGCGGCTTACATAGCAACTGACGTGACCGATGCATCTTGCATCTAGGCGTAATAAATAGCAACTAACGTTCGACACTCTATGAAGTGACGTCACCCACCGGCCGTCATGGGATTCTCGTGACTTCGTCTCAACCAAAGAGAGACTCCTCATTAGTCAATTAATCCTAATATCATGTTTTCAACTACGTCCGAATTGTATCGACCTAGTTTCTGACCTGAACGAAAATATTACCGCCAAAAATCTGCCTATGTATTTCGAGCCTATCACGTGACTTGATAGTACGAGCGACATTTTAAACTCTTTCTCTTTGCCTTCTCTCACACACACAGGATGTAACGTTCGAGAGATTTCGTTTGACCCCTTTGGGGCAGACGCTATGACACACTCGCGCACACACGTACGTACGAACATTACACATCTCTGAACTCATCTCATTCTTCAACTACAAGCAACAGAAACATATTCAACTCTCTTCGGTGAACAACTTAAGCGGCAAGATACTTCAACTTGAGCTAAATTTCATTCAGAAGTTTAAAAACTAAAAATTACATTTTAGTACAAAACACAACTTCTTGATATTGCAAGTGAAGACTGAAATTTTCTCTCACTCAACAAGTTTCTTTGAACTCCTCTATTTCAGCCTACAACACCTTCTTACCAAAGAACATTCTTTCCATTGAAACTTACTATTATTTCTTGAACTGAAATCTTTTCTGTGAGTCCAGATAAAAAAATTTACCTTCCTTAAAGTCTTATCTAATTCATTCAACAATTAAAGGGAAATAACTCCTGCTGTATTACTACAACTCTTACTACATAAAAATCACACACTTGATTGCTTTTGTATTTCATACAGTAAAATGAAGAATGTTTGTTACAAGAGCAGTTTCGTGTTGTTTCTCTTGTTTGCTTTTCGTCTGCTTACACATTTGTAAAATAAAAAATGTGCGGGTTGATTTAGGCCGTCATTACCGCTACAAGATCACTACGAGATTACTACATTTGAGGTGATGTGAGATGATCAATTACCATCTATGAATATCTTTGTTCCTGTTACCTTTGAGTACATTTTGAGATAAGGTGAGGTGAGGTAGCCAACTACCATCTATGAATATCTTTGTTCCTGTTACCTTTGAGTACATTTTGAGATAAGGTGAGGTGAGGTAGCCAACTAACATCTATGAATATCTTTGTTCCTGTTACCTTTGAGTACCTTTTGAGATAAGGTGAGGTGAGGTAGCCAACTACCATCTATGAATATCTTTGTTCCTGTTACCTTTGAGTACATTTTGAGATAAGGTGAGGTGAGGTAGCCAACTAACATCTATGAATATCTTTGTTCCTGTTACCTTTGAGTACCTTTTGAGATAAGGTGAGGTGAGGTAGCCAACTACCATCTATGAATATCTTTGTTCCCTATGGTGTGAGCCTGGACGTTGTTGCTCTAACATCTTCTCTGAATTGAACTGTTATCAAACTGTAGCAAGGGCCTTTATTGTCTCTACTGTGCCAAAGGCATTAATTCTTATCCGCTCGCAAGGTGGTATGTTCTATCTAAAACTCTACAACGACGTGGTCAAGGCAAACAAAAATAACAGGAAATATTATTTTCATCAAATCAAGACTACAAAAAATATTTTTAAAAAAACGGTATTTTCAAATGAAAGAAGTGTGATCAAATGAGTTAAAATAAAATACGACATGCTAATAATTGTAAGAATCCGACTATTGACTTAGAATTACGAGCGGCGCCGTTTTTGAAAGCTTCTGAAAACTAGAGTGATAACAATTCTTTACTGTATCTCCGGCAATTCACACAACATATAAGTATTTCAGAAACATCAACTGAAGATCGCGTTGAACTTTCGACAAATTTAAACGATGAAGTTTCTGGCTTCCCTCTCTTTTTTATAAACGCATGCAACAAACTAGACTGGAATTTGAACTCGGCACACAAATACCTCTTTCTGTGTCGATAACTATTACGCTACCTCTGCGTGTGATTACATTTAAATGATCTTATTGACTTTCTATATTTCTGAGATGAGGTATTATGTACATTATTTACATTATTCGGACTATTGACCTCATCTTTGTTGCCATATTTATTACAACGTTTCGGCCTTTCAGTATCTCTCTATATTTCTGAGATGAGGTATTATGTACACTATTTACATTATTCGGACTATTGTCCTCGTCTTTGTTGTCAAATTTATCATTTATTTATTGATAAATATGGCAACAAAGATGAGGACAATAGTCCGAATAATCTAAATTGTGATCTTATTGTCCTGTTAAAATTATAGTGATTTAAAGACAATGTTCAAGAACACCTACTGCGTGTAAAGAATGTTCACTGCTCCGTTTAGAATCAATATCCCAAAGAAATTTGTTTTTTGTTTTTTTTTCCGGCTCATTGTAAGATGCAATCTATAAAACTACTTCTAAAACCTGCAATCTCCGACGTGTATGAAATATAAATAAAACATGCAAAAATAATAGATAATATAACATAATTTGAACGAAGCCAATAATCTAAACAAAACAAAGCTAACCAAAAAGAAATAGAAATGGAAAATAAGTAACCAAATAAATAAGTAAAATGCAAACACATTTACAGATGAGTTTTCTTTCTAAAATTATACTCGGCGCACATAATTTACAGTCTGGCATATTTGATCGGCAAGATGATTGATACCGGTTCTAAGAGGCCTCACAGATTATAAATTACATACGCAGCCTACGAGACCGAAAGGATATAAATGAGATGAGTTTCAATGTTGGGGTTGGAATTGTGGCGGACAGCAGCTAGGGGTGGTGGGAAAACGTCGACAGCCTCCATCTCCACCCGGTATCATGACACACAGGCATTGTTAAAACATTTGTTGGCAATGAGAAAGACCCATGAAAATTTCACGGATTTCCTATTTAAAATTTATGATGAATCTTAATTCTTAAATCTTAAGTTAATGATTGAATAAGCTCGTGGCAAGTTCTACGATAATAAAATAGTTTTAACCCGTGACAAATTTCACGGATTTCCTATTTTAATATTTTGATGAATCTTAATCCTTATGTTAACGATTGAATGAGCTCATGTCGAGGTCTACGATAATAAAATATCTGTAGAAACCCACATACACAAACACACACCCTATCGTATCATTAAATATTTGAGCTTAACAACTTTAACAAAAATATTGTAATAACGATGATAAATATGAATGCTGGTCGCTGATCGTTATTTTAAGAAGTAAGGGGGTACAAATGAAAAGATTTGAAATTGAGAACATTTTCCACTTTGATTGAAACAGAATTTAAACATATGTATTTTCCATTCGTTCTTTAATTATTTTGTCTTGGTTTCTATGCAATCAAAACGGAATAGTCCATTATACATAAGTTATTGGCAGGAGACGTTAAACACTTTCTTTCTTTTTTTTCTTTTCTTTCTTTCTTTTCTTTCTTTTCTTTCTTTCTTTCTTTCTTTTCTTTCTTTTCTTTCTTTCTATCTTTCTTTCTTTCTTTTCTTTCTTTCTTTCTTTTCTTTCTTTTCTTTCTTTCTTTCTTTTCTTTCTTTCTTTCTTTCTTTCTTTGCTTTCTTTCTTTTCTTTCTTTCTTATCTTTCTTTCTTTCTTTATTTCTTTCTTTCTATCTTTCTTTCTTTCTAGCCAGCCAAATCCCCGTCTTGCGAACATTTCTCTTTATAATAATTTTAAAATAATTCAGCAGACGACGTTATTTTATTTGATTTATGGTAATTGGATTATTTTGGCGATGGCCTAACTTCGTTTCTATCGTTCGATACTGTGAGTCTGAAAAATGGCGCTTTTTACCGCGGTCGCATTCGCCTCTCGCCCTTTTGGCCGGGGAGGCTACTAATTAATTTTAGGCCAATCCTCAAGGGGGGATTCCCCCCAAACAGTTCCTCTTCTTCGGGAGAGGGCTGGGTTCATTGCTGGCGCCTGAAGCGTTCCGATGGGAGCAATTTTTCTGTGATATTGCCATTAAACCCACTGTAAACCTCGACCTTGTGTCACACACAGTAGCGACGCGGGCATACTGGTAAATACATTCGCTTATCAGCCTTTTGGCTGAGATCAAAGTCTACTCTCTGTTCTTATCAGCTTAATCTGATTCTCTCCCTCTCTCTCTCTCTCTCTCTCTCTCTCTCTCTCTCCACCTCTATCTCCCTTTCCTTCTTTCCTCTTTCATTTTCTCACTGAAACCAAGTAATGTCTTTCCCCCTCTTTCCAGGCGTTCAAAACTCGGAATAATCCATTTTTTATGAGGTATTGGCAGGTCGTAAAAAGCGTGCGAACTAACAAAGGGAGGGACAAGAAAAATATAATAGAATTATTTGTTTAAAATTCTTGACTTGTGATTTTACTTACCAGGACTCACATAAGTCTGCAAAATATCGTTTGCAGGACAAATAATAACAGGTTTCATAAAAATGATAATCCGTCCCGTCCTCATAGAGTGTCGAACGTTAGTTGCTATTTATTACGCCTGGATGCAAGATGAATCAGCCACGTCAGTTGCTATATAGGCGTCACAAACAAACCCACAGGGTTAGGGTAAACAGAGGAACCCACATGGTTACAACTATGGGCAAATAGTGAAACCCCAAATACTATGAAAATATAAAAATACATTTTATAGTAAAAATACCAGCAATACATTTTTATATAAAAATGCTCAAGAATATATATATATATATATATATATATATATATATATATATATATATATATATATATAAAGGGTGTTTCATTAAGACGGATTATATATAAGGGTGTTTCATTAAGACGGATCAAAGTCAGCAGTAAATAAATCACTATTATTGGTGAAAATTTATTTATTTCTCTATTGGATCATGTTATTTAAGTCATGTGTGAAAAATAATATCGTCCAAATGTCCGCCAAATCTAAAAAAAAAACATCATGAGACGCTTAAACTTAATTCACATTTAAAATCGGTCCAAGTTATTGGAACACCCTTTATAAAAATGCTCAAGAATACATATTTATAGCAAAATGACCAGCAATACATTTTATCTGTAGTTGCAAACATACCATTTGTTTTCAAAATGTATTTAGTTGACGCTATAAAATTGTATTCAAATTATACAGATTTCAGCACTAAATAACCTATAGGGGTTGATATGCCACTAAACAAATTCAACCAACCAATGAATCTCAGCTAGTGATCCTTTCTTCTGGCTCTGCTAATCCAAATATAATTTAGTCTTTTTGGTGAGTTAAGTTGTACGTATTTCTAACGGACACCAATTGTATTCAAACAGGAATAAAAGGTAAGATTTCGAACTTTGGTCTTTCTAGATAGAGAAATCTTCTTCCCGTGAATAATTGACACTGTGCAGTTTCCATCTTATTTTCCTCCTTCTATTGTTGTAACGGAACAAGGTATGATTTGTAGATATCAAGAAAGTCGTGTCATCGTGCTATAAGTAGCTATCTAGTTTCGCTATCGACTAATAAGTTAAATTCGTATTCTGGAATCGGTATGGTAACATTTTTTTCAAAGGTGAAAACACAAAGTCATATCTGATTTGGGGGAGAAAAATGTTTAACCTATATATTTACAGAACTTGCATGCGACCATATTTGGTTTAAGCAGCGAAAATAAAATACAAATTAAAGTGAATTAAAGTCTTGCTTGATAAACTGACATTGTCTTTCTTGCGTCCGTGATATAGCTTCGGACCTAAAAGGTTAAATAAAATGGAAACCAGAAATACACGTGTAATATCCCTGCTGGTTTGGACCCATGGCGACTTAATTTTCGTACCTCACGCCAGACTGTCACATAACGCATTTTTTTTTTTACTCCTTGACATACGCACAAATTAAACGTTTTCCACGTGAATAATTGACGCAGTATAGTCTTCTGTCCTCTTTCCTTTCATCTAGAGTTGTAGCGAAATAATCAAAGATGTGTAAATATCAGGCTAAGAGTCATGTCGCATTAATAGACGGCTAGTCTCGCTATAAGTTAAATTCGTATTCACGAACCAATTCTGAAATTCAGCTGAATTTTTCTTAGTTTAAAATATATCTAAATGAATAATACACACATGCATGACATACAGTGCTGTTCGATAAAAGTGACTCACCTGATTTTTTTTACTAAATGTTCTCTTCTCCGATGAAACGAAAGTTGGGCTAAATTCAAAGGATAAGCGATCTAAAATCCGAAGAAGAAGCTTTGAAAGCTCTTTGAATTTAGCAGTAAGTACTGTCAAGCATCCGTTCAGTATAATGTTCTGGGGATGCTTTTCTTTTCATGGAACTGGTTTCTTAAAACCTATTGAAAAGATCCTCAGGAGCGAGCAGTACAAGAGAATTTTAGAGTCTTGTCTGCTCCCTTCTGCTGAAAGGGTGCAAATCGACCCCACCAAGCTCATTTTTGTGCAGGATAATGCTCCCTGTAACAAATCAAAATTGATGAAGGAATACTTTGATGAGAAGCAGGTGAGTGTTATGACATGGCCGCCCCAATCTCCTGACACCAACCTCATAGAAAACTTATGGAGCATTATAAAGTGCAGGCTCTCGAGAAAGCAGTTGAGCAACAAAGAGGATTTGATTGTGAATTTCATATCCGAATGGAATTCAATGCTTGGAGATGAGATTTGCCAGAACCTAATCAAGTCAATGACAAAAAGGGTTGAAAAGGCTATTCAAAATAAACGAGGACCCATAGATTATTAAATATTTCAAACTATATTACCTATTATAAATAAATTATACCTCTATTATTTTTTTTATTTAAAGCTGTTCGGTTATGCTTCTATTGATTACTAGTTGCAGGAAATAAGTGAGTCACTTTTTTTGCACGGAGTTTTTCCCTAAATCTCATTTATATCTAAAATTATAATTATCAATAGAATACCTTAGGGTGAGTAAACTTTTTTACTAGGTGGTCGGGAAGGGGTCTTTATATTAGTAAGATTAAAAATTAGTTTGACCCCAAAAACAATAGGCGAAAAAAATTTTAAGTAAAAAAGAATCAGGTGAGTCACTTTTATCGAACAGCACTGTACAAAGATTTTTAAGCAAAGTTGTCTTTATATATGTATTAGAACGGCCCATGAAAAATAATTTATAACTTATCATCCTAATATATCATTACCGTATCCGCGATATGATAGCACTGTTCATGGGTGAATGCAGACAAGGACTTGTTTATATATTTGAAGAGAAAGATACTTTAAGTAATTTATCTACATTTATACAGAACAGGAATGCAACACTGATTTGTTCACTCAGTGAAAAAAGTTACATATAGGCAGATTTGAAAAAGAAGTGTTGTTGAAGAGAAAAATAAAAAATAGAATCTACCGTCTAGCGCAGGGATTGAGCTCACAACCTTCAGTCAACCAGCTAGAGAGTTTTCTTGTCTGTTGTCTGGAGAACTTTAGTCACTCAGCTTTAACTCCACTGAGAATTGCTGCCAGTTGCTCCGTTGGTCGATTACTGAGAAAGTAATGCGAAGAGTGCATAAGAAAACTATGAAGTCAAATCAGAAGCAATAAAAACAAAGTTTGTTACTTAATTTAAACTACAACAGAATTGAATTCATCTGTCGCAGTTAGCTCCTCCTCATTTCCTTAATCCTTCAACAGGGGTCTCTCTCTCCCACGAGTATAAATACTGGCTGACCTTTCGCCTCTTTCTCTTTTTACGGCTTACGCACACGTGCGGCCATCTTTCTCGGCTCAGGCCTTCGGGCCGCAACCTCGCGCGTGAGGCGAGGTAAAAAAAAACTTTCTTTTTTTTACTTACTCCAATATGTGACCTTTCACACACACAGCGTTTCCCATATTCTGGGAACACGCTAAAAACAATATACGCGTTCGTACGGACACTCAACACACACATAACTTTCCATACAAACACTCTGTAACATTTCATGTCTTTGTGTATTAATGTTTGTTATTAATATATATATATATTTTATTTTTAAGCGTATCACCCCAAGCAAGGCTAGAGGCCACTATCACGCAAGGGGTTATAGAAGGGTTGGAGGAAGAGCAGATAGGAGTGGTAAAGGAGAGGATGTGGAGAAAGAGAAAGACAGTGGACAGTGGGTCGATCAAGGCAAGGGGGTTACAGAAGATTTGGAGCGAGAGCCTATAGGAATGAAAGGTGAAAGGATGTGATATTTGTTTTCATACATGTATATCGGTCTTGTTTGTTTCTTTATCTTCTTTGGACACCATTATATTCCAACATTCCTATGTAGCTGGACCGGCCAGCGGGAAATCTTAACCCACAGATATCTCCTCTCCTCTCATCATCTCATCACACATTCACACGCACGGTCCTCTACACATCTCCCTCTCCTCTCATTCTTCATTATTAGATTTTTATGTATAATAATTTATTATCATTAAATTTTTATGGCATGGGGCGCGTTTTGTAGGTCCCCCTTAAGAGGATGCGGTATTGTGGTGTATGGAGAATTGAGTGGTGACGGACGAGTTTTTATGGTGAATGTGGAAATTGTAATGAGTGAATGGGTCGTGAATCGGATTAGCTAGGTATAGGATAGTTAGTGTCGACCAGCCTCAACCCCTCCCCCTTTTTGGCCATGTGCCACAATTGTATATTGTATACAATAAATATACCAAGAGAAGCGAATTATGGTCTTGGTGATATGATCCGTTCGTTATTGTATCCGTGAATTAGATTCGGTCATAAAAAAAAAATTTGAATAAAATGGAAAGCTGGAGTACATGCATAGGCTTTCTAATGGTTTTACTCCCAACAAGCCTGGTATCTTCATTTACCCGCCTCATACCAGATTGTCACATGACGCGTTTTTACTCCTTGACATGCGCACAAATTACAGCTGAGTCAAGGGCTAGAAACCAAAGTATTTTAATGCGGCACATTAAAAAGTCATTCTTTCGTAGTAACATTTTACGTGTGTACGAAACACTTGTATCTGCGGTTTTTATTTAAATTACTTAATAAAAGCTAGTTAATAATAGTAATAATTAGTAAAATATTTTTACTCTCCCTTACATAAACAGTCATTAATTAATTATCATCAGTAAGAGTATGGAATGATAAAATGGTTTTATGAGAAACGTAATTTTCTTCGCAATATCAGTAATCGAAATTCAAAGCGTTTCGTTCGTTTCATTTCGTACATTCCAGAATATCGATGTGAAAAAAATTCTATCGTTAACTCTGCGAGGTCGATTTTGTTTCCTAGTTCAAAAACAAGTGAGGTTCGAACTCGCTATAAGAGTCTGCTTGGCTTGCGCCAATACGATATATCCAAGGTCACAAGGCGAGAAAATTTACATCGGTGGCTTACCCACTGAAGATCGAACACACAACAGAAGTAAAACTTCAATGTGTAATCACATTAATTTTTTCGATATTTTAAACTTAAAGTAAATAATAATTGTTTCAAATCAGATTTATTATACTTCAAATCTGCTAACATTACTCAAATAATGTTTCAGAAAAATAAATTTTATTTTTGGAAGATTGTTTTATAAAGAGAACTACATTGCGATGAAAAACGACCACAAAAGGGAGACAATCAACTATTTTAGCAAACTAAAAACGTTTTCTAGTCAATTTTAATTAGTTTTTTTAATACAGAAAAGTATTTTTGCTTATTGGAAATATTAAATTTAATCTATTAACTTGAAGTTATAACTAAAATAAAAGCTTCAACAAAGATTTTTCATTTTTAAAAATTCATTTTAAATCTTAGGTATCGCGTTTTTGTTCTGTGTCGGTTTAGAGAGAGAAAATAACCGATATAAGGGAAATAACTCAAATGTATTTTATACTGAATATCTAAGGGAGATAACTTGTCAAAGGATTTTTTATTTGCTGTAGTTAACAGAACGTAATGCAATTCCAGCACATTCTTTCGCAAAATAAGGTAACAGTATTCTATTGTTTGTAGTTACTGCATTTTTTATATTTTAAACTCGATTCACGTAAGTTTTTATGGAAAGAAACACCATTACGAAAAATGTCTAAGTGCCGCTACGGACTTTCTAAACAAAAACCCGAAACGGCGAAAAATATTTCAAATCTTTTAAATGTTTCTTTGAACTTAAATCTCGATTTTATTTCAATTATAAAGGTTTAACGCTAATCTATATTAAAAGAAAAATTAATTTCCGTATAAACTTTTGAGGCATTTTAAAAACATTTGTACTTTTTTTTCGCCAGTCATCGAGCCGCCATTGTAGACGAAAAATGTAAACAACATTTAAAATTCTCTTTAAAAAATATTTGTCCTAGAAATGTATTTTGAAGTTTGTTAGTAAAATATAGGATCATATATAGATCACTTGCATTCTCTAAATGAAATGTAATGCTTACCTTTTATCTAAAACAGAATTAAAATAACGTTTTATTTACACAGGCTAGCCTATGAGGCTAAAGTAGAAATAATTCTACCCTTGTCCGAAAAACAGCGGGAAAAAATAAAAATAATACCCAAAGAAGTACGGAAGACCAAGTGCAATCTTCAATAATTTGTTATTCATGTTTAAAATAATCTTAATTAAATTAATCTTATATAACCAATAGTTTAAAAGTATTTTTTATTCTATACGCCTTTATTAAACTTAGTATAATGAATAATTTTATCTTTTATACTGACTGAATGGGACATCTGAAATTAGATTAATATCATAATATTCCTCCGATATTGAGTAGCAGTTTGACAACGCGAGATATCAGAATTATTTCCTTTTTGTACATTCATGCCAAAAATACTCTAACAATTGCTAAAGAGAAAAGAAGATTCTTTTTAAAAAGGTTCACATACCGAAATGACATTAAGCTTTACATATTTCAAATCTTCAAACCTGTCTTTATTTAATAAAATAAACTCTTATGACGAACAGTAACGGGATTAATTTCAAGATTGCACTGAAAAATTATAAGTAACTTTCTTTTAAATAAATATTAAGTTAATATTAAGAAAATAACACGTTTTATTAAATTATGCATGCATAAATTATTTTTTGAGTTTTACGGAACTGTTTTTGGCAACATGCAGGCCGAATTTTGCGTATGTTCACACTTGATATTGTATAATTTTTTGCTGAAATAATATCTTCAGGGAGTTCTTTTTATATAACTATAAAAAAAAATTGGCAAACACCTCCTTCCAAATTAAAAAGTACACACGTGATATCGAAAGTGGGTGTGAAACATACCCCGAAAAATATTTCCCCAAAGTTTCTTAATAAAATAATATATTCAGGAAAATATAAATTCATTAATGAATAAGTCCTGAAAATGTCGTTTGAATCGGATAATTCCTTGTTTTTGTTAGCAAACAGGGTAACGATTTTTTTTTTTTTTTTGCTTTCATTGCAGGTAAAAGTATCCATTTTGATGGTACCTATAAATGTCGAAGGGAGAAAAGAAATCCCTCAAATTGCATTCTTAAGGCAACTCAAACACTTTATGGGGCCAAAGTGCTATTCAATCATATTAACATTATCAGTATTTCGTAAAACTATACAAAAACGCATCGCCTTGATTCGGTTAATTTGCAGTATAAGCACCAAACGTTCCCAGTATTGAGAATGTACTATTGTGGTGTGAAATTGTCTGCTTATTTCGAAAATGACATTAAAATATTGCGCTCGATTACCGTTTAGAAGTTATGGACAATCTAAGTTCGACTTCTTTCTCGTCGCGTACACAGAACGTCCGCCATTACTGACTTTGTTAACATGCGGCTGCCTCGAGCAGTCATGCGGCGAGGAAGCTTCACTTGTCATGATTACTATGCAATGCGCGAAGTTTGAAATGAATGCGCAAAATAATAAGCGAAAGAACGTAAAATCCGACAATCAAAATAAAACAAAATAAAAATTACGTGCCTGAAAAGTAAAAAAACGATTTTTTCCTTTTTTTTCAACGATGTTTTTTTATGTGTCGTGAAAGTTTCTTGAATTTAAAGTTTCATAAATTACATTTTAGGGTGAAATTCTGTTTCAATAAGCAATTCTGCAATAAGCAGATTTATTAAGGACAATAAAGAAAAATACTATTCATTTAAAACTTCATTTTAAAAAATAAGCGCATTTTAAATTAACATCCGCGAAAATCGCGCAGTAATCAAGATACGAAAAGCAGTAAAAAAACCCGTTAACTAAGTAAGCTTCCGCACATGACGTCTAGAGGGAAAGTATGTAAACAACGTCAGTAAAGAAATCGAATTTACATTGACGATAAATCGAAAACGGTAATGGAGCGCAATTATTTTGGAAATAACCAAGCAATTTCAGGCGAGAATGGTACATTCTCAATACCGGGCTTTTGGTGCTTATACAGCAAATTAACCCTTGGTTCTAGATAGTGATTTTCCAAGCGTAGCTTAGATGTGGCACAAGGCCGAAAGCATGGAGCACCCAGTAAGGATCGAACTCACTACTCAGTCGTAATTGTTCTAGCGAGACAAGCGTGCTAACCATTACACCACCTCCAGGTGCACAACCTTTGCTTCTAGATACGGTCGAAGCATTTGAACTAAACACGCCTTAGTAATTATTACCAAGTTAAATTACATTTCTGACGACCGACACAGCAAATTGATACTGTCAACAAATACATCGGGCTGTGCTATAGGCAATGCTATGAACCAGGAAATAGCAAATGATATCAGCCCAATATCTTTCTTCTCGGCAAACCTGCGTGCCACACAAACAAAATATAGTTCTTTCTCTCAAAAACCCTTGTCAATTTATTTATTAAAATTATTTACATACATACTATTGTCCCCATCTTTGTTGTTTTTATCACAACGTTTCGGTCCTTGTGTCCTCCGACCTTCATCAGGTAATTGTTGACCTAGGTAACCTTCAGGAAATTTCAGACTGAACTCTTTATTTAATCTACAAGAGTTGATTTTTCTCGTTTCAAGGAGGTCTACTATACAGTGGATAATTTAATTCTACTATACAGTGGATAATTTAATTCGTTCCCGTTCCTGAATCCCGTTCGTAATCCGAAATGATCGTAAACCGAAACTATTTTTCCAATAGGAATCAATGTAAAATGGATTAATCCGTTCGTGGGCCCAAGATGATTGTAAGTAGGAGTGTCGATGGCGTAAGAGGGAGTTAGTGTGTGATGGGAAGGAAAGAGATGTTATTGTTTGGAAAAGGGAAGGAAAGACAGGTGAAAGAGATAATCAGCTACCTCGAAAAAAGAGTTCGTGTTTTGTGTGCGATCTGCCGAAGAAAAATTACCAAAAAGTAGTTAGCAAAAATCTACTTTAAGGACCAGAATCTATGCTAATGTTCTTCCCTCCACTGAATGGCGTGAACAATCAGAAAATCCTCTCGGTGAATAAAAGCCGTTGTTTTTCGCTTATGTGGAGAGACTTGATTTTCTGAGCTTGGTGGACAAACACACGTTTTTGCTGGTGAGAAGTGAAGGTCGGATTTGTGACCCCATTTTGTCGTTTTAACGTTGCCTGTTGGACTGTTACGACGGAACATCGTTTGAACTGTGATTTGGCCACAAGTGTTGTGGTTGAGAGACAGAAGAAATCTATTGCAGACGTTTGTTGCTATTATAAGTTGACAGTTTTTTGTTTTTTTCTTTACAACTACAGTCTGTTTATTTATAAGAATAGTATAAATTGAGTAAGAAGAGACATCATCATCAACAATTGTTTTTCTCTCAACTTTTCTTTTTTCCATTTACCATTATTACTGCTAGGTTTCTTTGGAGCCATGACTAAGGGCTAATGAAAAGAAAAAAAAGGCACAGTACAATATTTGTACTTTTTGGAACTGGTACAATTTCGTACGATACATACCAGAAAGGTCTGTGCCCGTATATCCCTCTTCCTTCACTCTTGAGAAATGATGGAATAAAGAAACCTTTATGCTTGATTTATAAAGGACCTTACCAACTCAAATAAACAGAGTAAACAAGTTTTACAAAATGGATAAAAACCTACGATATGAGATTGTAACTGTTGATACGATCGCACCTGCTTACATTGACAATACAAACTGAACGCTCTTCACATTACCAGCATGTTTGCACACGTAATCAATCTTTACAAACTATTAGTAAACAATCCCACGAAAAGAAGTCAATACATGCAAAATGCCCATTAAATCACAATTCATACTACAAAACGAACATCCGCTCTCAAAGCCATTGTCAAACGTATCGATATAATACTTATATTGATCTTGGTGTTGAGTTGTTTCCATATCTTGTTCGATGGCAGTGGTAAGTCGGCATATTATACTGACAAGAAGTATATTATCTCTAACCTAGATCCTCACAAAACATGTGGACCTGATGGTATCCCTGTAATAGTCATTAAGAAATGTGCTGCCGAACTGGCTCTTGTTCTTTCTAAACTGTATCATAAATGCCTCGCTGCCTCCCACTTTCCTGTCTGCTGGAAGACATCATCTGTTGTTCCAGTTTTTAAGAACTCTGGTGAGACATCCGACCCTTCTATCAACCTATTAGCGTTCTACCTTTTTTTTTTTTTTTTTTTTGAAAACACCTAGAAGCTCTAATCAATGCTGAATTGGTTAATCATCTCTCGTTGCAGAGCATTTTCTCAGACAAGCAATATGGCTTTCGTTTCTCCAGGTCCACTGCTGATATACTGACGATATTTGCGGAAAGAATTTATCATGCTTTAGATAAGAACGGTGAAGCTCAGCCTGTCGCACTGAACTTCTCGAAAGTCTTTGTCAGGGTCTGGTGTTCAGGTCTTCTCCACAAACTGAAAAGTTACGGTGTTCCATACAATTTTTCGAATCGATCCAGTCTTTCCTATCTTATCGTGAAGTAAGAGTTATCCTGAACGGTCACTCTTCCAGTTCCTTTTGTACTAACGCAGGTGTCATCCACGGCTCCATCCTTGTTCCTACACTGTTTTCAATTTTCATTAATGACCTTCCTGATGACATCAACTTGGTATCTACGCTGACAACACAACAATTTACTCCTACCTCAATAGTAATCTGACATGGTCAAAATGGCCATCGATGTCCAAAACGACCTCAAGTTCGCAATTAACTGGGGTAAAAGATGACTTGTCAATTTTAATGCCGCCAAAACTAAATTTCAATCATCTGAGAGACCACTCGCTGCCTTTCATCAGTATGGCTGATGCTACCCTCCAGGAAAGTGACTCGTTGCGCCTTCTCGGGTTAACGTTCTCTGCTAACACGAAGTGGAAAGACTCTATTGAATCCATTGCTAGGTCTGCTGCTAAGAAAGTTGGTTCACTGTCTCGGGCGAGAGAATTTTTCTCTCCACAATCTATCTTGCATATCTATAAGTCCACTATACGTCCATGCTTAGAATACTGCTGCCACAAATGGTCCAGTGCTATTAACCATGAGCTCCTTGATAAGGTCCAAAAAAGAATCAGTAATATTATTGAGCCTGATCTGGTGTGTCGGCTTCAGTCACTGACCCACCGGCGTAAAGTTTCCTCTCTGTGCTTTTTTATAGCATTTTCCTTATCACGCTTTCTATACCGGAAATAGGTGTCAAGTCACGTACTTCTGCATTCGATGGCTGGGACTAACTCTATAATTGATCTTATACATTCTAGTAAAAAAGGATTCCCATCGAGTATATAAACCTGAAGATGTGGGCTTTTGATACACCGATACTTTAAACGTAGACTAAAGTCTAATTGTAATAAACTTAGAATTAAATCAAATTGGCTGTATTCTAAGTTTAGTGCATCGGTGTACCGTAAGTCCACGTCTTCAGGTTTATATATTCGATGGGACTCCTTTTGTTCCAGAATGTATAAGATCGATTTGATCAAAACTTTATACAAAATACGGTTATCCAGTAAAAGATCGTTTGAAATACTAAAGATATGTCGGATTTAGAAAAATCAAAAATCTAATCCATTAATTCTTTATTACATTTTCTATCCAGAATCTATCTTGCATATCTATAAGTCTACCATTCGTCCATGCTTAGAATATTACTGCCACATATGGTCCGGCATCCCTGCTATTTACCTGGAGCTCCTTGATAAGATCCAAAGAAGAATCTGCAATATTATTGGTCCTGATCTGGTGGCTCGGATCCAGTCACTTTCCCAATGCCATAAGGTCACCTCTCTATGCCTTTTCTATAAATACTTTCATGGTAATTGTTCGAATGATCTCTTCGCTATGGTACCTAAAAAATTTTTTATTTAAACGCAGCACTAGACTAGCGTCGAGATCTCATCAGTTTACACCTGAGCTGGCTAGAGTAGCCGTAAGTTCTATGCTAACAGTTTCTTCTCTGGCAGTTCTCGCTTGTGGAACTCCCTTCTGGCTCCATGCATTTCAGCCAACTTTAATCAGCAAAAATTTAAATGCAATGTCAATCGCTATCTACTGTCCACCTGATTACTTTCCTCTCTTTCTGCTCATCATTAACGTTTCTGTTCCTAATTCTTCCACACCCTGTAACCCCTCGTGTTTTAGTGGCATTACTGACCTTGCTTGGGATGATTCCGATTAAAAAAAAATATTAGAAAGGAGAATAACAGGAGAGGTCTACAACGTAACAAGCTTATTTACCAACTGAATATATAACAGATAAAATAAAGGAAATATTAAATTATCCCTTTTTAGAGAGTTCCTTAGAAAGGGAGATAACTGTAGTTCACAGTTTACTCTACGCTTGCTTAGAAGTATTTGCAAGGCATACACACATATATATTCCTAGACAACAATTAACTAATATGAGGAGACATTACAGACAATTACCAACCAACGAGACAGTTCTTAAAAATGAACATGATGCTTGTGATTATTTCTTTGATTGTTGATATATATGTTGTTTGGATATGCGTGTAGTATAACGGCTATCGGTGATGAAAGAAGTGGAATCGGCGAACATTGTTCAAATTCCGGGTTAACCTGTTGCATTCATTTTCATACAGATGTCATCGGGAAAGGTATGAATTCATCCTTTTTTTCCACACAGATATGGGTTAAATAGTAAGGTAGACTGGGCTAACTAGCCTTGGGTGGTGTCTAGTATAATAATAAGAAAACTCTGAATTCCAAACCGTGGAGAAGTCAATGGAAAAGCACTTTCCTATATTTCCCAAGATGACATGGTAATTCAGAAATAATAAAGAAAAGGAAGCTGTGGAGGGCCATGCTCGCCTTCATCCTTTATTTAAAAATAAAACACAGCAGATCTAGAAAGGATATTCTGAATTCAAACTGTAAAAAAAAGGCAACAAAAAACCAATTTACTATATCGCCAAAGAAGGCATACCAATTTACAGATAATAAAGAAAAGGAAGCTGTGGAGGGTCATGACCGCTTACACCCTGAAAGAACATGGGTTTCTAAAGAAGACCGTTCTTTAACATAAAATGTAGCTTTCTCATTCATTCTTGGAAACTAAATCTTTGTTCGAAATGATGTGAGTTATTCTAGGTTAATAGAATATTTTTCACCGTCTTAGATATTAATTTACTATAATTTTCTTCAGACATCAGTCACTTATGTGCCGTGCGTGATACATGCTTAGGCCATCATGTATCTTTCGATACATGACTGATAAGGCAAATTTTTTTCCCACAGTAGGTTGTCATTTCTTTCTTCGGTAGACCAGCAGTTGCCATCCAAGGCTATAGAACCCGGTCCGTCCGTATTTACCCATAGCTGAGGGGAAAAGAAAAAGGATTCATATCTTCCCCAAGGGTATTAGCACGTAAGTGAATGTAATGAATTCGACTGGAATTCGAACTCGGCTCTCCGATTCCTCAATCCGGGCCACTATCCATTACTCCTCCGTACCTATTCAGACATATGTAGCTTTTATTGATTTTTATTGAATCAGTTCATTTTATTCCCAAAGTTTCCGATAAAAATAATTATTCTACTATCTATCCACACAGGCAACATTCAGGTATGAACTTATATAGCCACAAGTCCACTGGAGTAGATTGTTCTAATTCCACGTGCCATGCCTCTGGATATCTCACTTTCAGATAATTCCCCTTGAAAACGCAACTCCCTATGTTTTTTTTTTTTTTCGTTGTTGTTGTTTTGTTTTTTTTTGTTTCCTCTGCTGTGTTCAAGTATTATTGAATTCACAAAACAAGGACACATGGCCCCGTGGATAAAAGCGTTGGTTGATGATTCAAAAGTGACATAAGCGTAAGAGTTGTGAGTTCAATACAATATACAAGGGGATGCAAAAGTAGGTATGCAGTAATGAAAAACAAAACGAAATGCATTATATTGATTATACAAAGATAACAATAATAAACATATATTATTATTATTTATTAAAAAAATAAAAATTATAATAAATGTATTATAATAAAAATGGTTAATTTGCAGTTTAGCACCCGCGCTCAGTTCGCATAAAAAAATTCCAGAATACATCCATTTATGTGTAATTGTACATGCTTCATTCGAATCTGGCTTGATAAATGTGATAAAATCTACCGTTTTGGAGTTATCGACAGTAAAAGTTCGGATTCATTCGCGTCAAGGCAGCCATTACTTTTGCTGCGGAACAGATATAAATAATATTCACTCGTCTTGATTATTGCGCACACAGCGCACAATTGAGCGTGTGTACGTAAATAGTTCTCTTGCTGGTTAACTACAGTCTTCCGCGTTTAGCTTTCCGCAGCGAATGTATGCAAACAATGCCAGTAATGGCTGCCGTCAACGACGAGAATGTACCCGAAATTTTACTGTCGATAACTCCAAAACGGTAGATTTTATCAAATTTATCAAGCCAGATTCGAATGAAGCATGTACAATTACACATAAATGGAAGTATTCTGGAAATTTTTAATGCGAACAGAGCGCGGTGGTAAATTGCAAATTAACCATAAAAATTAGGAAAATAAAAATATTAAAAAGCTATTTAATGAATTAAATGAATTCTTGTTATAAAATGAATCCTAGAACCATTATTATAAAACTGGTATAAAACTTACTGTATACCTACTTTTTTTGATGCCATGAATACTAATACAGATGTAGGGTAAAGCTGACACAAGGGATTCTGTATAGGTATTTAGATAAAAGCTTATTATTCTTATGTTTCAATCTCTTAAAGAATATTCTTTAAACCATTTCACCACAAGCAATGCGATAAAGCCACTAAGACGCAAAGGGGGGGGGACTGGGAGTGAAAGAGAAAGCAAAGAATTTAAAAGAACCGGAAACCCAATTGTAAACAGGAAATAACAGATAAAACTCTACAACAGTTAAAAAAAACTGGGGAGGATTGTGAAAAATAAAAAAAAAGAATGCAAGGAAAAGAGATTGTGTCACTTCATAAGTTTTCAGAAATAGTTTATTTGTTGTTGATTTTTTTGTTTGTTTTTTTTTTGTTTTGTTTTTTGTTTTGTTTTGTTTTTTTGTTTTGTTTTGTTTTTTTTAGATTTTTCGTGGGAGGGTCTTTGTTTTTCATTGTTTTGTTTTTTCTTTCTTTTTTTTTTTCTTTTTTTAGATGCCCAATAGAGTTGAATCTCCACTATTCGAGTAATTACAGTTAAAGTTTCTAGTTGACAAAACAAGAATCATTTAGACGAATTTTTGTAATGCAAATTACAAAAATTCAATCAATCAAAATCAAAAAATATACAATCAAAAAATTCCTTAAAGTAACGGTTAACCCCCCCCCCCCCAAAAAAAAATCCGTTTCTTTATGGAACCAAAAGTGCGAATTAAAGCGATGATTGTTTCAGGAATGGTAATGAAAAAATATTTTACGACGTTTTATGAATTTCTTTTTAAAATTCAGCATTTATGTACCTGTTGACTATCCGATCAAAGTGTCATTAATGAAGTAAAAAAGATATAATAAATGCTTATCCCAGACATGATATAAATTAATGTCTTTCTCACATAAGGTAATCATCATGGAAGAGTTACCTCCCTTCGCCATTCTTTATCATTATCGTCGTCGTCGTCGTCGTCTTTTTGAAAATAGCAAGAAACGAAATTTAAAGAAGGTTTAACTTTCGGTAACGAGCCACTCTTTTCTTATATTGCTTCAAAATAAATGCTGAAAATTTATTTCTAAAAACGACATCGATAACGCCATCTTTATGAAGAAAATTGCAATATTTCTTCGACCAAGATTTACGATAATGATTTACCAAACCGATTTCCGCTTCAACATTTATTCGTGAAGGAAATTTAAGGCTTTTGAAATTTACTTTGCAATAATGGTTGAAGACAGATAAGCACATCCGGGGATTAACTATCGACTTAAAATTACCGTAAAATCTAGTTCTTTTAATATAGCGGTTGATATTAAGTTCGCCTGACGAGTTAGTGCCGCAGGTTGTAAAGTATAAACCCATTCGGAAAGAATACACAGGGAACGGTTTCTTGCTTTTATGCACCCGGTCGACTTCTTTAATGAGAGTTTCGTAATTAATGGCATTCTTTCTAGGGGAGATAATCTCGTCAAAATCTAGTGGTATGATGTATTCAGCCGAATATATTTGCCGCATCATACAGTCGTTAAAAGATGCCGGACTACTCAGCATCTGATTCGCCCAGGTCGTTTCCGGAAGTGGTGAAGGCGTCATTGACACGCGCATCAGCCCTTCAGATTCTAACTGTCGAAATATTTCCAAATTATTCTTAGACATATTGCAAGGATACACGCTGAACATTGTGACTCCCATAAGCCTATTTGCTTCAACCCATTCAATAATCTGTTTTGGTGAGATATGACCGTACGCGGTTTCGACACACACGGAGAATTTATGTTTACGTGTTCTTTCCGGGATGTGGATAGCCAGTAAGTTAGACTGCAGTAAACATTTATTGAAAGTCAGTGAGACAAATTTCGGTTTAGCCGTCATTTTCTTTATCTCGCAACTGAAAAAGAATTGATTGTAATACAATCCATCGATACGATGACCACGGCCATGTTTTGTTGCAGAACAAGTAGTTCTTGCTGCGTTCCATATAGACTTCTCGCTCCAAATGACGGCGTAAGCCGTCTGACTTGCGAACGATCCGACAGCCAGAATTTGGATAAATATTTTCCCGTTATGCATGGGCCGGTCGTCATAATAAGCTCCGTAAAGGTAAATTCTTTGGTGATAAGGTGTTGTCAGGTTTTGCCAAATCTTTTTGTGGAGTTTGTATTTTATATCCGCTCTGTTGAATGCTTTCACGCAATTCGCAGTTACCTGATACGGGCGAATCGAAACAGGTTTTTGAAGACGTGTGTTCTCAAAGCACATGATAAATAAGCTGGTTAGAGTCACTAACAGTAGCGCAAGTGGCGTGCGTTTCCATTTTATTCTGAAAAGAATAAAACGAATCAAATTATATGCCTTGAAGAGGGAAAAACTTGTAAAGCCCGGAAGTGCATATTTCCACTTCCGGAGCTCGAATGACTAAAACTGTTTAATTTCTATGAGGTGTACCTGAATTGATGCACCTGCAAAAAATTGGTGGAATTAAAAAGACAGCATATCCGAATCAATGAAAACGCAATAACAAATAGTATTTTAATCAACCAAACTTACGAGAAAAAAAAAACTTTAGAAAGAATGCTATATCTAGAGAAAAGATAATGTAGCCATATCAATCCAAATAAAACAGGCAATACTATTTTAACTAGGTACTTCTATAAGGAGGCACGGTGGAGTAATGGATAGCAAGCTCGGATTGAGGAATCGGAGCAGCTGAGTTCGAATTCTAGTCGAATCCGATGCATTCACTTACGTGCTAATACCCTGAGGGAAGGTATGAATCCTCTTCTTCATCTCCCACCAGCTATGGGTAAATAGCAGGACAGACTGGATGGCAACTGGTCTACCGCAGAAAGAAATGGCAACCTGCCGCGAGGAAAAAAATCTCCCTCAAAAAATACATGATCGCCTAAGCGTGTTCCACGCATGGCACATAACTTACTGACTTCCAAATAAAAAACGATACTTAAGGGTTAAAATGAATTTTTTAAAATGTAAAATCTTCATTGACGCTTTTATTTTAGTTTTAATTTCAAGTTAATAGATTAAATTTAATATTTCCAATAAGTAAAATAATTTGCTATATTTCAAAAACTAATTTAAAACTATTTACATTGTCCGAACCTTGTCCTCATCTTTATTGCCCTATTCACGACCTTTCGCTCGTTGTACGCTCCGGCCTTCTTCAGGTGATTGGAATTTCAAACTGAACTCTTTATTTCGTCCACCAGGGGTAGATTGTTCTAGTTCCAGGTGCCATGCCTCTTCCGAGTGTCTCAGTTACCTCCCTTTGCAACAACTCTCCAAGTCTTTGTTCACTACTGCAGTACACATGGCCTTGTGGATAAAAACATTGGTTAGAGCCAGTGACTTGACTCAAAGAGTTGGGAGTTCGATACCTGGCTACTGCGGTGATGAACAAAAGCTTTTTTATTTGTATGAAATTTTTAAATATAACTTTAAGACACACATAAATGATATGTCTTTTCTTTTTCTTTTCTTTTTAATCGCGTTCTTCTCTAAGTGCTGTATTATTGTTATTATTATTGTTATTATTATTGTTATTATTATTATTAGTAGTAGTAGTAGTAGTAGTAGTAGTAGTACTAGTATTTATTTTAATTTTTGTTGTATACTCATTTCCTTCCGGGTCCCAACCAGTGACCTAAGGTTAGAAATGACATCATGACATTTTCCACTGAACATTTTTGTACGGTGTGAGCAGTACTGGTGATAACATTTTTTTTTGTAGTTCTTTAAGGCATGGGCTACCAAGGATACTTTCAGTGAGTCTATCAGAACCTTTGCCAATGAAACTGAGGGCACAGACCACAACTGGGTTTATCAATATCTTCATGTGCCCCATTTTTGAGATTTACACTTTAAAATCCTTGCATTTTGATAGATTTTATTTCAAGATCTTAAAAGATATATTACAGTCTGCAGTAATTGTCATGCCAATAAGAAAGAACCATCTGGTTTTTTTTCTGTGCGATTAGCTTTGATTGCTTTGTGTTGTTTGTATTGTAAAATTCAATAAAACGGTCACACGCCCTATTTTCTGTAACCTGGTCTGGGTGGTGTTCATACCAGTTTGCTTCACCTACAAGTTGCAGATTTCCTTGTGCTGATATTGATACATTCTGTCATGCCGAGTTTCATATTCAGTGGATGCTAACACCGTGCAACCTGATACAAGTTGATCAATAGCGTCAATTGCCCATGAAGAGGTTCATCTTTCCATCGTTTCTGCACTTGGTCAATTGCATTTTCTTTTGCTTTCTTTTTCATTTTTTCCTGTCCTCTTTTGATCTACTCTGCATTGGGATTATATTCCTTTGAGCTGCTCTAAATATTCTCTCAAAAGTTTTAACTTCTTCAATAGAATGGTGGCTTTTTTTACCTCTATTAGTATGGGGTGTACCAGCTAGCCACAATTTAAGGGCTATTTCGTGTTAGGAAGAATAATACGCTTGAGCCTTCCAATAACCGGACACCGATACTAATATTGGCATTAGTGTAGCCACTGATACACTAACACCGAATGAGGATACAGAAAGACGAAATACGGGACCGTACCCAACAAGACATTTAATAATGCAAACAAATTATATACACATATTAAAAAGGTTTACATGTCCCAAACACAAGATTGTTCATATAGTCCAAAGGACCTAGGGTGTTTAACGAGAACAGAGAAATGCCATACCAAGTTTAGGGCCGTTGACTGTCCATAGATGAGTTAACAGGACTTACTTCTTTCTCTATGCTAGGCTGGGGAGCGGCAGACCAATTTCCACGTGTGTGGACTCCGGTGGTCGCAAGTAAAAAAGGACAGAACTTCCTAAAAACGGAAGTGACGAAAGGGAAAAGGGGACAGGAGAGTTCTCGTCTCTAAGGGGCTGAACTTCCGTTAGCCCGACCCAATTGATTTGATTGGTGGAATTTCATTTACTACCTAAATTTTATATTTCTGTTTGATCTTTCTGCTTTTCCATATGAAAACATTTGGATTTCTTGAAATCTCATCTCGTATTAATAATGCACAGCTGATTTCCTCAATTTCTCACTTTAATAGAGACGGTCTTTTTTTTTTTGTCTGTTTTTTAATCTTTTTAATCTTGTCTTGACATAAAGTTTTACAGTATCTCTTAAAGCTTTTGCATATATGACATTATTTACTTCTGTGATGCTTTCCAACCCCGTCCTGGTTATGACGATAAACTACATCCGCGTCCTGGGCAAGACGATAAACTACGTCCAACTACGTCCCTCTAATGAAGAGGTTTTGAGGAGCGTGGAACCACCTCTTAATTGCTGTTGTTCCCAGGTCCAGCCTGACCCAGGGTGTTAGCACTTGCTAGGGTCTCAGCTAAACTGGGGTCAAAACACTATGAAAGTGTAAAAATAGATTTAATAACAGAAACATTTTTTTGTAAAAAATTATTACCAGAAATACATTATTACCAACAATAAATTTTTGAAAAAAAATATTACCAGCAATACATTTTGGGGGAGAAAATATTACCAGCAATAAAGAATCTTATCGACATTAAATAATCCATTCAGGTTGATATACCGTAAAACAAACCAAACCAAAGCAAAACAAACCAGCTTTCCAATATCCTGCCCGTTAACAATGTTTTCAAAGCAGCATGTTTATAGGAGTTAGTCAAACGAATTTTTGGAAGCCGGTCTCTTTCTGACATTTGTGTGCGAGTTACTTTGCTGATTATTTGAATGATGTGCTTTTCACTTCGGTGAACGTAGACGTATTGGGATAGCCAACGACGCATTCCAAAAGCTGGGCAGAGTATTGCGAGACAGGAGGATTTCTTTGGTTACGAAGAAAAGAATGCTGAGCTCTTACGTGATATATGTTCTTCTTTACGACAGCGAATGCTGGACGATTTCCTCAAAGATGAAGAACAGACTCGAGGCGAAGGAGATGTGGTTCTACAGAAGGATGCTAAGGATATCATGGGCCGAGCGTGTGAGCAACGATGAAGTCTTAGACATGATGCAGACAAGGTGGAGGCTTATACTTAACACCAGGAAGAGGTAGCTGAAGCTTCTGGGACACATAATGAGAAAGGAGGCATAGAGAATCTGATACTCACGGGTCGAATAGGGGGAAAGAGAGACAAGGGAAAACATTGCATGACATACCTAGCGGCTTTAAGAAAGTGGATGACAGAACGTGGTCTGGGGGAGCTGGCAGAGGGAAGGAACTTGTTGAGAGCTGAAAGGGTTAAGGGTTATGGCCCAAGATCGAAAAAGGGGAGGGGTTGAGGCTGGTCATCACTAACTATCTTAGAGCGAGAGCAGATAGGAGTGTTAGAGGAAAGGATATGGAGAAGGATAGTGGATAGATCAAGGCAAGGGTTACAGAAGATTTGAAGCGAGAGCAGATAGGAGTGAAAGAGGAAAGGATGTGGAGAAGGATACTTGATAGATCAAGGCAAGTGGAGATGTCGATTGACGTTACATTTGAATAGTTGGAGATTATAGTTGTCAGGGAAACAGGAATCAGGAAGGGAGTTCCACGGGCGAGAGGTGCGAGATATCAAGCTATTAGAGTAGAAGAGACGCCTACATTTAACAGTTTCAACAGTGAAAGGGTGGGAGCGGGATGCCAGAATTCATGAAGCCTGGGAACCAGCGAAAGCAGCTCATCGGAGCAATTACCGTGAAAGTACTTATAAAAACGACAGAGCGAGGCGACGGCGCGTCTGTGAGAGAGCGAGATGACAGATCAGGGCCAATTACGTTGCATACCCGTTTCTGGATCTTATCAAGAACCCCGAGGCAAACGGAAGGGGCTCCGGACCATATATGGCAGCAATACTCCATGCAAGGGCGAATGGTTGATTTGTATATTTGAAGGATCGATTCCGGGGAGAAAGATTTCCTGGCCCGAAAGTATGGGGCACCCAGTGAGGACCGAACTCACTACTCAGTCGTAATTGTTCTAGCGAGACAAGCTTGCTAATCATTACACCACCTCGAGGTGCCCACGGCATTGGCTATAGAACGCATGTTTTGGTTGCTTTTGAGGGCCTCTTTATATCCTGAACATGTTTTACAACAACGCTGGTTACGCTTTTTCTTCCAGTTGTTTTTTTTTTAAATGTGGGAGTGCCAATAGGACACGACAAATGTACACAAAGCTTTAAATCAAACACAAAATGAGACAAGAGTGGAAATAGATAACATGACAGAGGATGCGTTAAAAACTAAAATAAATGGGATACGAAATAATTATCTCACAGGAAATGGAACTGAAGAATCTAGCTGCAACATAAACAATTTCACTGATTTAGATTCTGTCACAGATCAAGATGAATCAAACGACAACAGAACAGAATTCCTTGAAAACAACAAAATTGAAATCTTTCTTTCTATGTGCCGTGTCCTTTCAGGACGTGGGCGATCATGGTTCTCCGCCTTCCCCCCGTTGAAATATTGACAGACAACGTCCCAACTTTCTGTAGCCGAGATTTTCAGGACTTCGTGGTCGAATGGAGAGTGCGAGTAAGGTACAGAGACGCATACACTCCAGAGGGTAACGGGATAACGGAGCGGTGTCACCACACTAAAAGGATAGCAGCCATAATTCTAGCCCACACATTAACCGTAAACTGATGCTGGTGTATAGCCTGTATTGTACTATGAAGATTCCAATCCGCCCACATTAATTAAGTACATACCCTCATCAATAGAGAAAAGAATTAGTGTGAATTCCTCAAATGTAGAAATATTCTATAAACACAGTAATTTTTACAACCAAGCTCTAAAATATAGTGTCTACAAACACCCTAACATAAAATTAGCCATTGTAGCCAGACAAAAAAAAATCAATCCACGATTCCATAAACTTGACATATAACAAAGACCCCTACTTTCATCAAAGCAGAGACCATTTGATGATGAAAAACTAACCCCAGATTACATCTCCATTTTAGAAGCATAAATGAGTAAATCATTTCGTTGCTTAGTTATTCCAAACATCGCTGGAGGATGAAATTGCCATCCAACAGTTAAGGTTTAATACTGAAATTAAACTTGAATACGGGTGACCAATTTCGAAACAGTAATTTCTGTATCGCGACAGAATCATATTATTAAAAAATAATTATAATTTAGGCTCTACTTGTGTATCGAGAAAAACAAAAATACTAAAGAACTTCGGATCATCAATCTGACACTTTTTTCCTATTATATCATTACACACACACACAGATAAATTCTCCTTCATCCCTGTCGTGCGTCAACGGCTTAGTGGTAGAATCCCCCGACTGACACTAATTCAGTTGGGTTTCGATCCTAGCTAGAGTCAAACGGACGTCTAGCCACACTGATGAGCTGTGATACAGCGAAACAGTGTCTGTGGATGACAATTTATATATATATATATATATATATATATATATATGACAATGATGTCAAAATGCTTGTTTTCAAGTTGTCCCGAATTTTTTTCCTGCAGTCTTATAAAATAACAATAATTTCATTCACCGTTGAAACACCGGTTCCCGTACGATCACCGAAGTTAAGCAACGTTGAGCCTGGCCAATATCCAGATGGGTCACCGGTTGAGAATACCAGGTGCTGTAAGCTTGGACGTGCGGGTGGTGTAATGTAGAAAGACTCGAAATTCTTTAGCGATTTATATCAATTTAACCACAAATATCCTTGCGAATGCTATGATTCCACATATTCTTCCCCCAGTTATGGGTTAATTAGTAAAATTTGTATCACTAAACCATTATTATCTAAAAAAGACAAAAAAAAAAAAACTAAAAGTCGATATATTGCCCTCTTGGTTACCTCACCATAAAGCAGTCTCACCGTATAGTCACCGATCATTACAATTCTAGTGAATCAAACCATCATTGGCCACACCCTGTTCGTGACTATACTCAAGACTAAGCTTTTTGAGTAAGGTCGCGTGTACTTATTATCTCCCAGTTGCGTCTCTGTCTTTGGACAGAGTGCGCTCAGGGGCTTCTCTGTCAAAGGACAGAGAGGCAACTGAGAAAATTATACTGAGAGGTGCCCAGCCCTGGGGAACAGCTGCCCGAGGCCGCGCCCTCCCATTGCACCAGAGGGAGGGACCGGTGCTCGAAACGAAGCAAAACGCAACCAACGGGTGCGAGGGCTGAGGGGAATTTTTGTTCCTGTCCCGGGTGTACGCGCTCGGGCCCCCACTTAAAAATAGACCTTGTGTCACATCTCGTCCTTCCTAGTGGGAGGACAGAGTAAATACTTACTCTAGACTTTAAGCTATTCTTATTCACTGAAGGGTGCCTAGCTTCAGTCATTTTCAGTTATGTGCCATGCGTGATACACGCTTAGGCGATCATGACTGACGAGGCAGATGTTTTCCCGCAATAGGTTGCCATTTCTTTCTGTAGTAAACCAGTTGCTATCCAAAGCTATAGAACCCGGTCTGCCCTGATATTTATCTATAGCTGGGGGGAGGAGAAGAGGATTCATACCTTTCCCAAGGGTATTAGCACGTAAGTAAATGTAATGGATTCGAGTCGAATTCGAACTCGGCTCTCCGATTCCTCAATCCGAGCCGTTATCCATTACTCCTCTTATTAATCAGTAAGCACACCATGTAAACTATTAATTTTTATGTTAATAGAATATCCGAATGCGGGCAATCATGGCTCTCCACAGATTCCTTTTCTTTATTAATTATAAATTGTCACGCTTTCTTGGGAATGATAGTGGTTTGATTTCTCGTTTGTTCCGCCACGATTTTGAATTCAGAGTTCTTCTACTAGACTGGCTACCGCCTAAGGCTAGAGAGTCAAGGCTATCCTGTTATTTAACCCATAGCTGTAGGGGGACTAACTGGTATCAGCCCTTTCCTAAGTACCTTTGTACTAAAAATGAACACAATATATATGTGACTTCAGCTCAAGAGTAAATGGGTTAATGTCGTGCTTGTGAAAGACAAATTGTCGTTTCTATTAAGTTCAATGTGTTGAGATAGTCACAGTTTTTATCGGATTGTGACTATCTTAGTCTAGTGAGATGTTGGGATTACTTTCTCTGCAAGTAAACACTTGCTTTAATATTGTGTCACTCTTGCTTTCTTTATGCATGCTTTGTTTTATTTTTATTTTTTTTATTAATTGGATCCTTTTTAAAGGACATTTTTGGATCTCGCCGCATAGCTGAGCGTCTATAAGTGGTTCATATCTTAACTAGGAATATTGCACATCATACACTTTTCGTAATACATCGATTATTTATTGTTGTCTGATGGACTGATTCGTTTTCTACGGCTTATCAACCCTTTGCAGGTTATTTACTGCCAGAAAATATTTTTAGATTGTAAAAATCTGTTTTAGATAATTATGGTTTAGTAATGCAAATCTTACTAATTAACCCATGGCTGGGGAAGAAGAGGAGGCTTCATGCCTTTCCCAATGATACTTGCGCATAACGAACTAAATTGGATATTTGCGCATAACGACCTCTCCGATTAACATTTCCGAGCCATTATCCATTACACCACCCGCGCATCCAAGTATTATTATTGCTATACATCCAATTAGTATTGCCAAGCGGTCTCCTATCTGACCAGGCACGACGTTACTTAACTTCGGTACTCGTATGGGAACGGGTATTTCAACGTCATTTTCAGTTAGAAAAGGGAAGGGAAGGTGTGAATCGCTGAAGCGGTGAAATTTCTTTAGATAAGAGCCGAGGTTCCACAAGAAGAAACTGCCAGGGGAGAGTGTTACAGCAAGAATGTTCGGTTCGACTGTCGGAGCTGACTGCTGGAAACTTCCCTCTCCAAAAGGCATTACCTGCTCCTATTTATAGGTGGGAGAGATCAATTAACAATTCCACCCCATTATCCATTACACCGCCCGCACATCCAAGCATACAACACCCGGTATTTCCAAGCGGTCACTCATCTAGGTAGTGACCAGAATCGACGTTGCTTAACTTCAGCGATTGTACGGGAACCGGTGTTTCAACGTGATGTGGCCGTAAACCGTCAGCACTTGCACAATAGGCTCTGTGACCAGAATTAATTTTTTTCAATTTTGTTTTCTATAGAAGATCACGGAAAAATGAAAGAAATTAAATTTTATCAAAAATAATAGGGAGATTTAGTTTGCTACGTAAATTTATTATAAATTGATTCCTCTTCGTCTTCTTTTGTGTGACATGTCTCTTCAAGATGCTGACGATCATGGCTCTCCCTACTTTCCTGTATTATGCATGCCACCAATCTGCCACTTAGTGGTATGCCACTAGCGTTTACCGCTAGTGGCCTGCTGTTGGACCACCGGTGTGTTTGTCTCGGCAATGTTACCACTGGCAAACCGCTAGAGGCCCACCATTGGCCCGCCGGTGGCTGCCGGCAAAGGACCGCCGGCATTGCCATCGGCGGGCTACTGGCGGCTTGCATGTAGGGTCTTAGTAAATTTTCTCTTTTTGTTATCCCGCCTAAACCTTGTTCTGCCATCCCTTTTCACAAGTTCCTTCTTGCATTTAAAATGCCTTGTGAGTGTCAAATTTTTCGAACCCTCTTTCCTCATGTGCCCTAGAAATTCCAACTGTATCTTTCTAATGTTATGTATAAGTACAATATTTGTTTCGATTTCTTCTAAAAAAAAAACACTTCCTCATTGCTCACATATTCGAACCATGGTATTCGTTCCTCATTTGGCGTCTTTTTCCTTTTGTTTTGTATTATTTTGAATTCGTAAATCTAGAGTGATTAATCGATAGCAATATATGAATATATAATTGTTTTTCACATTTTAATAAGTCACGTCGAATGATTGGTGTCTATGCCTATGACACAACAATTTACTACTGTCTCGATCAGTTCAACCACCCACCAACAATAACCAAGAAGAGCCCATAATCAATGAACCGCAGGTTATCTGATCATTTTTCCAATGAAACCATGTTCAACGAAGCCAAAAAAGATTATGAAACAGCTCTAAAAGATAATAGATTTTCGATAACACTCACATGCACTCAACAAAAAAGCTAACAGGAAAAGAAATATATTTCTTTAAGCCACCGGACAACAAAAAAAAGGTAAATGTTTATTTTAACACCCGAACGCTAATATCCCTTCAAGTTTTTCCAAAATAGTCTTATTTCCGTGCAAATGTATATGCTGAACTCAAATCAACAATTAGATTTTGAAGAAACCTACCTTTTTGGATGTTAACGACCCGAAAAAATCGGACTCTTTCCTAGTCTTTCGTCAGCCATTACCGACTTATTGTCGGTGGAGGTATACAATCAGAGCCTATTTACTTCCTTTAAGAAAATCCTTGCAGAAATTAGTACGCATTTCCGTAAAGCGACTTTTTTGTACTTAATTTAAGAAGAAAGTTAACTTTCAAATTAGGGATAGGTGGGGTTTTTTTGTTGTTCTTTTATTTATTTTTTTCAAAGAAGAAAGTAAACTTTCAAATTAGGGTTAGGGTTTTTTGTTATTCTTTTATTTTTTTTTTCAAAGAAGAAAATAAACTTTCAAATTAGGGTTAGTTTTTTTTTGTTATTCTTTTATTTTTTTTTTAAAGAAGAAAATAAACTTTCAAATTAGTGTTAGTTTTTTTTGTTATTCTTTTATTTTTTTAAAGAAGAAAGTTAACTTTCAAATTAGGGTTAGGTGTTTACTTTTTTTCTTATTCTTTTTTGTCTATGTTTACATATATTTGAAAGTTAACTTTCTTAAATTAAGTACAAAAGAAAAAAATCGCTTTACGGAACGTAAACGCGTACTATTTTCTGAATGAAAATAGTTCAGCAGTGAATGACGCTCGGGTGTTAAAATAAACATTTACCAAAAAAAAAAAACGTAAACACAAACGTAGGAAAAATGACGAACATTTTCTCCCATCTAGCACTCTTCACAGGATATTCAATACAAATACAGTAAAAAAATAAGCTGCAATTGTGTGGGGATAAAATAAAAATATAAAATAAAATAAAAATACAAAATAAAATAAAAATACAAAATAATATAAAAATACAAAATTAAATAAAAGCACAAAATAAAATAAAAATACAAAATCTCCCAGGATTCCTCGGACAGGAAAAACAAAAGAGAGCATGTGCAAAAAATGAGACTTCCTGGCGCCAAAAATAAACTAGAAGAAGCTATCTCTTTCTCTTTTGGATGAAGACGTGCCAACTGTTCGGGAAGGAAATTCCCCAACAAGAGGTCGTTGGAATCCGATAAAAGAAGAAATAAAGTCAGTGTCCTAAACTGCCCCTCTAGTGTCTCCGTATCTATCCGTCTATTTATTTCAGCGACGAAACCAATTCAACAAGTCTTGGATGTTTCGGTAAAAGAATCACCCAGCGGTAATAGCCATAACATCCATAGTTGCACTGGGAACATGACGCAAATAATAAAAACTTACAACAGAAAAATAACCGACAGACCACCCGCTCAAACCAAACCCACCTGTAACTGCAGAATGAAAAAAATCGCTCCTTAATATTAATACCCATTAAATGGCAATTGCTTGCAAAACAATGTATTATACCAAGCCAATGTAAAATCAGCAGAAAAATATACATAGGAATAACTGAAGCATTCTGGAAACAGAAAATTAGGCACACAAACCATCCTTTACAAATGGTAATTACGCGAACAGCACAATTTTAATAGCAAATTAAAAACAAAAACCAAATTACACCAAAAATATAATGCAAAATAAGAAAAACTGCATCAGCCTAAAACAATAAATCCAGAAACAGTAAAGTTTGTCTCAAAGAGAATATAGCTGCAATCACCTCCCCAGACCAACACATATTACTAAATAAACGATCAGAATTTATCTCAAAATGCACGCACGAAAATATTTTTACTACGTTACTTAAAAATCGAAAACTAAAAACGAATAGCTTGTAATTTAGCGCTATGATAAATGCAAGTATATACAACTATATATAACGCAGATAATGCAACAGCCTTAAACTAAACAAACAACCACCGAGAACAAAAAATAAAAATAAACAAAAATCTGAATAAAGAAATGAACAAACTACGAATGCACATAAGCAAATGTAATAATAATCAACAACAAATAATTAAATAATCAATAATAAATAACTAGTAAAAGTTAACAACATTATAAATAGCTAAAAATAACCACTTTCGGATCCACAATTATTCCTACTCATAGCCTATAAAATAATTTTAAATGTAATCGTTATCGCCTACCTAATAACCATTAAGATAATACAACAAACTTTACTACCTTTACTACATATAATAAGCTAGCGTTCAAGTATGAAACGAACTGTCGTCACGTGATGTGGATCTCAGCGTCCATTTCAATCTTCAGTCACTCCATCTCACACAGCTAGATAGCTACCTAGCTACCTAGCTAGATAGCTACCTAGCTAGATAGATAGATTTAATATACGAAAAAGGAGCCCAAACCATTAAAAACAAAGTTTTATCGTCAAAATGTTTGGGCTATTATTAAGAGGAAAGGATTTTTTTGTAATTTTTTTTTTAACCATTTTAGAACCTTCAAAATGTTGGTTAAAAATCTTGGTTTTTCTGGCATAAACGTGGGACCATAAATTTGTATGGGAAATTTTAGTGCTTTTTGTGTTGAAAAACACATTGATTTCAAAATTCTTGCAAAAATCAGGTAATTGTTGGATTTTTATGAAACTTTCAGGACTTATTCAAAAACGAATGAAATTATTTTTTTAATGTTTTTTAGAAAAGCTTGTTGAAAATATTTTCTTTACTTCTGTTACCCCCCACTTATTTAATCAATTTTAATTAATTTTTTCAGTTATTTTGGTCAAACTGGACACCCAGTTACAGAAAATCTACTCTGAATCGTAAAATAAAAATACAATAAAACTAAGACATCATTTAATTAGAAAAGATTTTAATCAATTTTATGAATAAAATATATTATATCTTAAGAAAAAATTCGATGAATAATGAAATTTTGCGAGATTTGTTTTCATTTTTTTTAACTTCAATTAGAATAATATATAAGTATTTAAATCTTTTAAAATTTTGTATTAATTTTTAGGAGTTAAGTGATATTGGTATTAAATAAAACTGTATTTACTAATCATAAATGGAAAAACTCACTACAATTCAGCGACCCCAGTATTAAAAAAAAATTGATTTTGTGTGTGTGTGTGTGTGTGTGTGCGTGTGTGTGTGTGCGCGCGTGTGTGTGTGTGTGTGCGTGCGTGTGTGTGTGTGTGTGTGTGTAAACGTGCCAAATTTTAAAATATGGACGTCCATACACGACATCATCAGCGGTAACTATAGTAATTTTAAAATTTATTAGTAATTTTCTAACATTTCTTAAACAAGCATCTTCGCAAATAAAGGTATAAAGCTAAAGTACTTAAAATTCAATAAAATATTACAATGCTTAAAATATTTTATTTTTTAAGATGACTGGATAGTTTAAACTATATTAAAAAGACGGTTACGTTGTATTAGTTATGTAATTTTATTACAATAATCCACCCTTTGCATAAACTGACCAAATATCAGGCTGTCGATAAATGTGTCAATACCTCATAAAAACACTCGTCTCTACATCTGTCTATGTTTCTGAGATGAGATATTATGTACACTATTTATATTATTCGGACTATTGTCCTCATCTTTGTCGCCATATTTATTACAACGTTTCGGCCGTTGTACGCTCCGACCTTCTTCAGGTGGTTGCAATGAATTCAAGGAGACATGGCACAGTGGATAAAGGCGTTGGTTAGATCCAGTGATAGGACCCAAAGAGTGCTAGTTCAATACCTGGTTAAGGCGGTGGAGAATTTTGAGAGGGGAATTAACAGGAGATAACTGATAACTGACATCCATTAGACATGGCACGTAGAACTAGATCAGTCTACCCCAGTGAGCGAAATAAAGGGTTCTGTTAGGCATTCCAACCACCTGAAGAAGGCCGGAGCGTACAACGACCGAAACGTTGTAATAAATATGGCGACAAAGATTAGGACAATTGTCCGAATAATGTAAATAGTGTACTCGCCTCTGCGTTAAAAAAATGCTTTATTTTTTAACTAAAAGTAATATTCGATTCAATTCCGATTAATTAAACTTTAAATCAGCTAATTTACTCAAATAAATTTTCAGAAAAGTATATTTTAATTTTGAAAGATTTTTTAAAGAGGATTCTTTTGTGTTGACAGATTTGTCAATATGGACGATTTTATCGATTTTACTGAGAATCAGAAAAAGAATTATTCCAATCATTTTAAATTCGATTTCAAATACAGTAAAGGATTTTGCTTATTGGAAACATTAAATTGAATCTATTAGCTTGGAATTAAAACTAAAATAAAAGCTTAAATAAAAACTCTTCATTTTTAAAATGCATTTGAAACTTTAGACATCGCTTTTTTGGAGGTACCTATATACGCATCTATCCTTCATTAACATTTCGCTAATAAATACAATTTTGGTTAAAGAATCTTCACAAGGATATTTATCATTCATTTTTTTTATTGTGTATAACAAACCCTTGTTTGAATTCAATGTACAGTGGTTAACTATGATCAGTTCATATAATTTAGTTATATATTCTCCTGTTACTACCAGAAAGCTAGGGATTTTGTGGGGTGTCATAATTTTTTTAAAAGATTTCATAAAATCATTTTAAATACGTCTCTCTTGAATTTATACCCATTTCCGTTGAATAACCAATCCCCTGAATTCATAATACCTATAAACGCCATCTTCCTACACACGTACAAAAAATAAGTCGTCCTTATCGTTTCTGATTTGTCAAACCTATTAAGGAATATTTGACCCTTTTAAAAAAATCTAGTTCTGCTCTATTTCCGATCCCGTGTAAATAGCTTGGCGAATGAAAGTTGGAGGAAGGTCATGTTCCAGGGAACTTTATTGAGATGTCCAGAGCATAAAAAAACAAAAAAAACACTTATAGTTGGTTTGTTAAAAAAGAATAGCATCATTTAATGATCAGTGTTACTTTAAAAAACATTCATAAATTTATAAAATGAAATGGAAATCAACGAATATATTTCTTGAAATTGGGTAATAATTCAATTTAATTGAGGAAATCTCTACTCAAAACAGATTCTATCTATCTATCTATCTATCTATCTATCTATCTATCTATCTATCTATCTATCTATCTATCTATTACGGTCCATTTTCTGTCTATCTATCTTTCTATCTATCTATCTATCTATATATATATATATCTATTACGGACCATTATCTATCTATCTATTTAATAGGTGAGTGTACCTTAAAAAAACATTCATAAATTTATAAAATTAAATGGATATCAACGAATATATTTCTTGAAATTGGGTAATAATTCAATTTAATTGAGGAAATCTCTACTCAAAACAGATTCTATCTATCTATCTATTACGGTCCATTTTCTGTCTATCTATCTATCTATCTACCTATCTATCTATTACGGTCCATTATCTTTCTATCTATCTATCTATCTATCTATCTATCTATCTATCTATCACGGTCCATTATCTATCTATCTATCTCTCTATCTATCTATCTGTCTATTACGGTCCATTATCTATCTATCTGTCTGTCTATATATATATATATATATATATATATATATATATATATATATATATATATATATATATATATATATATATATATATATATGTATGTATATATATATATATATATATATTACGGTTCACTAGCTATCTATCTATCTGTTCTGGTTCATTGTCAGTCTATCTATCTATCTATATATATATATATATATATATATATATTTGTTATCCACAGACAGACTGTTTCGCTGTTTCACAGCTCATAAGTGTGGCTAGACGTCCGGTTGCCTCTAGCTAGGATCGGAACTTCTACCAGTAAGCCGTCGGCAGGGATGAAGGTGAATTTTAGCGTGTTTATTTTTAGATTTAGATAAACACACAGTGACTGACAGTGACTCAATTCTGCCGAAGAGTCATGCAATATTAGCTTAAATAGTCACTGTTTACAAACTCACACCTCAATTACGGTTCACTAGCTATCTATCTGTCTGTTCTGATTCATTGTCAGTCTATATATATATATATATATATATATATATATATATATATATATATATATATATTATAAATTAATAGATTTAAAATATGGTTTTACCGCTACACAGTGATAACCATGTTTCAGAAATGGAAGCTAAGGCACCTGAATTTAATTTTGTTATTAAACCAAAGACATTAGTTCCATTTCCTCCTCAAGCGAATTTTGGAGTAACTTACTTTTTAAAATTTACGGTTGTTAACGGCACAGGAAAGATTCATAGTTTGAGGGTTTCCAAGGTTACCGATAAATCCATTCATCTAGACAAGGGGTGGTAGAGGGTTCAATTTTTAATTTTCGTTGTATCAGTTAATTGAACAGTAATATATATATATATATATATATATATATATATATATATATATATATATATATATATATATATTACTGTTCAATAGCTATCTATCTTATCTGTTCTGCTTCATTGTCAGTCTATCTATCTATCTATCTATCTATTACGGTTCATTATGTATTTTGTTCGTTATGTTTGTTGTTTTTTTTGTTTGTTTGTTCTTTTTTTTTTATTCGAAATCACCCCAGGCAAGGCAGTAATGCCACTAAAACGCAAGGGGTTACAGGGTGTGGAAGAATTAGGAACAGAAACATTAATGATGAGCCGAAAGAGAAGAGAGTTATCAGGTGGCACAGTAGATAGTGATTGACATTGCATTTAAATTTTTTCAGATTAAAGTTGGCTGGAAAGCCTGGAGCTGGAATGGACTTCCACAAGCGAAAATTGTGAGAGAAGAAATCGTTAGCATAGAATTTACGTCCACATCTAGCTAGTTCAACACTAAATTTATGAGAAAAACCGCCCTTTTAACTCATGCTTTTTTTCCCCAGCTATGTAGGCTATTTGCCGTACATTTAATACTAATAATCAACAGTGAATAATGAATAAATACAAAATACCTTGGAGTAATCAATAATAAATAAATAATGAAGGAAAAATAAAGTCAGTTTCGGAAAACTGCGGTTCTCGGAAGAAATAAGTCGTCCTTATCGCTGCAGATTTGTCAAACCTATTAACGAATATAAACATATAAGTATATACCCAGTACTGGGTATAAATATATACTGGTAATAAAATATATAAAAAAGGCGGTTACGTTGTATTAGTCATGTAATTTTATATATTTCTTAAAATTATGTAATAATTCTTTTTAATTGAAGAAATGTCTACCCAAAACAAATCTTATATATATATATATATATATATATATATATATATATATATATATATATATATATATATATATATATATATGTTTGTATGTTCATATCTATCTGTCTATCTATCATCGATCTATCTATCTAGCCATCCATCGACACTTTCTTCTTCAATCACATTTAAAAACAAAAATAAATTTGTAATTTCACTGATTTTTTTTAATCCTATTACTTTGCAATGAAAGGAAAATATTTTTGTAAAGTTATTGAATTCAGACAGACACTAAAGAATAGATAGATAGATAGATAGATAGATAGATAGATAGATAGATAGATAGATAGATAATTAACAGACTTAGATAGATAGATAGATAGATAGATAACAGACTTATATATATATATATATATATATATATATATATATATATACATTGAGCTCCATTGTGTAAAAATAAAAAATATCTATAAGAACACCGGATTTTATATCTTACTGTTCTTTCTGTTTATTTATATATATATATATATATATATATATATATATATATATATATATATAGAGAGAGAGAGAGAGAGAGAGAGAGAGAGAGAGAGATAGATAGATAGATAACGTGATAAATTCGAACAAATGACGATTACAGAAAAAATGAACAAGTTATTTAGATACCAACACTGAAAGGTAGTTATTAGTTGTATTGTTCTGCGTAAATACGAAATAAATAAAAAATATAGTACATTTATGTTGTCAACTCAACAGTTTTGTTGTGATTTTCTTGAAAAGGAAAAAGAAAGGTTTTTTTTACATACCTTTGCATTTGGTAACAATAAATCCTGTCCAAAATGGTTATTTTTTATAGTAATGAAGAAAAAGTAATGCTTAGAACACTATTCGTTGACACTCAGCGAACTTGACACATTGGCAATAATGAAAACTGCTAAGTGGTATGACCAGGCAAGCGTAGATTTTGCCTTACAAAAATAATGTACAACAGAAACAATTAAAGTAAACCATAGCGTAACTTTTTTGTTGTTAAAAATAAATAAAAAAAACATTCATATATTTTTGATCATATAAAACTTACTCCATGATTATCATTAACCTCAATCAGATTGTTTTTATTTGAATTGATTTTATAGTAAGTACAGTGTAACCCGGATATAAGAGAGTTGTCGGGACCGGAGACGAAGTCTCTTATATCCAGGTGTCTCTTATATCAGGGTCTCTTATATCCGGGTTACACTGCCAGAAAAAGACTAAAAAAAGGGGCGCTAATGAGCTATTTAGCAAATAAAATATAAAGATAAGAAAATAACTCTTTCCAGTCAATTCAAATTAGTTTTTGAAATGCAGTGTAAAGTAGTTTTCTTATTGGAAATATTAAATTTAATCTCTCCGCTTGAAATTAAAAGTAAAATAAAAACTTCAAGAAAGATTTTTCATTTTTAAAACTTCATTTTAAACCTGAGGTACCTTTTATTTTTATTATAGAGGTACCAAAATGAACATTTTTTCCTCAATGAAAAAAAAACAAAAAACAACACACTCTGTTTGAAAATATTTGCCAAAAAATCAGGGAATTATCCAATTCAAACGAAATTTTCAGGAATTAATTATTAATGAATGAATAATTTAGTAAATTTCTGATTTTACAAAAAAACATCCGAGAAAATATTTTGTGGGTATGTTTCACACCACCTTTTCGATAGAGTGTATACTTTTTAATTAGGGGATATTCATCGAAATTTTTTAGTCATGTAAAAAAGTAATCCCTTTCAATAAAAAAAATTATGCATACGGAGAGTTATTTTGACATAGACTCTGTAAGAATTGTCCAAATGATCTTTGGATCGGAGCGCTTTAGTTAATTTTAGTTTATGTAATGGATGCATTCTTCATGTGCTGATTTTTTCAATCTCCGGTGATGAAAAAATGTATATTTATTATTAATATAAATTATAGATTTGTTATTATGCATCGATCACTATTTTATTAGCAACCGCACTAAATGTACGTTATTTTGTATTCATATATATATATATATATATATATATATATATATATATATGAATACAAAATAACGTACATTAGCAACCGCACTAAATGTACGTTATTTTGTATTCATATATATATATATATATATATATATATATATATATATATATGAATACAAAATAACGTACATTGAGTGCGGTTGCTAATAATATATATATATATATATATACAGTGTAACCCGGATATAAGAGACCCGGATATAAGAGAAACTCGGATATAAGAGAGATTTTCTCTGGTCCCAAATTAGAGCCATACTTACCTAAACAAAATAGACCAAACCCGGATATAAGATAAAGCCGGATATAAGAGACTTCTTCTCCGGTCCCGACAACTCTCTTATATCCGGGTTACACTGTATATATATATTCATATATATATATATATATAAATATATATATATATATTCATATATATATATATATAAATATATATATATATATATATATATATATATATATATATATATATTATGATATTACATCGAAAACATGTCAAAATCGCTGCACAATTGCATCTCGTTAGGCGATTGTAAACTAAGATTCATTGATATGCATCGAAACACGATTTCAGTGTAATATCCTAAAATAAATAATGTTGCTCTACTTTGTATTGAGCCCTCTTTTAAAGTAAATGCTACGAACGTTGCAATTGTACTGTATTTATTCTCATCTTACATCTATCTATCTATCTATCTATCTATATAAGAGCGGGGACAGAATGTCACTACCTTTTTAGAGGCTTGAGAAACATCCCCTAGCGATGTTTTCTTTTAGGAAAGTAAGCGGGGTAACTCCACAATATATATGTATGATAAAAATACAGTTTTAAAGGTATGCTATATTTAGGGGTTAAATAAATATATAATATAAATAAGTAAATATAAAGAAAATATGTGAAAATTTGGAAAACACAATACACGACAACAAATCAAAAACTGTGAACTCAGTCTGGATGAAAAAATAACTATTGTAGGGGCAGTAATAAATATATCACTAAATAACACCTAACATTTGGTACTATACTATGTTTGAGTATGAAACCAAAAGAATTAATAATAAAAGAAAAATTAAAAGTAATAAAATTACTTTAAACATAGTGTGACTGAAAAGTAACTCCCCATTTTAAAATACTTATATTTTTTTATTATCTATAATTTTCATGAGAAATGGATATATGGGAAAAGCGTTTTATTTAAAAGTCGATATGGGCTACCAGCTTCTCAAGCCGCCTAGAAATCGCGTCAAATGATTTCACCAGGAACTCTTGTTGTATACAATACATATCTTCTTGTATTCGCCCTTCAAGTTCTTCCAAAGTCTTAGTTTGCTATAGTAGACTTGCACGTTTAACCACCGCCAAAGAAAAAAGTCACAGGGTGTTAAGACTGAACTTCTGACTGGCCTCTCATATATAAAATAGGAAGTTACTTTTCAATCACCTTGTTGATAAGAATGATAATTAACAATAAAGAAAAAGTGAGATTTAAAAAAAATAAACATAGTTGAATAAATATGAAAAATCCCATCATGCACCAGAACAGGCGTTTTTGCCGCCAATGAAACAGAAATCAAATCTTCTCTCTCTTCATCTTCGACGGCCAAACGAAGCAGATGTCTGGGAACAGCATTCTGACAGACAGTGTGATTCCCACCAGATAAACATTTTTATTTATGTATACGTATATGTTCTTTAAAATATACAATTTTCACTGAAATGTATACGAAGGCATTTTATCGGTTTTTTGTTTACACTTATTGTGCTGTATCTTGTATATCATTTATTTGTAATTTATATATTTCCGTTGTGGAGCTGATGTCTTTTTAACACCCAAACAAAATTACATAAATATTTTTAAAAAAATAGTAGATTCAGAGATGACCGACGCATCACAGAACAACCCACAACACTATAATTATATTGCCAGACCAACATAAATTTCTAAATAAACTATAAGAACTTATATCAAAATGCTGACACGAAAACAAATTTTCACTACCTTCGAAAAACTAACAATGAATACAAAAAATGGATAAATAAAATAAACAAAATCTAAATCAATAAATAAGTAAACAAATTAAGTAATTAATAAACAAATTAACAAACAATGGAGGCGCATATAAACATAAGTAATTGTATAAATAATAAAAACCACCATAATAAAATAATCAATAATAAATAATGTATAAAAAAAGTTAAAAAGCAAAACTATAAAATGGCTACAAATAACTGCATTCGGATCCACAATTATTTCTATTCCATAGAATCTAGAATAATTTGAAGCATAACTGTTAGGATAATACAATAGACCTACCCACAATGCACCACTGACCAGCATATATAAATATTCGAGCCAAAACTCAATACACATGGACTGAAGATTGCGCTTAAGCATGAAACACACTATCGCCATTGTGTCATTGTCCTCTGATATATATATATATATATATATATATATATATATATATATATATATATATATATATATATATTTGGTTGGATTGATGTGAGTTTGTGACCCTGGGTTTCCCGCTTTTGTGATCGTCAGAGTTTGTTTGACGATAGCAAAAGCGTGGAACTCATGGTCACAAACTCACATCAATCCAACCAAATATGTTAGCTCTATCTCTGATATTGAGCGCTTTCTAATAAGTACCGCGCATATAATATATAAATAATAACAATATATTACACACATATATATATATTTTTATTTATATTTATATAGACACATTTTTCACATATATATATATATATATATATATATATATATATAAGTGGAGACTGAGGTCAGCACCAAGCGACAATAGTCTATTTCATGCTTGAACGTAAAATTCAGGCCTGAAGATTGTCTTCAAGCATGAAACAGACTGTCGCTGGTCGGTGCTGACCTGAGTGTCCACACACCTTATCCCTGATATTGGGCACTTTTACCCATAAACATAACATAGCTTAAAACTATATATTGATCATATTACAACTATATATATATATATATATATATATATAAGAAAGCAGGATTCAGGATTATTCTTCATGCACATTTGAACAGTTGTTTAGTTCATTTTAGTTAATTTATTTCATTCTTTTGTGTTACATTTTCCACATCGGTCACGTGTGAATACATCCTACCAGTTTAGGCCAGTCGCCAAGGTGTTTCCCTCCCACCACGTAAGTAATCTATCCCTTCCTCTGTGAAAAATGTAAAGTAATTTTGCTAAGTCATACAAGATAAACATTTTTATAGTTCTTATAACTATTTCCCACTCCATTCTGCATATTGAGCTAGAAAAATTATTTTATGATCAAATATGGCCAACCTTTTTCGACTAGTGGACCACATGAGTTATGGCTCACCACAAGGTGGGCCGCGCAACTAAAAAGATTCAAGGTAGTTTTTCGTAGTAGGTACCTCAAGTATTTTCTCTAGAAACGACCATACGTATAAACATCTGGCTTAGAAATGGGGAAAAACTGTTTTGTTTTGTTTTTTCTTGGAGAAAAGATTTTTTCTATGATTAAAAAATTGAAGTCTTGGCTAAATATTATCACTACTGACAGTGTGATTAACACATCTAGATGCGTGTGATTTATTAATAATTTATTCATTTGAAAATAAACAGATATATTCAATAGGAGTAGATAGGTTCATCTATCGCCCGGTTCACGCTACTCCCCGGTCTTTTGAACAGGACTAGATGTTTATTCCCTTTTTCCTGTTTAGGATTGTGTTTCTAGTTCCTTATAAGTTTTTTTTTTCTTTCTTTCACTTCCAGAAACCCCTTGCACATCAGTGCCGTTGAATTGATTTAAAAAAATATTTCTTCTTTAGAGAAGAATTATTATGAATGTTTCCTGTCTGAAAAGTAAAATGTGCTTACACGTATGATCTTCCATAGTGAAATACGCCAACGGTTTACATTGATGAAAATGTTACTTTCAGCGAAAGTTGACAAAATTCAATAAACATTGTACTTACCGTATATACTCGTGTATAAGCCGACTTCATGTATAGTACGACCCCTGAATTTTTTGCCTGAATTCCAACGGTGGAGTAATGGATAGCGGCTCGGATTGAGGAATCGGAGAGCCGAGTTCGAAATCCAGTCAGATCCATTACATTCACTTACGTGCTCTTGGGAAAGGCATGAATCCTCTTCTCCCCACCAGCTATGCGTAAATAGCAGGACAGACTGGGTTATCTAGCCTTGGATGGCAACTGGTCTACCGCAGAAAGAAATGGTAACCTACTGCAGGAAAAAAATGTCTCGTCAGTTATGTATCACGCATGGCACATTACTGACTGACAGGAAAAATGGTCATCTAAAATGCATGATTTTTAAGTTCCTCAAAAAATTACCTGTTTATAGTGTGAGCCCCTATTTTTAGCGTAAAAACTGATCATACAAACTCGCACGATACTCGAGTATATACGGTAGTCATTGTTGATGTATGAGAGAGTATGTGAGTGAACAAGTGAGAACGAAACAAAACAAAATTTTAAGAAACATTAATTTCCTTATGAAATTAAGCGGCCACTAAGAATACCTAAACGGGTAGCAACATTGAGCCTGGTCAGTACCTGAATGGGTGACCGCTTTGGGAATACCAGATGCTGTAAGTTTGGTTGTGCGGATGGTATAATGGCTCGGAATTATTATTCACATTGCCGAGTTCCAATTCCAGTCGAGTTCGTTATATTCACTTACGCGCAAATAATCTTAGGAAAGGTATGAATTCACCTCTTCTCCTCCCAGCTATTAATTAGTAAGACCTGTATCGTTCAAAAAAAATTCTTAAAAATATTTTCTGGCTTTAAATAGCCTACAAAAGGTTGATAAGCCGTAGAAAAAAGATCAGCCGAATGAATTCGTATATTTACCGTGTTTGAGTAGACTTCACTTTTTTATTTTGTTGTAGCTTTTTGTGGGAAGGGGGATAGTACAAATCTATGTCTACAGGCTTGTGCTTTCGAGAGTCTTGAAGAAAATGTACCTTCCGGCAGTTTTTTTTTTATCATTTCACGTCAAGCAAGGCAATAAAGCCACTATGACGCAAAGGGATTACTGGGTATAAGATAATATGAGAAAAAAAACATTATTAAGGAGAGAGAAAATTTTTAAAAAAAAGAAGATAGCGATTGACATTGCATTGTATTAGGATTAGGTAGTAATAACACCATACACTTTCCTCTATACTGAGTGAGTGACATAGAAAACTCTCTCTCCCTCTCTTCTGTATATTTCCTTTCGTTTCCTTCCTTTTATTGTTCCTATCCTCGGTAACGGACATGAACCCGGACTTAGTTTATGTGGGTCAGTGAATGTCATAAAAAATCACCCAATGACAACACGTCCCGCCAAAAATCAAACGGAAAACACGAATGTGTCAGCCCCAATAAAAAGAAGAAAACCACGTACGAGACTAGAGACGCCGCAGTGGAGAGGAACTTGATTCGAGGTAGCAGTTCGAGACGCAAGAGTTGGGGATTCATCAGGTGTGAGTTTGACCCTGACGTACACTCCAGAAGAGAAAGAAGAAAGGATGAATGCAATGAATTAATTTCCGTCAGCCAGAAGGAACACAACAATCCTGTATGAACTCTCAAATCACAAAAAAGAACTATGACGATAGTCAACCATTTTAAACACTGTAACCAAATGGAGATCAACAATAAATGGTACTATAGACAGTAAATTTGGCCTTTAATTCATCTCTATATACCATAGCATTAAAATTTTTGAAAATCAAAGTTGACTGGAAAGAAAGAAGCCGGAAGAGAGTTCTTTTGTGGAACTCTTCTTCCGGCTTTTTTAAATCTATGTGTATGTATGCATACTCATGTATTTATTTCTGATTGAAGGAAGTAGAAACTGATTTTAAATGCTTTGTACGCCACCGGGGAGGACAAACCTGATTGAGGGGCCCAGGCAGTACTTTGTGGCCCTTGCTATCCTATCAACATTTGCTTTTTTTTCTACCTACATTTATGGATATTACTAAGCACAACTGCCTATTAAAGGATGAAAACTTTTCGCGTATTTTGATGTCATTCTGAGGTCCTTTTGTTTTCGCCCAAGTCCGTGAATTTGTTTGGTTCATGCTAAGTCTCGAAAAAAACACGATATAAAATTCAATATTTTTTATTCATAATGTTGAATATGTTAAAATTATTCAACTTTTTAACCAGAAAAATCTCAAGTGGATGTTAAAATTGCTGCAAAACATTGCTGATTTATTGATGGCATGATCTATTATTACATGTCTCTAATTTGCATTTAGATACATTGTTTATATTTTTTATTTTTTTCTAATTGAATTTTTCACCGATATTGCATATGATCCGTTATTGTACATAATTAGTTTACAATAAAATTTGTATCTTATATGAATATTACTTTATGTAAATTAAGATATAGTAGAATGGGGACGTATCATACATTCGGGTGGGCGTATCATAGATTTGTGGGGGCAGGAAACCCTTGCACCGGCCACGTCTCTGATTATTCCTTACATTCTCGAATATTCTTCAAAAGAAATCACTTGGACATATACTGGATTTTTAAGATGTCCTTAAAGAGTTTTTAATTGTTTTTTTGTTACCATCCATCGAATTTTTTAACCTAACTAGGCGAAAGTGATTCTGATTTCAATTTTGTTTCAAAACTGTCTAAAAACCTTTTTTAAATACATAAAATTGTTTCTCTTTTTGTAGATTAATTTTTGGGTATTATGTTTTAAACAAAAGTAAAATTTAACTTCAAAGGAAAAAAATTGTGAACATTTTCAGTGCTAAGGAATGCGTTTCTTCAGGTTTGGTTTTGTTTTGTTTTTTTACCGGAGAGAGGACGAAGTAGATAACTCTCAAGGAAACTGAATTCAAAATGTTCAAAAAAGGATGTCGGAGTTGGCATTGTTCATGTAGTTGGACTTTCAAGCAGGAATAAACAGCATTTGTCTCTAATACAACAAACACTCAAACCCCCATCGGTCCTCTACAAGAAATACATTTTCAACACGTGGAGGAATTTTACATAAGGAATCTGATAACCATAATTGTGCGTAAACAGATGAGTGAAAAGTAAGAAAAATATTTAAGACTTTGTTGCTAGAAGTTTGTGTGAGTGAGAGAGAGAGAAAAAAGAGGGAGATTGAGAAATAGAGAGAAGCGTGCGAGTTAAATCTAAGAGGGGGTAAAGAAATTTTCTCCAGTGGGGACAAGGCTCGTATTGACGTTGTTACATTTCGTAGCAAAAGAGAGAAAACAAAAAAAAGGCTTATGTCGGCTCTTTTATAGTCCTGAAACAGCGACACCTAACGGGAGTCATGGCAAACTAGGTGAAAGGAATCCTCACAATGCGTTTTTTTTTCTTTCTTGGAAGCTCTTATCCTACCTATAATATTACTGCATGTATCTTATCAATTTATCATCATCTGTCATTAAATAAAGGAACGACCAGGGCTGTGGAGAAAGGGGAAAATCAGGGTACATTTTTCACATAGCAACACAAATAACCTTATATAAATAAATGATTTCATTCAAATTTAGCTTTGCTGAGTTAGTTAAATATATGTCGAACTGGCGTGGGCTTTGTAAAAGTATGATGTAGTTCGTGATGAAAAAATGTGGACGATGTTCATCTTTCAACAATTTTATGTCATACGGCCCAGCTCATGATTCTACACATTTCTCCCTGGGTTTCAGTAGTTCGAACAAAGTTCAGAGATTGGACTCTAACGTTCAATCTGTGCGTTCCTCATTGAAACTCGTTTCAATGAACAACGAAGTATAATTTCAGAACCCAGTTCCCAGTTAGTTGTTCAGTGCATGTGATTTGTAGGCGCTCACATAGCAGCCACATAAATTTGCGAGTACGAAGTCTAAACTTTGCCAAATTTAATTAGTTCTGCTTATGCATTCATTCACAGTTTGTTAACATATTTATTTATAATTTTTTTCATGGGTTGTTATCTTATTTGTTTTGTTTAAAATATGAGCTCTATTTAAAGTATATTACATTATCTGTGTTGTATATACTGCATTTTTCTAGGTGATTTTTTACAAGATGTTCGTTTTTAGTTTTCGATTTTTAAGTAACGCAGTAAAAATTTGTTTTCATGCCTACATTTTGAGATAGGTTCGGATCTTCCATTTAGCAATATGTGTTGGTCTGGGTAGGTTATTATAGATATTTTCTCCTTAAGACAAAGTTTACAGTTGTTGTTGTAGGCTGATGCTGTTTTCTCAATTTTTCATATTTTTTGCGTATTTTGGTTTCGCTTTATTTAGTTCCCATATATGTTTACAGAGGGTTGTGCTGTTCACATATCTACTATTGTAAACGCCCCGGTGGGGAAACGACGAAATAGCGGAACAATTTCTGTCCTTAGTTGCATGTACAGGTGAAGTTTCAATTTTGAAATGCAAATGAAAGGAGGAATATGCAAGCTATTACGGGGTCAAAAAATGCAATTACAAAGAAAAAAGTGACGTACTGTGTAATTTTTAATCTTCTACAGGACAATAAATGGCATTGCAGATAGAAAAAAGGACTTGAATCGATGAATATGTGGTGCTGTCGATTAATATAGAGAATGACATAGACAAATCATGTGACAAACGAAGAAGTTTTAAGGAGAAAAAGATCTACGAAGTAACCGCTGATTACAATAAGAAAGAAACAGATGAAATTTTCGGGACACATGATGAAGAAATATGGTTTCTTCTTCTATGTGTCGTTTCCTTTCGTAAGCGATCATGGCTCTCTACTGGTCCTGGGTATGAAGATAAACTACATCCGGCAGCAAGGCCTCTAATCAGGAGATTGGGGGTTTTGAGGATCGTGGAATTGTGACACTATTTGTTACTGGGAATCATAAGAAAGTTTTTTTGTTTTTTTAATAGGAGCGATATACTGACAAAACAAATAAATAAAAAGAGTAAACCCCGTGGGAAAAATAAGATTTTAATTCTCATGTAGACAGCCATCTAGATTGTGTGTCGGGGTTTTGAACAATGAAACACATAGGGTTGATGTAGATTTGAACTGCGACTGGTAAAATGCCAACAATGATTGACACTTGGGACGATCACACACACAGCTAAAAATACGGGCTATGAATGGAAAACATTTCTGCGTAAACAACGAACTTAGAATTAACCTTTACTGGTCGGAGGGTGGCTGAGGTAGCGGGCACAAATGAATCACCAAGGAAGGCGGAGGAGCCACCCACTGAGGAGGATTAGTGGGAGATGATAATAAGAGGAAGTGGAACTTATGCAAATCACAACGTGAGATAGGTCAGGACTTAGATCGAAGGGATCACTTCATCGATCAGCTGCGGTATTGGACGTCTTGGACAACCGGGGAGGGTGTAGGGCGATAATTGTTGCCGTGGACCAGAATAGACCCTGAGGACGTGTTATAGTAAAAGACACCTTGTGTCTAGATAATAGACTCTCCCATCTATTATAAATAGGAGTCAGTAGTCGTCGAATGGGGAAAAAAGTAGTCAGCGACCACAACTCGATTACTCTGCGTAACACTTTATTACAAGTTCTTAACGTTTCTGTACGTTTAACCTATTTAGGACGCATTTAGTCCGAATAGTTTCCACTAAGGAAATAACTCCACAACAACTTTTGGCGACGAGGATTCGCACTCATACGGAGGAAAAAAAAATTCGTTCGCCAATACAACTTTTGGCGGCGAGGATTTGCACTCATACGGAGGAAGAAAAAGTTCGTTCACCACAGTGGTTTTGACGACGAAATTCGCTCTCATAGGGAGGAAGAAAAATTTTGTTCGCCACAAATAACGTGGGCGACAAAGTCTCGGATTTACACTTTGAAAAAAAAATGGAGGAATGCAAAAGTCTATTCCAGGATTTTTTAAAGTTCCAGTTGGAACAACAAACGAAAATATTAGAACAACAAAATACATTCAAGATGCAGTTACAGGAGGAAACTTTCAATAGACAAATGCAATTCCAACAGAAAATGGAACAGATGCATGGGGAGTTTCAAAGCAAAATTCTGGAAATAACTGAGAACAGGAAAGAGAAAAGTCCACAAAATGATTCTTTCCCAGAGAATACAATATGGAATTCAATTGAAATATTCACGAACAGTCCAGATGAAGAGATAACTTTTGAAGAATATTATAAAAAAATATACGGACGTGTATAACGAGGACTGCCACTTGTGGTCTGAAGGAAAGAAGGTTAGGCTTCTTTTAAGCAAATTAGGAACTGCTGAGCATAACAAATTGGTAAACTACATTTTACCGAAAAAAACTAACGAGTTGATATTTATCGAGGCGGTAAATATATTAAGTGAATTATTTAGTCAAAAGACATCTTTGTTCCACAAGAGGTGGAAATGTTTGAATTTGATAAAAGATGACGAACATGACTATATAACGTACGCAGTCAATGTGAATAAGCATTGTGAAGAATTCAAGCTAGCAGAGTTAAGCGCAGACATTTTTAAGTGATTGGTGTTTGTTCAAGGTCTGGATGTTGGAAGCTTGAAGTTACCGGTCATAGTAACTGGCCGAAAACCGGTATGCTGGAAGTGTGAAGAGACTGGTCACCTCACCTCTTCCTGCCCAGGGAAGAAGGCCCCTGGTAGTCAAGCTCCAGTAGACCAAAATCCCCCTCTGACCGAGTCTGTCTCTTCCGCCTCGCCTGTAGTGGGCGTACCAGCTGCTGGGACCGGGTCGGTTAATCCTCCGGTTGGTATAACATCGAAAACCACATTCCCCAAAGAGCCTTCGCCCGCTGCTCGTGCAGTTGTGGAGAAGGGGAAGGGGGATGGCTGGTAGCTGGTAAGGCCAGAGGGAAGCGCCGGACAGCGGGTCCTCAGTCCCCTGAAACCCCAAGGGCGAAAGACACGAACATCCCCACTCCATCTTGCAACGCTAAGGGCGATGCCCCGGCCTCTCAGCAAACATTTGAAGACTTACAACGAAAATATGATCCAGGTTTTGAAATGACAGAAAAAATAAAGGCCCTAAAACAGAAGCTGCAAAGTCAAAAGCAAACCCAGCCTACTCCTTCCACGTCCTCTTCTCAGTCCGTACATTCACCGAAAAAGAAACCTACTCCTCCAACAACCCCGTCCAAATCTCGTCCTCTCAGCAGAGATCCCAGCCCGTACAAGCATAGGTCATTTTACATTCCCCTTCATAGTCCCAGCCCTTCCCCTGTTAAACAAAGTTCCTCCTACACACCTCTGCAGGCAACCAGTCCTTTCCCCTCTAAAAAAGCCGAAATGCCTCCTCCATCTACGAAACGGCAAAGAAGCCCTACTCAGGAGCCGAAAGAAAGAAGAAAAAAGGCCCAGAAACACATCTTCAATACGGGGGAGGATGTCTGCCATGTTTCGCCGGCTCAGGATGAGAAACCCCGGGACTACGGAAATAGAATTAAGGACCTAAAGTACTTACTTTCCATAAGTCAATATGCGGACCTAGATGCCGAGGTTCCGCAGAACTTTTCACAAGCAACAAGGGTCCTAACCGTTATAAGAACGGGACCGGGTGCAAAGCAAATCTGAGCAATGCTAGATGAGGCCATCATGGCTTACAAGATGGCCGTACCTATAGCCATTGTCCAGAACCAAAAACTCAAACAACTGAAACAATTTTGTGCTGGTGGAAGTGAATGGGGTAAGATCGAAGCCTTTCATTTTGACTCGCTCCATTCGTCAAGGTTGTCCGCTGTCTCCATTGCTTTACGTTCTTGCGTTGGAACATTTCCTGCGTAAGTTGAAGACGAATCGGGTCCTTCGCGGAATTTCCTTACCTGGTGCTACCAAATCGGCCAGGTATTCCGCCTATGCTGATGATGTTTCGGTCCTGGTGTAGAGTAAGGCCGAAATTAACGAAGTCAGAAAAGAAATCAAGGGATATGAGATGGTGACGGGGGCCAAGATCAACCGCGATAAGTCTGTTGGCTTGCGGTTGGGCTCGTGGAAGGGAGTTTCTCTTCCCGGACCTTTCCTCTGGACGGACGGGCCGGTCAAGATACTCGGCATCCGGTTCGGTCCCGACCTCCTGTTGGAAATGAATTGGTCAGAGGTGCGGGTGAAGGCCGAGTTTGCAGTACGTCTACCCGATTCTCCTTTACCGACTCTCCGTGCTTCCACTCCCGTCTAGCACTTTACTGGCGTTAGTGTGAGGAGGAGGTCGGCCGTACTCCTCGAGGCGAGGGCTCTTTCTATCGTGAATGCCGGATTGCTCTCAAGCGACACTTACGGGCGAAGGATGGCCTCTTCGACGTCCAGCCGATGTCTCGTAAGGCATTATATCAGGTATTAGTTAGGGGGAACGTTCAAGATGTTCTGATAGGCGAGCTCGGTCTAACGAAGCGGGAGGCTCGCTGCATATGGCCTTGGGCGCCCGGGTTGAAATGTCTCACTAACCCTGAGGCATCACTCACCTGGCTGGTGATTCGTGGGGCCCTCTGGGTCGCCAAAAAAATTGGTTCGGCGGGTTTGGTAAAGTCGTCAAACTGCGTTCGCTGCAGTGGGGGAGGTGGAGACCCTAGGTCACGCCTTTTTTCATTGTAGTGTCGTAGCTCCTTTGGTCAAGTTTGTTGAAGACATCATGGTTCGCATGCTTCGCGGAAAGTTTTTTGTCCTCGAGGTCAGTTCCGTCTGTAGCAATATAGCGCCGCCGCTAACCAAGGCTGATCACTATGTGTTCCTTTGCTTACTGGGGGTTATGCGAGCCGTGATATGGACGACGCGACAGAATGAATTCCATGGGGACGAGAAGTTTACCTCTTCCCTACTGATCTTGTTCTTTAAGCATCAGCTTAAAGTGAAGATCAGGACGGAAAGGAAGCGACTCCATCCATTGGAATTTGGCGAAAGGTGGGTGAGCCTTGCGCGTCTCTGCCGAGTAAATGGTGCTGACTTAGAGTGGCATTTTGATGCCGGTCAGGAGGATATTGTTTTTGCTGGGTTGAACACTAGCAACCCACCCCTTAATAGGTTAGTGTAGGTCGTTTTGTTGTTTTAGTTGGTTTTTTTTTCAAACTTAGCTAGGTTGTGTATGCGCATTGGCCCCTTTTATTTTTTGTCCCTATTTGTTTTTCTTTGAGTTTAATTCCCCATCCCTCCCATCGTTAGGTGGATAGTGGTGTCAGTTCTCTGGTAGGTGCGGGGCGACTTTCGTTTCGGGTATGTTGTTTCGTAACTGTTTTTGTGTTTGGATGAGCGTGTGTTTGAGTGAGTGGTTGGGATGCACAAATTTTTATATTTTTCTTTCCAAGTCCCGCATTGATTTCGTCCAGGGAACTGGTGTTACTGCTACATTTAGTTGCTTTGTGGGGGTTTTATTTCTAACAAAAATTTTGTTTAGTTTCTTGTATATAGTTCTTATACATTTGTAAATACTCATTGGGGATTTTAAATTGTTTTTTATTCCCCCCCCCACACACACACACACAAACATTGAACTGTATATATGGGGACTAGTTAGGACACCATGGAGTTTTTGAGGTATTATGGTGTTTGAGGTAAGAATGGTAAGTAAGACTGAGTTGTTTTGGTGAAAGGAATATTGTCAGTGTGTTTGGGTCAGTGGCTGCGGTAGCTAAGTTTAAACGCTAAGACCAGCCTTTTCCCTTTCCCCACTTCGGCCTTGTGCCATATTTGTACATTTAGTACAATAAATAATAAAAAAGTAGTCAGCGACCACAACTCGATTACTCTGCGTAACACTTTATTACAAGTTCCTAACGTTTCTGTACGTTTAACCTATTTAGGACGCATTTAGTCCGAATACAGTTTCCACTAAGGAAATAACTCCACAACAGGACGACAGAATCACCTCTTAATTGCTGTTGTTCCAAGGTCCACCTTGACTGTGAGGAGACTGTCCAGCATTCACTGCCATATAAGAAGACTGATATTACGTAACAGTTCAGTACTCTATTCTTTGTTTCTAAAGAATTTTCCTTTGCTCCTTTTGGAAGGCATTTTCACTATCACAATACGCCTTTGGGTTTCAGTGTCGTACATTCCGTCCAGTGTTAAAACATTTCTCAGATATTTCAATTTTGGTGCGGGTTTGATTTTTGTATCTCGGATTTGTAATTTGCATGTTGGACTGTTCCTTTTGCTGACAACCATGCATTCTGTCTTCTTAGAATTGATGCTTATTCCTTTCTTTTCGCTTCCCTTCACTGCCTTTTTGAGTTCTTGTAGTCTCCTTTCTGTAATTGCTATCAACACTGTGTCAACTGTATATCTTATGTTAAGATTGTAGCTGACAATAATGATTCCTGGTAGGACTAATTCTCTCAGAATCGCCTCACTGTAAACGTTGAATAAGTCCGCTGAGAAGACAGCCTAAAATGTAAAGCGTACCCTGAGGATAAGAGAAATAAGGAGCGAATAACAAGTTTGACTAAATGGATGACAACAAGTACAAACAAATAAGAAGGGAATTCATAAAGAATTAAGAATTGTTTCGATAAATAAACAACAGGATATTGTAGAGAATGATGAACGACTACATCTTCACAGAGAGAAAGGGGGCGAGAGAGCGCGCAAGTAGGGGAGATGAGAAAGAGCAAGAGGAATCGAGAAAAAGGAGGCGAGAGGGAGGAAGCGATCGAGAGAGAGACAGCAAGAGGGGGGAGATGAGGAGAGGGAGTAAGAAAGAGTGGGAGAGACGGAGGGGGGAAGGGGGGCAGGGAGCAAGAGGGGAGGCAGGGAGCAAGAGGACATGAAGAGGAACGAGAGAGAGAGGAATCGAGAAAGAGGGAGCGGGAGAGAGAGAGAAAGTGTGGGGGAGAGGGCTGAAGAGGATCAAGTGGGAGGGAAGAGAGGTAGAAAAAGGAGGAGAGAAGGAACGTGAAAGAGTGGAGGGGGCAGCGAGGGAGCGAGTGAAGTCAATGTTCAAAACTAACTTCTGCGAACACCTTTTTTTTAATCATTTCACCCCAAGCAAGGCGATAATGCCACTAAGACGCAAGGGGTTAAAGGAAGTAAAAGAGAATGAGAAACCAAGAGATAAACTTCTATTCCTTTTCAAAAGATGGAGTATATACGAAAACAGATAAATTATGCACGCATATGTATCATTTAAGATAAGACCCTACTCCAGTGAATCAATGGTCTCTCAATGATATTAGAGAAGGAAAAAAAGATCAAGAAAATAAACAGAAAGGAAAAGAGAGTAAGAAAAATGTATTTATTCAAGGTGGTCTGACCTGAATTCACTCATCTCTACTGTCGTATTTTAATCAAATGTCCTTTCAGATATTAAGAGCCGTGACACATTACAAAGGATGTTCGAGTCATAAGAAAAAGGCGTATATTTCAGTAGTTGCCTTTTAAGCAATATTTACATTATATATATATATATATATATATATATATATATATATATATATATATATATATATATATATATATGCACACAGGTTTCTTTGTTTATTATATATACACATACATTATATATATATTCACACACACATACAAGTTTCATATATATATATATATATATATATATATATATATAATTGATTATTTTTCAAAAATGTATATATATATGCACATACATTTCTTTGTTTATTATATATACACACATACATTATATATATATTCACACACACATACAGGTTTCATATATATATATATATATATATATATATATATATATATATATATATATATATATATAATTGATTATTTTTCAAAAATGTATATATATATGCACATACATTTCTTTGTTTATTATATATACACACATACATTATATATATATTCACACACACATACAAGTTTCATATATATATATATATATATATATATATATATATATATAAACACACACACACACACAAATGCAAGTTTCACTGAAGTCCAACAAGAGACAAGGCACACCGATCAAGTTATTTCGCCAACAAAACAAATTCATGAATAATAATTACATCGGACATACCACTACATGCTTATCAAGAAGGCTTACTTTACATTTCTTGAATCATAGCTCCATTAGGACCCATTTATAGACACATGGAGATCTGCCAACCACTGTCAATATAATACTTGTGGAAATATGACAATAATAGTCTTATCTACATGCAAAAAAATGGTTAAGAATAATGGAAGCATTAATAATAATAATAAAGCAGCCAACCCTCAGTAATATCAATTATGAGCAAGGCCACAACGAGCTAACCGTGCTCGGAAATTTTTTAAAAATTCATCCTTGTTCTTATATATATATATATATATATATATATATATATATATATATATATATATATTCAGTTAAAACGAAACATCCTGGATAATGGCTAATAGAATAGTCGAAATACTTATATGAGCACAAATAAAATATAATAAAAAACTTAATCACAGCGCCTTGTCTCTTGTGGGATTGCTGTCCAAATGCACAAGGCTAGCTCGATAGATAGATAGATAGATAGATAGATAGATAGATAGATAGATAGATAGATAGATATGAGCAGACTGTGATAGATAGATAGATAGATAGATAGATAGATAGATAGATAGATAGATAGATAGATAGATAGATATGAGCAGACTGAGATAGATAGATAGATAGATAGATAGATAGATAGATAGATAGATAGATAGATATGAACGGACTGAGATAGATAGATAGATAGATAGATAGATAGATAGATAGATAGATAGATAGATATGAACGGACTGAGATAGATAGATAGATAGATAGATAGATAGATAGATAGATAGATAGATATGAACGGACTGAGATAGATAGATAGATAGATAGATAGATAGATAGATAGATATGAACGGACTGAGATAGATACATAGATAGATAGATAGATAGTGGATGTGAGGGTGGTGTAATGGAAACCTATTGGGAATGAACAATCGGAGACCCCAATTCAAATTCCACTTCGGATTCGTTGCATTCACTTAAGTGCAAATACCACTGAGACAGGAAGGAATCGTTCACCTCTGCTCAGTTATGATATTAAATAGTAGAATTTTTATCCGGAAAATGTATTGCTAACTTTTTAACAGAATAATCACACGTAGAAAAGAAGAATTATTCTTCCAATCCAAAATATGTTTCAGTCTTTAATAACCCACAAAACGTTGACAGGAGTTTAAAAAAAACAAATCACTCACTCATATATATATATATATATATATATATATATATATATATATATATATATATATATATATATATATATATATATATATATATATATAGTTCTACCAGATGCTTGTGTCTACATAAAACTAAGATTAACGGATTTGGGTGTTGATAATACTATTATATCATATTTACGCTCTGACGGCTTTGGCACTGAGCCCGGTTGAGCTCTCTGTGAAGAAGTGTGAGTTTGTAAACAGTGACTATTACTGCTACTAATGCAATACTCTTCGATAAAACGAATTGAGTTCTCTCTTTCACTGGCGTTTTTATCTAAAAATAAATACGCTTAAATTCACCTTCATCCCTGCCAACGTCTTAGGGGTAGATTCTCCGACTGACGACAATTCAGCCGGGTTTCGATCCTAGCTAGAGGTGCACTGATAAGCTGTGATACAGCGAAACAGTCTGCCTGTGGATGACACTATATATATATATATATATATATATATATATATATATATATATATATATATATATATATATTTGAATTGGACAAAGTGCGACAATCTATTTAAAGACATTTATGATATGTTTAACGTTCTTTTTATAAAAAGAACGTTCAACATTTCATAAATGTCTTTAAATGAATTGTCGGACTTTGTCCAATTCAAAAATATATGACGTCATTTGTTTACATTTGATACGCTAGAGCAGATATGAATAGAAGAGATTCATGGAAGATTTAAGTTTAAAGATAGTAAAATTGACCTTGCTAACCTTTTTTTATATATATATATATATATAATTAATAATCAGTAAAATTACCTAATATGGGGAATAGCATATTTCGGCAGACGAAGATATCGGTTGTCTGTCTTATCAACCCCGGTGTGGACTGAGTTCGTGTCTATACAGTTAGGAGTGGCACGAAGTAGAATTTAACTGTGAAAGCTAAAAAATAACCTGTCGAAAATACAATACAGAATTTATTCATTTCAATGTTTCAGTCAGACGAAAAGCACGAGACAGGGGTCAGGGGAGGGTCGAAGGTAATTCTCTTAAAGGGAAGAAGTTTTATAAAATTAAACCCGAACACTAACCTTATAATATTAATTTGGGGTTATATAAAGAATGTAAATTTTAATTTAAAATTAAAAGAGGAATTAAAAGGGGACAAAAATTAAATTTAAAATATAAAGATAAAAGGATGTAAGGGATTAATGGAACGAGCGTTGGGAAGATATTAAAGGATGGGAAAGTTTATAAATTATATTTAATATTGTCTAAAGAGATTATAGAGGGGGAATTAAATATAGAAATTATAATTAGCTAAACTGTCGACATTTGAAGAGTTAGGGGAAGTGAATATTATGGAAATACGATAGCTAATTAAGTTAAACTTATATTATGAAAATTTGAATTTATTTTTATGTCAACATTTTAACACTAATTCATTAATCTGATTCAATAGTTGGCTTTGATTATTTTATTTTATTATTCTATTTTTTTCTTCTAAACATAAGTCACACCTCTCTCTAAGACTATTAGGAGTACGTGTGGAAACTATAATTTTCCAAACTATCTGTGGGCTCAAAACTTTCTCCTTCAATTACCAAAGAATGTTTTAAAGAATTGTCTGGTGTTTTAGTTTCGGATTAGAAAATGAGGGCCTATGGGTATTAAAATCTGTTTCCATTACCACGTGGAAATCCAATGTAAACATTATAATTTTTCATATTTTCTTTGGGGGAAATGATCAATTGAGATATATATATATATATATATATATATATATATATATATATATATATATATATATATATATATATATATATATATATATTGTTAAATATAACAAACAACGAATGCCTATTATGTTTGATCATGAGCCGTTCTAAGCTTCGTATATGGCTTTAGTTTCAGGAGAAAATAAAGACAAAAACTGTCCAACATTTGTATACTTTTTTATTATGCAGTTCCTCGATCTAAGCTTTTGCCTCACATAAGCCAACATCAGAGTGGTTAAACAGACATTACAACAGGGATGTTCACCATCAAAGACGACATCCTGTTATGTTGATATAGAAGTTTGCTATGCGACGATAATGGTCGCGGAATAACAGACGCAGGTTGTAAATTCGCAATGCGCTTCTATGACGTTGTCCATGACAACGTGAGAGAAAGAAATATTATCAACAGAACCATGTGTTTAAATGCATTGTAATATGTTGTGACTGTTTTGAAATTAAATTTTGTTGTTTTAATGTAGATAGCCTCCAATGGAGGCCATCTAAAGTTTTTGTCTTTATTTTCTGCCGAAACTAAAGCTACTATACGAATCTTAGAACGGTTCATCATCAAACATAATAGACAGTCATTGTCTGTTTTAATTAATAATATATGTTTGAAAAATGAACTGCTGCCCCAATACACTAAATTCATATATATATATATGTGTGTGTGTGTGTGTGTGTGTGTGTGTGTGTGTGTGTGTGTGTGCAGGTATGCAGAAAAATAGGAAAGAACACCTTAGGTAAATAATCCTGTGCTCCATACAGAAGTAGAGCTTATATTATAATATTTTTTTAAATATGATTCCTTTGCTACATAAGAGCTCTCATCATATTTTTTAAAAAAATATTATAATTATATATATATATATATATATATATATATATATATATATATATACATACATTTACACATATATGTGTTTGTGTGTGTGTGTATATATATATATATACACACACGCACACACATTTACACACGCTCTATCTGTGATATTGAGCACTTTATCCCATAAATATAGCACACCTTAAGACTATATTTCTTCACACATATATATATATATATATATATATATATATATATATATATATATATATATATATATATATATATATATATATATTATAAGTTAACTGATTTAAAATATGGTTTCTTCGCTGCACAGTAATAACCGTGTTTCAAAAATGGAAGCTAAAAACTTTAAATTTAATTATATAATTAAATTAAATGGGAGCTGGTAATATACATACTAATATTTGAAATGAAAAAATAATTTTAAATAATGTAAGTAATTCTTTTACATATACTTGTTTTTAAAAAGAAATATAGTCTATTAGTAATTAAGAGTAAAAATATTTTTAAAACTGTAGTTTAATAAAACGTATTCTAAAACAAACACACATAAAAAAAAATTAAGTATACAAGAAAAAAATGACAAAAAACTTTGTCGTTATTAAAAAAAACAGACGATATGCATTTAATGGATGTCAGAATTTGTTGAAAAATACACCCCTACCCTCCCTAAACTTAACCTCTTTTTCGAACGTAACTCTTAATTGATACAACAATAGTTAATAAAAATGAACATGCTACCGCCCCTGTCTGAATGATTGGATTTCTCTGTATCCTTGGAAACAGTAAATTATGAAGTTATATGTGCGTTTAAAACTTTAAAAATAAGTTATTGCAATATTCGCTTGAAGATGAAACGGAACTAATGCTTTTAATTTAATTATATAATTAAATTCAAAGATTTTAGCTTCCATTTTTGAAACATAGTTATTACTGTGTAACGAAAAAAACATATTTTAAATCAGTTAATTTGTAATATTTATGCTCTGTATATTTACATTGAGCACTGTTTTGTAAAAAATAAAAATTTAAAAAAATAACAATATGATATACCGTAAAACAAAACAGACAAACAAACAAACAAGTCAACTTCCCACCCAGATGTCCTGGGAAGGAAACGTTGAAAAAATATCAGAGAGGGTTTACAGAATTGTACCTCGTGACATCAGAAAAAATTACCAAGCTGGACAAAATAAAATGTGCGTTGTTCCTGCGCATGACCGGAGAAACGGAAATAGATGTATACAATGCCGTAACATTCATTGACACAGAAAAAGAAAAATATGGCACTAGTAAGAAAGTTCCAGGTTCCTGTCGTTTCTAATAGACATACAAACACAAACAGGAAGATGCGAGTACGATCATTTAAAACATAGTGTTGGGTTTGTAAAATTCGTCCGCTCCTATATAGAGAGATTGGTCACATGATCTTAGGTGATGTCTCTCATTGGTTAATAAAACCAAGTGGGTTCAGAAAAATCTGACCACCGAGAGAGAAGAGACCGGACCTGCTCCAAAGTAACACAGAAGAAATTCTCTCCACCGCCAACGGTACCAGTTGCCAAGGATTTTAAAGTTAAAAGCTACCTAGCCCTATTTCACTCCACCAGATGGGTCAGAAAAGGACATAGTGTGTTTATGTTAACCGTTGTATTCATAGGTGTAAATAAATATCTTTGTTAGATGTTGATAAAGTATTCTTCTTATTTGTGTCAGTCCCAAAGTAAAGTGGGGCTAGAACAATAAATTGGTGACTCCTGACTTAGATATAAACAGTAATATTACGATTTTATTCAAGTAATGTTTGCATCTTTACTGTTAAAATAGTGAAAAGTTTTTTTTTTACTTCTGTTCTATGTTGAGCGTCACAGACACCTGTGTAAGGTGTTCCTCTCTTCGCACGTCTGAGAAGGATACGCAAAGTATCGAAATTTTCTTACATTATTCGGATCTTTATCCTCATCTTCATTGACATATTCACAACGTTTCGGCCGTCGTACGCTCCAGCCTTCTTCACGTGATTGGAACCTCGAACCGAACACTTTATTTCGTCCATCAGGGTAGATTGTTCTAGTTCCACGTGTCATGCCTCTTTCGGATGTCTCAGTTATTTCCCTTTAATTCAACTCTCCAATTATTGAACTCACAACTCTTTGGGTCTAGTCACTGGATATAACCAACATCTTTATCAACTGGGCCATGTGTCCTTGAGGGCATCTTAGCATCATTTTTTGGGACTTATAAACCTAATGTCTCAGAAACCATTTTTACCAGTGCTCATATTGCAATTTTTCCGTTGTTATTATTGTAGCATTTTTTACCAGAGCTTATATTGCAATTTTTGTTGTTATTCCTTGCTTTTCACTAGTAGTTCTTATTACTGGTTCCCATATTGTATTCATTTCTATGCTTGGTTGGCTCAGGAGATTTTTTTCGAAATTCCAATCACTTGAAGAAGGCCGGAGTGTACAACTGCCGAGACGTTGTGAATATGGCAATGAAGATGTGATAACAGTCCGAATAATGTAAATAATGTAAGTGATAATAATACCTCATCTCAGAGATATAGACATATACTGAAATTTTTTTGTGATATATTATCGAATGCATCATAAAATATTTAAATTTAGTATTGTTTTTCTCCCGAAAAATACAGGAAAAAACACTTTTCGCTGTATCCCTATTTTTTCCGGTCAACATTTGATGGAAAAATAATAGTATGACACGTGACCGTGTCATTATGGGAATCAGCGGTGACAAGACAAGAAGAAGACTTAATGACTTGATCAACCCAAATCTGAAAAAAGTAGTAAATGTCTGGCAAATTGACGAAATAGCTACCAGAAGTTTCCAACATACTTTCAGTAAGAGCGATAAAATTCACCCACGAAACACGAAAATACGGCTGGACAAGAAAAGAAAAACCAAAACGAATAAAAACAAATGTGGCAGATGAGGATATCGCCACATGGAGAGAGCACGGCCGGTAAAAGGACAGACGTATAACAACAAATGTGACAGATGAGGATATCGCCACATGGAGAGTGCACGGCCGGCAAAAGGACAGACGTGAAGGAAGTGCCTAAATGTCGGACAATTTTAAAAACATGTACTGATCAAAGAATACTGAACGAATCTGCTAGAAGGGAAAACGGCTGTCATTCGTATGTAGTTGATAGTATAGAAAACGCACGTGCGACACCCGAATGACAGTGGACAGTGAGCTTGTCACTTCAAGGCATCAAAATGCCACTAAACTTGTCACAGAGAGCGACGTCAACATCTCACTGCCGAATTATTTAAAAATAAAACTGAAAACCAAGCCCAAAATGTGCCCAGCAAAAATAAAATTAACATCGCATGTTGGAGACATAGTTCTGGCAAAGTGGACAAAATAATAAAAAGAAAAGGTACGTCCTATAAAATTGCTTTTACTTACATTATTTACATTATTCAGACAGTTATTATTCATCTTCATTGCCATATTCACAACGTTTCGGCCGTTGTACGCCCCGGCCTTCTTCAGGTGATTGGAATTTAGAACCGAACCCTTTATTTCATCCACTGGGGCAGATTGTTCTAGTTCCATGTGCCATGCCTCTTCTGGATGTCTGCAACAAATTGAGACTTCAAAATTTCAACCCCATTGTCCACAAGTGAATTGTCTCGCTGAAAGAAAACGGTGGAAAACCATGAAAATATTCTACGGAAATTCGGGGAGCCATTGCTTGGATTCTTAATCCAACACAGCCCGCCAGGCGATGACGAATTGTCTCCTGTATAAATGTTGATGGACAGAAAGCTAAGAAACAACCTACCCACAACAAATAAACAAAAAAAAAAGAGCGCCTATTGGAAGAACCAGACAAAAATATTGTTTCGACCGACGGGGAAGTCAGGAACTAAAAACACTAAACCCAGGGGATGTAGTTCGTACCCGAGACCCAGATGGAATGAAACTGGTGTAGTACTAACAGAGTTAACGCTCAGAAAATTCTTTCTTTTACGTCCTGGGTAAGACGATAAACTACATCCGCGTCCTGGGTAAGAAGGTAAACTACATCTGCGTCCTGAGCAAGACGATAAACTAGGTCCAACAGTAAGCCCTCTGATCAGGAGGTTTTGAGGAGCGTGGAACCATCTCTTAATTGCTGATGTTCCCAAGTCCACCCTGACCCAGGGTGGTAGCACCTGTTAGGGTCCCAGCTATGGGCAAATAGTTAACAACAAAATTTGTGTAAAAATAGGTTTTAATACCAGAAATACTTTGTAAAAGAAAACATTAAAAAAAATTACTAACAATAATTTTTGAAGGAAAAATTATTATTGGCAATACTTTAAAAAATACCAGCAATACAAACAGCTTTACATTAAAAAAAAAAAAGACATTACCAGAAGTAACGCCCAGAACATTCTTTCTTTCCAGATTTCTTGAAGGAAAAATATTTTTTTGTTCCAGATTTCTTGAAGGAAAAATATTCTCAGAAATAGATTTTTGAAGAAAAAATATTCCCAGAAATAGATTTTTGAAAAAAATATATTATCAGCAATAAAAAAATTTGTCGGCGTTAAATAGCCCATTGAGATTGATATACCGTAAAACAAAATAAACCAAACCAATCTAAACCAAAGAATACACATTCTATTCATACGAATCTATCCTAAAAATGCTGTCGGCATTAAATAACCCATTGAGGTTGATATGCCGTAAAACAAAATAAACCAAACTAAACCAAACCATTCTTTCTTTTTATGTGCCATGTCCTTTCAGGACGTAGGCGATCATGGCTCTTCGCCTCCCTCTATCCCTTCCCTCTGCTTCCTCCCCCCAAACCACGTTCTGTCATCCACTTGCTTCAGCCCGCCAGATATGTCACGCGTTGTTTTCCTTTGTCTCTATTTACTTCTATTCCACCCGTGAGTGTCAGATTCTCCAGGCCCTCCTTCCTCACTGTGTGTCCCAGAAACTTCAGCTGCCTCTTCCTGATTCACCGTTCAAAATCAAACATGTGGCTTACTAAAAATGAGGACTCCTTATGATGACCACCTCCAAACACCCCCCACCCCCCCGGACGACGACGACGTTGATGAAAATCAAAATCAGTTAGTGCATGAAACAGCATTAGTACACTTAGGTGAGCAGACACAAAAAAATCGTGTAACAGACTTACTATTATTATTAATGGAAATAAGTCACTAGTTTAACAAGTTTCGGGAAATAATGGAAATGATTGTTTATTTTTCGAGGTATGAAAATATATGAAATATTGAGTAACGAAAAAATGTCGTTCAGTTTTTTTTTTAGTAATAATGGAAAATATTAAAAATATTTTTTAATAAAAAATAAGCAAGTGTATTATAGGTCTTTGTGAAAAAAAAGACAGTTTTTGTTTCCTTTTCCAGATATGAAAATAGAATATATGAATAACGAAAAAAAATCGTTGTTTTTTTTTATGAAAACGGAAACCATTACATTATGAACAAATATGCCATTGGCTTTAGTAAGAGTTCGGTGAATAAGGTAATTTTTTTACCTCTTTGTAGAGATATAAAAACAAATACAGTATTATTGAGTGACGATAAAATTGATTTTTTTTTCTAACTAAAAACAAGATTTTTTTCATTTTCGATATTAGCTTTTTCATTTTCATTTCCATTTCTTTTTCATTTTCGATATTAGCTTTTTATTTTTTATTTTTTTCATTTTATTTTTCGGTATTAGCTTTTTCACTTTTTTTCATTTTCGATATTCTTTTTCATTTTTTTTTCATTTTCGATATTAGCTTTTTCAACAATATAATTATCGTTTTGTTCCACAATCTTTTCTCAATTTTTTGTTTTGTTTTTTTCACACAAATTCATGATTTCATTATCCCAATAATTGCTGTAGATGCACTTTGCAATTCCTAGTTTGTTTTTTTTTTCTTAAGAGAATTCTACAACAACGGATGACCTGGCATCTCGGCTTCAGTCAGTTTCGCACAACTTCCCTTTGTCTCTTCTATAAGTATTTTCATGGTAATTGTTCTGTCAGCTTTCCTCGTTGGTACATCGACTTCCAAATTTACGCGCAGTGCTAGATTTACAACTAGATTTCATCCTTTTACTGTTAAAATTGCTAGTTGTGACCATAAGTTATATACCAATTATTTCTCGCACTTCTTGCTTGTTCAAGCTTGTTCAAGCTTCCTGCTTTCCCGTCAACTATGATCTTCAAATATTCAAATGCAATGTGAATCGTCATCTTCTTTCTTCCTGAACTCTTTTCTTATATTACCCCACGCTGTTTCTATCACACTCAGTAACACCTTGCATCCTAATGGTTTTATAGTCTTGCTTGCAGTGAAATGGTGTTTTTTAATTCAAAATTTCAGTACTGGTGAACATAGTGGATGGGTGAAACACGCCCTGGGTAATTTGTAACATTATTTGTCTAGTCACCAGGAAACGTGCGGTCTAATTTTATGCTGGTGAATGATTATTCCCTTTGCACATTTTATCAGCGTCTGCTTTAAAGTCATCTAGAATGTATTGATAGGGAATCTTTCCAGTTACATCATATATACTCTATCACCTTAGTACGATTAGTGGTAGTTCATTTCTCTTGCCGCACGTTAGCTTACCTTTCACATTGTTGTAAAGTACCCACTTTTCATCGACAGTAATAATTTATTTCAAAAATGTAATATTTTCATTACGTGGATATAACACATTAAATAGTCTAAAATAACCAAGCTCATAGACACCTAGGTATGGTGTAATGATGAGCGAGATTGAATAGAGAGTTATATTCTCCCTATACTTGTAGCCTTGTGCCAAACTATGTTTAGTAAACAACGACAAAAAAACGTAAATAAACTTGATTTGAGTATTTTTTAGTATGTTGACTATCTCTCGATTCGTTAGTTGTTCTCAAGTAATCTTTTAATCATCTAAGAGAACCATTTTTTGTATGGCTGAAGCTAACCTCAAGGAGGTTGACTCGTATATATATATTTAGTTGGATTGGTGTGCTATATATGTTAGCTCTATCACTGATATTGAGCACTATATTGGCGGTTAGGTCTCGTTATTTTACATTTGAAATGGTTTAATAATGTTTTTCCTCATATTATCTCACACTCAGTAACCCCCCCCCCCCTTGCGTTTTAGTGGTTTTATTGCCTTGCTTGGGGTGAAAAGAAAAAGTTATCCCTTTACATATTTGCTGTCAGCTCTTTATACTAAAGTTTACCCGGTACAAAGTTTGAGATTCAGTCGAGGTAACAGTAGACAAAATGGTAATGTTGAATAAGATGTATGAAATGAATACAAGAGGGAATGGTAAGAAATTAATATTATGATGATAAGGAGGAAATGTCTATTAACCTTTGTTTTGCATAGGTCAAGATTGAAGTGTTCAAGAAAGCAACCACACAGGAGTCTATTCCAGCAAATGCAAGTTCTAGAAAAAATTGTCTGTTGGGAAATTTCTGCTTACTTTTGGAACACAAAGGAAATGAGAATGATTCATCTCCATGGAAGTGGCATGGTCTGTCCTAGCTGTAAAGGTCTGAACGGATGGAACTGAGGAGTGGTGATCATCTGAACATTTGCCATGGAAATAGCGTTAGTATAGCATCAAGGTTTCAAGTTTGCATCTGCGAGAAAGAGGCAGCTGACTGAAAAATAACTCTCAATTATAAAGCATTGCTCATTGAGAAATCTCCACTCCTGACACAGTCTCCATAAAGTACACATATTTTTACCTTTCTTAAAATAACAAAGTTAATATGCTAAAAAATGTATGTTAATTCCAAATAAAATTTATTTAAGTTTTGTTTATCTCTATCTATAAAAGGCAGGATGTGTGTGTGTGTGTGTGTGTGTGTGTGTGTGTGTGTGTGTGTGTAACGAATGCACGGCCGCAATTTTCGACGGATTTGCACCAAAATTTACTCCAAGTTAGCGAAAAGGCCAAGACCGACTTTGCATTTCCCAATTCCCATCGATACTGGAAATAATAGATATTTTCGTGCTTCTACGGCAGTTTTCATGTAGCTTGAGGCCATTTTCTACTGGCCAGAGTGAGAGCCTATAGCTGGCTGCCACGAATAGGCAGGAAGATTCTATTGGCCAGCGTGAGACCCAACAGCTGACTGACACGAATGTTAACTAGCATGCAAAAAAATCGATAGGTGCATTCGTCACAAGTGGGAAAAAATTTAAATCTGCATGGCACTTTACTCCAATTGGCTCATTCGCTTGCTTAAACTCAACATTGATTCTGATTCCGCAGAACTGGGTTGGGTGTGAATAAGTATTTGTTGTTAACATTCTTTTTTCATTCAGTTTTTCCAGTTACGAGTTCTTTCTTAAAGCTGATCGTTTTGTGTTCATTTTGTTTAGTTCTTTTTTCGTAACAGATTTAATGTTTAGTATAGAGCTTAGAAAAAATTCGCAGTGTGAGATAGGCAAGAAGTAAGGCATGTAGCAACATCAGCACGGCAAAGGACACTCCTTTAAAGGCAAGGAAGGGCAAAAATATTTTAAGTGAAGTGATAGCGATTGCTGTATAAGTCGTACGATTTTTTAATCAAGCACGGCAACGCCGGGCCATGCTGCTAGTTCATATATAAAACTAATCTTTTTTCTTTAAGAAAAACTGTAAATTATATGATGTGACTTTCATATTGAATTGTTTCTGTATACTTGATTTCCTCCGTACCTCAGCCACGAACACTTGCCGTGTTCTGCAGCTCTGTCCTCTTGGCAATTCAGATCCTGCGGTGGTGTTTATAGATATCTCTTTCGTCTCTCCCACCAGTCAAGAACCT
>OZ038494.1:93351528-93421528 GCA_964036315.1 Acanthosepion esculentum | reverse complement strand
AACCAAAAAAGTTTGCGGTACCTCTCTTCTTTTTAATATACACACTTTTCTCTCGTTGGAACCATTATAACCACTTCATTTTACTATATTTGAAAAAACTTTGTCCTGAAATTTATCCATGAAATTAATCAAAAGAATAAACTACCATCTTTAGACTCTCGTAATAACAGATTCACTACTTCGTTATAAAAAAAAAACAAGTAGAAACTCTGGCCACCTTAATTTTATGAGAGAATGTACACAGATATAAAATAGACGTTATAAAAAATTTCCTCAGGCGAATTCATTCTTTCGTACACGTTTCTTTAAAGAACTTAGCAACGTGAAACAGATACTAGTTAATAACGGTTTCCGGACTACCTCATAGATTACTAAATTAGACTATTTCTTCCTAAGGTAACCGATAGCAACATTGAACGTACAGATAAGAACAATAACATTAATATATTCTATAAAAAATCAATTAAAAGCACGTTAACTATAAGCAGGATGAAGTTTCTCTTAGAAACATTATAAAGAAATAGACAACTCCAGTCAACAAAAACAAGAAAATTAAATTACTATAAAAAAATTAAAACAGCTAACCTTATAGTCAACAACAACAACAACTCATCTGCAAGATCCAAATTACAGAGAACCAATATAATATATGAATTCACATGTCCTTTAAGGAACTGCCTTCCTGGTTAAACCAAATCCATAAATAATTATATTGGACATACCACTACATGCCTATCAAGAAGACTCACGTTACACCTCTCTGACCATAGCTCAATTAGGACTCATTTAAACGCACATTGAAACCTACCAAACTCCATCCACAACTTACTCGTTGATAATACAAATATAATAGCCTCATCCACATGTCAATAAAAGCTAAAAATAATGGAAGCGTTGATAATAATAAAAAGGAAAAGCCAAAACTCAATAACACCAACTATGAATACAGCCACAATGTGCTGACCATGTTTGGAAAAAAACACTCTCATCTCTCCAAATACATATAGAAAAATCTACACATTCAGTTAAAAATTAAAAATATCGTTGATAATGGCGAATAGAATAGCCGAAAGGGCTTGGAGATATACAACATTCGGATAGTTTTACCACACTTTATGTTCAGAAAAGAAATCACTTATGCAAACACAAGAAAAATTGAATAAATTGTTTAAATGCGGAACCTTGTCAGTTGTATTTTAAAAGCAATTTAATAATTAAAATAAATACTTATTTGATAAAAATGCAATACCGTTTTTTGTATAACTTTTCTTTGTTTTTATTGGTCTGCGTAATTGAACGAAACGTAAATTTTATAAATCTCGACAAAAATGTTAGTGATAACTTCAACAATACTAAATACTTTAAGGATTTCACCACGCCTGAGCGAGTTGCAAAGAAATTCTAGCAAATAATAAAATTGATAATATTATTACCTTGTAGCAGACACCCTGGAGGGGGGCGCGATAGCCCGAGCGCCCCCGTGTCGTATAATGAACGATGTCACAAGGAGCCCGCCACATTTTTACTTTGTGATCTAACCAGGTGAAACAATATGGACAACAGAACGAAGATGTGTATGATTTACGGAGGGTTTATTACATGAAGGAGAATAGTATATATATTGATAATGCTGACGGTTGGACGTTGAGGTGCTGACGTTCCGGTTGAGGGTTGATGTGTGAAGCTCCGGTCGTGTCGACGGTTGGAGGTTGTTGAAGTGCGGCTGCTCCGGTCGTGTCGGCGGTTGATGATTGCGGTTGCTCCGGTCGTGTCGACGGTTGGAGGGTGATGATTGCGGTTGCTCCGGTTGTGTCGACGGTTGGAGGTTGTTGAAGTGCGGATGCTCCGGTCGTGTCGACGGTTGGAGTCGAAGTGAGTGTCAAAAAAACTTCCGTAAATAATTACTAACAATAGTGTACGGGAAAGGTTGGTTTGTCGTCGCAGGTGGGCTTTGCTCGTCGTCTGGTTTGGTTAGCGTCGTTGGCCGGCTGGTCTGGTTATTGCTGCTGGTCGGCTGGTGATCGCTGCCGGTCGTTGCAGATGGTTGCTGGCGTCGCGAGTCTGCCGGGTCGAGTCCAATTGAAACCTCCCGTAATAATTACTAACAATAGTGTGTACGGGGAAAGGTTGCGGATGACGTGCGGGCAGCCAGTAGGAGTGGCATGCCGAGACTCAGAAGTATATATAGAGAGAGTGTGTGTGTTCCAACTCGCGTCCAGTTGGCAGACGAAAAAAAAATGGGAGCGTAACTTAATACACAGCCCGGGGGCGGCCTCCTTGCCTCAAGGCCAGGAGCCTGTGCACCGACCGAGTCAGAGCCGACCTGTCAGTACCGACCACGAATTCGGCGAGGAGTCGCTGTGTTAAGTTCGGAGTGCCTCACGGCAGAAAATGGCATTACTAAAAAAGGTGTATTACGATCAGGTTCGTAACAACAGTGAACAAAAAAGGTAATTAGTTCATCTCCAAACGAAATTACAAGCGTGTAGGGATCATGATGGAGAGGTCAATGTTGAAAAATGCCCTGTTCGCTACCGCTTTAGTGAGCAGCCGAAAGCGACTGCGATAACCTCATCAATTTGTATCATAAACTGCTTTTAAAAGGAAATCAATAGGTTTTATGGGTGCTTTATTTCACATACAACCATATCCTAATTTCTTTAAGTATATGTGCTAATATAGTGTGACCCAAAAAAACGGGAACTTTTTAACAATCCAATAAAACCAAGAGTGATGGAAGAAAAATATTTAATTCATAGTAATTGAAACCTTAAAACATGCCATTTAAGAAACAATGATGGAGTTTTCATTTTTTGAAAAATTACGTCCTGTAGATGGTGTCCTCCTGTACGAATGAATTATTGAAATCTGCTGTTGAGATTCCTCATTGACTGCTGCAACATCTCAGCTGGGATACTGTGAATTTCATTCTCGTTACTAAAATGGCGAAATGTTTACTTGCTCAAGGTCACTGTCTCGCAGTCTTGCCACTTGCTCATGCCTAGCAATACGCACTTCAAAAACTCACGGTTTTTTGGGTCACCCTGTATTTTATCTGTTAGTGATCTATATCTTTTGAATTTTTCTATAAACAAAATTTGATGTTGCCCTTTTCATAAAACCTGTTAAGAAAATTGCTATAAAATAAGATATTACGATTATTTTTTAATAAAACCAAGTGAGGCGAAATCGTTCGTGCAAATATATTTTGTCTGTTTATTTATCATAACAGTTACAATAAGTTCGCGAACCCACCTCTTTTCGTGAATATTTCGACATAGATTGAGCACACCCTGAAAGTCGTCGGTGACGCACCAAATACCGGACGGGGGTTGTGACCACACATCTTGAAATTGGGTAATAATTCCCGTTCCTTGAAGAAATGACAGACCAAACAGATATCTAGCTAGCTAGATAGATAGATAGCTATCACGGTTGATTATCTATCTATCTATCTATCTATCTATCTATCCATTATGGTACATTTATCTGTCTTACTATCTATCTATCTATCTATCTATCTATCTATCTATCTGTCTATCTATCTATCTATCTATCTATCTATCTATCTATCCATTATGGTACATTTATCTGTCTTACTATCTATCTATCTATCTATCTATCTATCTGTCTATCTATCTATCTATCTATCTATCTATCTATCCATTATGGTACATTTATCTGTCTTACTATCTATCTATCTATCTATCTATCTATCTATCTATCTATCTATCTATCTATCTATTATGGTACATTTATCTGTCTTACTATCTATCTATCTATCTATCTATCTATCTATCTGTCTATCTATCTATCTATCTATCTATCTATTATGGTACATTTATCTGTCTTACTATCTATCTATCTATCTATCTATCTGTCTATCTATCTATCTATCTATTTATCCATTATGGTACATTTATCTGTCTTACTATCTATCTATCTATCTATCTATCTGTCTATCTATCTATCTATCTATCTATCTATCCATTATGGTACATTTATCTGTCTTACTATCTATCTATCTATCTATCTATCTGTCTATCTATCTATCTATCTATCTATCCATTATGGTACATTTATCTGTCTTACTATCTATCTATCTATCTATCTATCTATCTATTATGGTACATTTATCTGTCTTACTATCTATCTATCTATCTATCTATCTATCCATTATGGTACATTTATCTGTCTTACTATCTATCTATCTATCTATCTATCTATCTATCTGTCTATCTATCTATCTATCTATCTATCCATTATGGTACATTTATCTGTCTTACTATCTATCTATCTATCTATCTATCTATCTATCTATCTATCTATCTATCCATTATGGTACATTTATCTGTCTTACTATCTATCTATCTATCTATCTATCTATCTGTCTATCTATCTATCTATCTATCTATCTATCCATTATGGTACATTTATCTGTCTTACTATCTATCTATCTATCTATCCATTATGGTACATTTATCTGTCTTACTATCTATCTATCTATCTATCTATCTATCTATCCATTATGGTACATTTATCTGTCTTACTATCTATCTATCTATCTATCTATCTATCTGTCTATCTATCTATCTATCTATCTATCTATCTATCCATTATGGTACATTTATCTGTCTTACTATCTATCTATCTATCTATCTATCTATCTATCTATCTGTCTATCTATCTATCTATCTATCTATCTATCTATCCATTATGGTACATTTATCTGTCTTACTATCTATCTATCTATCTATCTATCTATCTATCTATCTATCTATCTATCTGTCTATCTATCTATCTATCTATCTATCCATTATGGTACATTTATCTGTCTTACTATCTATCTATCTATCTATCTATCTGTCTATCTATCTATCTATCTATCTATCTATCCATTATGGTACATTTATCTGTCTTACTATCTATCTATCTATCTATCTATCTGTCTATCTATCTATCTATCTATCTATCTATCTATCTATCCATTATGGTACATTTATCTGTCTTACTATCTATCTATCTATCTATCTATCTATCTGTCTATCTATCTATCTATCTATCTATCTATCCATTATGGTACATTTATCTGTCTTACTATCTATCTATCTATCTATCTATCTATCTGTCTATCTATCTGTCTATCTATCTATCTATCTATCTATCTATCTATCTATTATGGTACATTTATCTGTCTTACTATCTATCTATCTATCTATCTATCTGTCTATCTATCTATCTATCTATCTATTATGGTACATTTATCTGTCTTACTATCTATCTATCTATCTATCTATCTGTCTATCTATCTATCTATCTATCTATTACAGTTCATTAAGTTTAGTTTTTGTTCTTTTGGTTTTGGTGGAGGTTGTATTAATTTTTTTTGTTACAGCTGTTACAGGAAGAATTAAGAACAGAAACATTGATGATGAACAGAAAGAGAAGAGAGTAATCAGATGGACAGTAGATAGTGATTGACATTGCTTTTAAATTTCAATCAATTTGAAGTGTTCTCTGCTGTTAAAGCTGAATGTTTTGACCATAAATTCTCCTCAAACTCTACCCTTGACTCATGTGGAGCATCCCTGCTTAACTTCCCATATAGAACTGAATCTCTGTTGAGTGATATTCATATTATCCCTTCTATGGTCTTTGGTATAATCTTTAACGCAGAAAGCATGTGGGCCCGATGGTATTCCTGTAATAGTCATTAAGAGTGTGCTCCCAAACTGGCTCCTGTTCTCTCTAAACTGTATAATAAATGCCTTGCTGCTTCCTGCTTTCCTACCGCTGGAAGTCATCATCCAGTGTTCAAGAACTCTGGTGAACCGTCCGACCCTTCCAACTATCGTCCTATTAGCCTTCTACCTCTTTTGGGAAAACTCCTAGAGGCCCTAATCAATGCAGAATTGGTTAATCATATCACATCGCTGAGCTCTTTCTTCGGATAAGGAATATGGTTTTCGTTTCTCCAGGCCGACTGCTGATGTACAGAAGAAAACTGCGGAAAGAGTCTATCAAGCTCAAGATAAGAATGGTGAAGCTCGGACTGTAGCTTTGGATATCTCGAAAGCTATTGGCAGGGTTTGGCATACAGGTCTTCTCAACAAGCTGAACAGTTATGCTGACTACGTACAAATTTTTGAACTGGTCCATTCTTTTCTATCCAAACGTGAACTGAAAGTAACTCTGAACGACCGCTCTTCCAGTTCCGTTTGTATTAATGCAGTTGTCCCTCAGGGCGCCATCCTTGGTGCTACTTTGGTTTTAATTTTCATTAATGACCTTCCCGATGGCATCATCTCTCAACATGGTATCTACGCTGATGGCACAACCAATTACACCTGTTTCCATAGTAAATTTGGTTTGGTTTGTTTAACGGCATATCAACACCTCAATGGGTTACTTAATGCCGACAAGATTTCTATTGCTAGTAACATTTTTTTTCCAAAAATATATTGTTGGTAATATTTTTTTTTTTCATTTATTGCTGGTAAAATAATTTCCAAGAAATTATTGCTGGTAATAAAGCATATTTTTATACTTTCATAGTGTTTTCACCCCTTTTAAGGGGTTAACTATTTACCCATAGCGGGGACCCTGACAGGTGCTATTACCACGGTTCAGGGTGGACCTGGGAACGCCAGGAATTAAGAGGTGTTTCCACGCTCCTCAACAACTTCTGATCAAAGGCCTTGCTGTCAGGTGTATTTTATCGTCTTACCCAGGATGAATCAATAGTAAGTCTGCTCAGTTTGATACGGTCAAAATGGCAGCTTATATCGAAAACTACCTTCATCCTATTGCTAACTAGGGAAAGGGATGGCTTGTTCACGTTAACGCTTCAAAAACTAAACTGCTCTCTATTAATCATCGGGATGCGATTTACAAGTCGGAGACACTAAAATTAAGCAGGTGTGGAGATTTAAATATTTGGAAAGTGTTCTGACAGAGGACGGTAAGTGCGACGCTGAGATCTTAAGACGTACTGGGATGACCAAAGACGCATTCCAAAAGCTAGGCAGATTCTTAAGAGACAGGAGGATTTTTTTGGTAACAAATAAAAGAGTACTGAACTGCTACGTGACATCTGTCTTCCTTTACGGTCTCCTCAAAGATGAAGAAGTGACTCGAGCCAACGGAGGTATGGTGCTAAGGATACCATGGACTGAACATGTGAGTAACGAGGAGGTTTTGGAGAGGATGCAAACAAAAAAGGAAACTTATACTTAACATCAGGAAGGGGCAGCTGAAAATTTCTAGGAGACGTAATGAGAAAAGTGGCTTTGGAGAATCTGATACTCACGGGGCGGACAGAGGGAAAGGGACACAATGGAAAGCAACGCGTGACATGCCTAGCGGGCTTAAGCAAGCGGATGACAGAACAAGGTTTGGCAGAAGCGGCAAAATGAAAAAAAAATATTGAGAACTATAAGTGATAGGGGGAAGTGGAGAGCCATGATCACCTACGTCCTGAAGGGACACGGCACATAAAAGAAGAAGAATAGATCCTTCTCTGTCTTTCATCAGCACCGCTGATGTTGACTTCCTGGAGAGCGACTCATTGCGCCTTTACGAGCTAACGTTCTCGGCTGACATGAAGTGGAGATACTAGACTGAATTTATTGCTAGGTCACTTAAAATTTGCTTCACTGTGTCGTGCTAGACAATGTTTCTCTCCGGAATCTATCTTACATATCTATAAGTCTACCATTTGTCCATGCTTAGAATATTGCTGCCACATTTAGTCAAGTGTTTCTGCTATTTAACCTGAGCTCCTTGATAAAATTCGAAGAAGAATCAGCAATATTATTGGCCTTGTTCTTGCATCTCGGCTGCAGCCTCTTTCATAACGCTGTAAGGTTGTCTCCCCTTTGCCTTTTCTATAAATACTTTCATGGTAATTGTTCAGGTTAACTCTTTGAATTTAAGCGTAGCACTAGACCGGCGACGAAGTCTCATAAATTTATAGTTGAGCTGGCTAGAAGTAACCGTAGATTTTATGCTAGCAGTTTCATTTCTCGCACTTCTCGCTTGTGGGACTCTCTTATGGCACCATGCTTTCCAGCTAACTTTAATCTTCAAAAGTTTAAATGCAGTGTCAATCGCTGTATACGGTCCTCCAGATTACTCTTCTGTTGTTCTTGCTCCTTAGTAATGTTTCTGTTTCACACCCAGTAACCCCCCCCCCGTGTCTCAGTGACTTTACTGCCTTGTTTGGAGCAAAATCGATTAAAATATCAACCTAGCTAGTTATGTATTAAGGTCCAGTATCTATCTATCTATATCTATCTATCTATCTATCTATCTATCTATTACGGTTCATTATCTGTCCATCAGATAGATAGATAGATAGATAGATAGATAGATAGATAGATAGATCTGAATAGATAGATAGATAGATAGATAGATAGATAGATAGATAGATAGATAGATAGATAGATCTGAATAGATAGATAGATAGATAGATAGATCTGAATAGATAGATAGATAGATAGATAGATAGATAGATAGATAGATAGATAGATAGATACTGTATAAAATCTGCTAATGAGAAAAGAGTGTTCTGTTGCATGATAAATATAATTAAAAGAATATATCATAGAAATCAACACCTCGGCGTGACTTGCAGGTTCATGCCTTAAGCAATCATCAGAATATATGTACAGTAGTGGCACTGTAAGTTTTTAGACCAACAAAGTTATCAGTTGAAAATATATATGGAATATTTAACATTTGATATTCAATCCCTGTGACTAATTTGAAAGCGCTGTGTCAAAAGTCAAAGTCATATATTATGTAAACATGTAATTAGATAAAATGCTTATCACGTCGGGAATAAGTAATTATTTGAATGGCAGTTAGAGAATAAATTCTGCCTTGCCATCACAACAGGACATTAACATGCGATATGGCAAGACTTTGTTCGTGAATGAATACAGTTCATTATAAAAATATGTGTGCCAACTACAATGCAATATTTAGCCTTTAACATTTTATAATCTTGTAAATACAAAATTAATCTTGTAAATAAACAATCTAACAACTAAATAAATGATAAATAAATAAACAACTAAATAATGTAAACCGCTTTTTAAAAAAATAAACATTGCCGAAAGTGTCGCCGAAGTCGACAATAATACTGGTGACAAGAAAAAATCGCCCTTTTGACACATGCTTATTTTTTTAGGTGCATAGGTTAAACTTTACGGTACATTTAAATACTAATAATCAGTAGTTCTGCTCTATTTCCGATCCCGTGTAAATAGCTTGGCGAATGAAAGTTGGGGGAAGGTCATGTTCCAATGAACTTTATTGAGATGTCCAGAATATAAAAAAACAAAAAAAAACACTTGTAGTTGGTTTGTTAAAAAAGAATAGCATCATTTGATGATCAGTGTTGTGAAAAAATAAAAAATAAAAAGTAAAAATTGAAATTGAAGAAGAAATAAAGTGGAGAAAATATAAAACTTTCTCTAAAGAGAGATCGTATCTCCTGTGCGTCAGTGTGAAGGTTAATGTCAAAAACCCAAACTTAAATGAAAAATCAAACCGTCAATCAAACTTAAACTTTACCCGCATACGATCTTAAATCAATATATTTAAATTTCAATTTAATACACTAACACACAGGACCAAACTCCCGATTTCTTTCTCGGCTTCTTCAAAGGAAATCAACAACAAACCCACTCAATGAAGCGGACGATATTATAAACAACTATACCGTTAGTGTTCACAAACTAAACATTTATTTCAACAAATCATAATTACATGCATATTGGTCCATATGCTACGTGGGTAACAAACAAAAATGAACAAAAGGATTAGTACTTACAAAGCAATGTTGTCAGCAAGTAGACAACGCAAACATCATTCAACTTTTTCTTTAGAACAAACAATATTGTTAAAGCATTTTCTTTTTTTACAATCAATTCAATTTCTTCTGTTTGTGTCTTCTTTCTTCAAATATTTTCTTTTCTTTCTATGAGACTCTTTTTCACTTCCTCTGGAGCTGAAAGGGTAAATTGAAAAAACACAAATCCTAACCTAGTCTAGGATCTTAAAAACTTATTCCATGAAGCATATCCCTCAAAATATGTTAAAACTTTAGCTTTGGAATTCAATTAATTCTTATTCTTTTAAATCTTATTTCAAAATAAAGAACGTGAACAGGGGCGGAATTCCTGGCATCGATTGACTCCGTCAAACAAATAAAAACGTTGATTCTCCGAATCAACAAACAAATCAAATGAAACAATTCCCCTTCTAAGGAATAAAATTATTTCTTTTAGCTTCGGAATTCTACCGAAGCTAACCAAATCTTTTCTTCCAAATTCTCAAATAAACAAATTGTAGCTACGGAATTCTACCGAAGCTGAACAAATCTTCTCTTTAAAGATTTTCAAATATAAACGAATATTAGCTACGGAATTCTACCGAAGCCATTTAAATTCTTCTCTTCAAAGTTTTTCAAATATAAACGAATATTAGCTACGGAATTCTACCGAAGCCAATTAAATCTTCCAACAAAGCCCTTCGATGCGTAAACTCACTCTCCCCTGTTCCCATCCATAAACTAATCAGTAATATAGCTATTAAAAGCTAAATAAATTAATTCTATAAAGGCAAATAATTCGATACTGTAATTCGAACTATTTAAGGTAACATTAATTTACGTGGCCAACTATAGTAGTTCACCACGGAGCCAGAATAAGGACGTCCGTATCGTCCGAGGATAAAGTTCTGACTGAAGACAAAATCTTCTGATACAAAGGACTCGCTTTCAGCTGCCAAATTCCATGACAATGGGGCCATAAATTTTCCGCCCGCCCCGTCCACAGGCCACCGACCCCAGACATTAAAACAACATATCATCTCTAATACCGAAGTCGCTGCAAGCCCTCTTCTTACCTCATGTTAAATCTCTGTCAACAAAGATCTCCAAAAAACACTCAAAACAATAATCTCACCACCGTAGTCACTGAAAGGTGACCTCTCACACTTATGTTAAATCTCGGTCAACAAAAATTTCCAAAGTGTTACTTTAAAAAACATTCATAAATTTATAAAATGAAATGGAAATCAACGAATATATTTCTTGAAATTGGGTAATAATTCAATTTAATTGAGGAAATCTCTACTCAAAACAGATTCTATCTATCTATCTATCTATCTATCTATCTATCTATTACGGTCCATTTTCTGTCTATCTATCTATCTATCTATCTATCTATTACGGTCCACTATCTATCTATCTATCTATCTATCTATCTATCTATCTATCTATCTATTACGGTCCATTTTCTGTCTGTCTATCTATCTATCTATCTATCTATCACGGTCCATTATCTTTCTATCTACCTATCTATCTATCTATCACGGTCCATTATCTATCTATCTCTCTATCTATCTATCTATCTATCTATTACGGTCCATTATCTTTCTATCTACCTATCTATCTATCTATCACGGTCCATTATCTATCTATCTATCTATCTATCTATCTATCTATCTATCTATCTATCTATCTATCACGGTCCATTATCTATCTATCTATCTATCTATCTATCTATCTATTACAGTCCATTTTCTGTCTGTCTATCTATCTATCTATCTATCTATTACGGTCCATTATCTTTCTATCTATCTATCTATCTATCTATCTATCTATCTATCTATCTATCTATCTATCACGGTCCATTATCTATCTATCTCTCTATCTATCTATCTATCTGTCTATTACGGTCCATTATCTATCTATCTATCTATCTATCTATCTATCTATCTATCACGGTCCATTATCTATCTATCTATCTATCTATTATGGTCCATTTTCTGTCTATCTATCTTTCTATCTATCTATATATCTATTACGGACCATTATCTATCTATCTATTTAATAGGTGAGTCTTACTTTAAAAACATTCATAAATTTATAAAATGAAATGGATATCAACGAATATATTTCTTGAAATTGGGTAATAATTCAATTTAATTGAGGAAATCTCTACCCAAAACAGATTCTATCTATCTATCTATCTATCTATCTATCTATCTATCTATCTATCTATCTATTACGGTCCATTTTCTATCTATCTATCTATCTATCTATCTATCTATCTATCTATCTATCTATCTATCTATCTTTTACGGTCCACTATCTATCTATCTATCTATCTATCTATCTATCTATTACGGTCCATTTTCTATCTATCTATCTATCTATCTATTACGGTCCATTTTCTATCAATCTATCTATCTATCTATCTGTCTATCTATTACGGTCCATTATCTATCTATTTAATATGTGAGTGTTACTTTAGAAAACTTTCATAAATTTATAAAATGAAAAGTATATCAACTAATATATTTCTTGAAATTGCGTAATATTTCCCTTTCCTTGAAGAAATGACTACCGAAACAGATTCTATCTATCTATCCATCTATCTATCTATCTATCTATCTATCTATCACAGTTCATTATCTAACCAAAATACTTGTCCAAAACAATTCTTCTCTGCCAACTAGCATCATGCGAAAGGCCAACATTATATATCTATTTAAATGTCATTTAGGAGATTGTATCGTTGATAAAAATATCAATATGTACGTTAAGTTTACTACGACGATGCTAACAAAAAAGCTTACATTTCTTTTGGCTGAGTATAGTTCAATATCTCAGCATTTGAAGGAACACTCATGCCCACACTCACAGATTAGACGGATATTAATTGAAAATACATCTATTTTACATAAAAACAATAAGCAATAACTAAAAATCCTTAAAGCCTTTTATATAAGAGAATTAAAGCCCAAAATAAATAAAATCAACTATGAGTATAGCAACAACGTCCTTAAATGCTTATTAAAAAAAAGGAAAAAATATATATGTATGAGCAAAAATGGAAAAGTTACTTCCCTTATACTGGAAAAAAAAAAAAACACGTGACTTCAAACTTTGAAATCTAGAACGCTGCATAAGTAGTAAATACGAACAGCTAAATGTTTTGAATTTACAGAAACACATACATACTCACAGGCAACTTAACCCTCTGAAGATGGTTTCAGATGAGACTGAAAGTACTTGGGAAAACAAAAACTATTTGAAAGAAAATTTTGGTATTTTTCTTAATCAATTTTCTAAGGATACCAAGAAATTAATCCACGAACTTGAAAGAATAACATTGAAAACTAATCGACATTATATGCCTAAATTATTTAACCAAACCTGTTTGAATCTATCACAATTCATTATCTGTCTATTACGATTGCTTATATATATATATATATATATATATATATATATATATATATATATATATATATATATAGATAGATAGATAGATAGATAGATAGATAGATATTCATCCACAGACAGACTGTTTTGCTGTATCACAGCTCATCAGTGTGCCTAGACATCCGATTGCTTCAAGCCGGGATCGAAACCCAACAGATTCGGCAAGAGTTGTAGATTTCCCCCAAGCCGTCGCCGCACGGTTGAAAGAAAGATGAATTTTTATGTACTTATTCTGTGAATTAACACGACAATGAGTGAGAGAGCTCAATTCAGGATAGGGAAGAGCCTTGTAATATTAGTAGTAATAGTCATTGTTTATACATTCGCAATTATCTTTCAAGAGTGCACAACCGAATTTAAGTTTTTCAGCTGCGTATATCACGGTTTATTATCTATCTCAGTTCATTATCTATCATGGTTCATTATATATATATATATATATATATATATATATATATATATATATATATATATATATATATATATATAGTGTAACCCGGATATAAGAGAGTTGTCGAGACTGGAGAAAAGGTTTCTTATATCCGGGTTTCTCTTATATCCGAGTTTCTCTTATATCCGGGTTTCTCTTATATCCAGGTTTGGTCTATTATATATACATTAACACAGGCTCTAATTTGGGACAAGAGAAAATCTCTCTTATATCCGGGTCTCTTATATCCGGGTTACACTGTGTATATATATATATATATATATATTGAATTGGACAGAGTCCGACAATTTATTTAAAGACATTTTTGATATGTTTAACGTTCTTTTTATAGATACAAGTATCTATACAAAGAACGTTAAACATATCAAAAATGTCTTTAAATATATATATCACGTTTCATTATCTATCTATGTCTATGTATCTATCTATCTCTCTCTCTCTCTATATATATATATATATATATATATATATATATATCACAGGCCATTATCTATCTATCTATCTATATCTAGCTATATATAGAGAGATAGATAATGAACCGTGATATATATATATATATATATATATATATATATATATATATATATATATATATATATATATATATATATATATATATAACGGTTCATTATCTATCCATTTATTTATTACGGTTCATTATCTATCTATCTATTACTTGCCACGAAAAAATATCCTTATAAGTTTATTGAATTCAGACAGATAGATAAATAATGAATCGTAATAGATAGATAGATAGATAGATAGATATTGTATAAAATATGCTTAAGAGAAAAGAGTTTTCTATATAAGAGATAGATTGCATTATAAATATAATTTAAAAATATATCATAGCAATCAACACTTCATAGTGACTTGTAGTATCATGCCTTAAACGATCATCAGGATGTATATACAGTAGTGGCACTGTAAGTCCTTAAACCAACAAAGTTATTATTTGAAAATTGTTATGGGTCCTTACCTATAACTACAGAATGAACTCTTCCTAACACTATGTGTTGTGGATTCCGGGAAGGAAATCCTGCAGAAATAAATAAACAACGCCAGTAATTGAAATAGGAAAATAAGTGTATTAAACGTAAGAATACAAACTTGAAATGAAGATTAGCAATCCAGGAATACGGGTTAGTAGAAAGTATATGTACAAGTCTCCGTAAGTGGAACCGTAATTCTCTCTCTCTCTCTCTCTCTCTCTCTCTCTCTCTCTCTCTCTCTCTCTCTCGCTCTCTCTCCTCTACATATCTCAACGTATCTCTTTGTGAACACCCTGTGTACTCCAACTTTGTCAGTATAAGTATACTTTAGACGAGTCCATCTTGTGTAAAAAAGGGAGAGCCCCACAACACCCCCTTTTTCCTTTTGGCGGGGGAGTTTAATAATTTTTCCGCTTATGGTCTATTATTAGCGGTTCTGTGAATGTTCGTTTTCTACTAGTTCTTCTAATCTCCGTGGCTACTTGTGATCTTTGAATTTCAAATGCTTCAAAAATCGCCTCCATTGAGTCTTTTGGCTCCTCTACCCGTCTTTTTTGTTTTTTCGCCTTGAATCATGTACAGAACATTCCCCAGTCTGCTTATTATCGTACCTGGTTCCCAGTATGCCATGTCATTCTTAAACATTCTGAATTAGACCCGTTCGTCTGGTTTGAAGAATCTTTTAGGCACTATCGATGTATGCCGGTTTTTATTTTCGCTGGGTAATAGCTTATCAAAACCAGACCGTATTTTGCGGGCAAACATCACTTCAGCTGGCGAAAGGCCACAGGGTGTGTCTCCGTTCGGGGTGATTCTGTAGACTTGTAGGAACTGTTGTCCTCTGCTTTTTTTCAAGGCTCTCTTAAGCGTGTCCATAAACCTTTCCGCTTGCCCGTTAGATCGTGGATGGTATGGTGCTATTTTAATATGTTTGACTTGATAAGTCGCACAGAATTCTTGAAAGTCGCTCGAGGTGAATTGGGTACCATTATCCGTTACAAGGCAATCTCCTTTGCCGAATCTTGCGAATAACTCGTGTAGACAATTAATAGTGTTTTCCGTCGTAGGGTTTTTGTATCTGAAAACTTCTGGCCACTTGCTAAAGCTATCTACCGTTATCAAGTAGTAATATCCATCTATGGGTCCTGCATAGTCCGCATGGATTCTAGACCAAGGTCTGTCCACCTTAGGCCATGGTTTGTGTATAATAGGTGGTGCCTTTGCTGTCGCCGCACAGCCTCTACATTTTTCTACCATTTGAGTAATGTCGTTATCCATATTAGGCCAGTACACAAAACTTCTCATTAACGCTTTCATCCGATTTTTCCCTGGGTGTCCTAGATGAAAATCCTTCAGAATTCGTCTTTGTAATGATTTGGGTATGACCACTCTTTCATTATAAAGTAATATTTGATCACAAATTGAAAAACTGTCCGCAAGATTTATTTCTTTTTCTTCTATTTTTCTCTTTGTACTTCGTATGAATTCATCCATTTCAGCTTCTCTTCTGATTTCTAACAAGGTCACTGGTAATTCCCTAACTGTATTGTTTAGCACTTTACTAATTCCGTCTTCGGCTCGCAAAGCCGCTATTACAGAGTCTTCCAGAGGTTAGCATTTCGCAGGTACCAATCTAGATAATCCATCCGCATGACCAAACTCTAGTCTGAAATTATAATTCAATAATATAGTTCCCCATCTCAGAAGTCTATTGGCTGTGTAAATTGGTAGTCCTTTTTTCGATCCGAATATAGTGAGAAGAGGTTTATGATCAGTTTAAAGAGTAAACTCTCTTCCATATATGCATCTGTGGAAGCGAGTTATGGCAAATGTTATGCCTAACTATTCCTTCTCAATTTGCGAATAATTCCTCTCTGCTGGTAACAACGATCTAGAGGCATGAGCTGTAGGTTCCCTTGTGCCATCCTGCAACTTGTGTAATATACAAGCTCCCACTCCGTGTGAGCTTGCGTAACTAGCAATGATAATTTCCAGTTTGGGATCAAAATGCGTCAGTGCTAGATCAGACGTTAATTTCTTTATGATCTCCTTAAACGCTTTCTGACAATCTTCCGTTCAATTCCATTTGTTCTCTTTTTTCAATAATTCATTGAGGGGGGCCCTCAAGTTGTGCATGTTTTCAATGAATTCACCGTAATAGTTCGCTAGACCAAGAAAGCTTTGCAACTCTGTGACATTTTTCGGCTCAGGCATATTTTTTATTGCAGATACCCTATCTGGATCTGGTTTTCTGCCACTTTCATTGATTATATGACCTAAATACTTGATTTCTTTTAGAAAAAAAATCGCATTTTTTCTCCTTCACTTTAAAACCAAAATCGTGAATTCTTTTAAAGACTTCTTTAATATGTGTTGCGTGTTCTTCTACATTATCGCTTTTGATCAAAATGTCGTCTAAGTAAACCGTAGCAAAGTTCTGTCCCATGAGCATAATGTCCATAGTCTGTTGGAAGATCGACGGTGCTACTTTTATCCCAAATGGCAATCTGTTAAATTTGTAAAGTCCTTTGTGAGTATTAATACATAAAATCTTTGTACTTTCTTCTTCTACTGGAATCTGAAGATAAGCTTCACTTAGATCAATCTTAGAAAATACCTTACCACCGTTAAACTTGGTAAATATTTCCTCCGGGCTTGGCAATGGGTAGTGATAATCCTTAATAGCCTTGTTTAACCCAGCGGAGAAATCTGCGCAAACACGGGTTTCTCCGGATTTTTTCTTTACGTAGACCACTGGTGCCGCCCATTCACTGAATTCGATTTGTGAAAGGATTCCAGTTTGTACCAATCTATCTAACTCCTTGTCAATTTTTTCTATGGTTGCGAAAAGCACGATTCGCGTTTTCTTGAATACTGGCTGAACATTTTTCTTTAGTTCAATTTTAGCTGCAAACTTATTACATCGTCCCAAACCGCTCGAGAATACTTCGGGAAATTAATTGTGTAGTTCTTTTAATTTTGTAGCTTCTGACGGCTCGCACTCTATTTTCTTACAAAATGAGCTAATAGGTAAATCTCATACGTCAAATGTTTGCATCCAATCTGTGCCCACCAAATTTTCTGTGTCTTTCATTAAAATATCTTCAATCTTTTCGTTTTTCCATGGAATTTTACGTTTAGAATTACTTCTTCAAATTTGATACGCTTCCTCCCTGTAACCGACTTAGCGATTTTCTGTGTATGCATCATGGTCAGTCTATTTAGCTTCCTCCATGTTTGTAGATTAATTATAGTTAGATCCGAACCTGAGTCTAACTGTAATTTTACCTTTTTATTTAAAATCTCGAGTTCCACGTATTTTCTTGTTTAGTTTGTCTTCGTAGTCCATTCTAGTAGTTCTTACCCTACTAGTGTATCTTTTGATTCTGCATTGAGATGCCTTATGTCCCATTTTTCCACAAGCTAAGCAGTTCTTGTATTTGAATCGACAGTCTTGATTCCAGTGTAAGCCACCACATCTGTAACATGCAGATGGGGGTGGGGGATTATATTTGCTTTGATGTCTGTCATTAATCGCCTAGTACCTTGTAATTTTTCCTTTATCATGAAATTTTTGTTTTTCTTCCGGTGGGGTGAAAATCGTAAAGTTTTGTTCAACTTACGTATGTGTGCTACTCCCGATTCCTCGATATCCTTAGAGTCTTTTTTATACTCAAGCATTTTTGGCAGTCTTCTGACAATTTTTGTAGCCTCAATCCAGGCTCGTTTTGAAGATTCGCGAGCATTCTTTAGCACATTTCACTGTCCTTGTCTGAGACTAATCCCTGTACGAAAATCAGACACTTAAAATTGTCCGGAGTCAATTCTGCCAACTTAAAGTCATCGCAATATTTGTTCACGATTGCGGCGAACGTGGAGTAGTCCTCATTTTAGCTTTTTATGAGGTTGAGACATTTCCACCTTTTGTGAAAAAGTGAAGTCTTTGAACTGAAGAGCTCCGTAAGGCATGTAACTGCCTCGTCAAACGTCAATCGTTTGTCTTTTTCGGTAGAATATAGTCCACAGATTTTGTGTACTCGTCTGTTCCCAATTTCCTGAGTAATAAACGTAGCTTCTTAGCTTCCGTTCAATTTTGGCAATCAATGTTGAAAATGTCTTCATGACGCCTGTAGTAGTCCGCTAAATTTTTATCATCTTCTAGAGAGTATTTAAATGTTTCTATTGTGTGCCAAACTGCGTCTTGAGAAAAAGTCGCCTCTTTTTAGATATTCTTTTGTTGTGTGTTACCCGTTACTTTTAATATTAATTCCTGGAGTTGCATTTGTCTTTCTTGATTTTCCCTCTGAATTTCAAGCTCTCTTTCTTGATTTTCCTTCTGAATTTCAAGCTCTCTTTCTTGATTTTCCTTCTGAATTTCAAGCTCTCTTTCTTGATTTTCCTTCTGAATTTCAAGTTCTCTTTCTTGATTTTTCTTCTTAATTTCGAGCTGTCTTTCTTGGAGTTGTAGTTGATGATCATTTTGGTATTTTACAAGTTCTACCAGAATACTTTTAAAATCCTCCATGATAAGAGTCTTACGAAAACCTCGATTTTCCGTATTTTGAGGAAGTACCTTTTAATCACGGTGGTCACGCAAAATCCTCGCAAATCTTTGTCGCCCAGTCGTTTTGGACGCTGGCAACGGCATTTTTTTTTGCAAAAGTGCAAATCCTCGTCGCCAAGTTGTTGTGATGACGAGAGAGATTTTTTTTTCGTGCGGGTCCGAATTCCTCGTCTCCAAGTTGTTGTGGTGAGGAGAGAATTTTTTTTTTTCCGTGTGGGACCGAAGTTTTCGTCGCCAAGTTGTTGTGGTGACGAGAGAAAAATTTCTTTTTCTTTCCGTGTGGGTCCGAAGTCCTTGTCGCCAAGTTGGTGTAGATTCCGGGGAGGGAATCCGGGAAAAATAAATAAACAACGCCAGTAATTGAAATAGGAAAATAAGTGTATTGAACGTAAAAAATACAAACTTGAAATGAAGATTAGTAGTCCAGGAATACGGGTTAGTAGAAAGTATATGTACAAGTCTCTGTAAGTGGAACCGAAATTCTCTCTCTCTCTCTCTCTCTCGCGCTGTGGACTCCTCGTATCTCAACCTTATCTCAACGTATCTCTTTCTGAATACCCTGTGTACTCCAACTCTGTCAGTATAAGTATACTTTAGACGAGTCCATCTTGTGTAAAAAGGGGAGAGCCCCACAACATTATGTATACTACGCCTCTCAAGAGAGAGAGAGAGAGAGAGAGAGAGAGAGAGAGACGAATCGAGTCGATCCGATAGTAGTTCACTCCAAACCAGACTGACAGTCATACTAACACCTTCTACATCTTGTATTATTATTTCCTGTAATATATTTTCGTTATTTCTACTCTTGTGTTCGTTTTGTTCTTCGTTGGTTCTAACCTGGACCATAACAGTGGCGACGAGGATATTGAAGAAACGAAATCTACGCGGACAATCTAAAAAAACAAACAATGACTTTACTTATGCACCGGACGAAGAAAAAACCTTCGCGGCTTACTTCAGAAGATATGAAGATCCATATGAGTTTGATTGCGGGAATTGGTCAGACGCGAAAAAAGTACGTCTACTACTGAGGAAACTAGGGTCAAGAGAATACACTAAATTCGTAGACTACATCCTACCGAGGAAAACGAATGAGTTGACTTTCAAGGAAGCCGTGAAACTTTTAACGGAATTATTTAGTCCGAACACTTCACTATTTTTCAAAAGGTGGAAATGTTTAAATTTAACAAAAAAAGGATAGCGAAGAATATGTAACATTCGCTTCCGTAGTAAACAAACACTGCGATGACTTTAAGTTATCTGAACTCAGCCCTGACAATTTTAAATGTTTGATATTCGTTCAAGGCCTGTTTTCGACTAAAGATGCGGAGATCAGACGGAGAATTCTAACAAAACTTGAGAGTGAACCAGAATTGACGCTACAAAAATTGGCTGAGGACTGTCAGAGATGTTTAAAAAAGGACTCGAAAGATATCGAAGACTATGGCGTCGCTCACATACGAAAAGTACAACGAAAAACACGTTTTTCTCCCTCCTCAAAAACAAACCAAACGAATTATTTTACTACAAAAAGTCAAATGAAACCTCAGAAGAACCCACCACCCAGTCCATGCTATTGCTGTGGGACTTTATATTGGTACAAAGATTGTCCATACCGCTATAAGACTTGTCTGTCGGGCAATAAAGTGGGACATAAAAGTTCGCGCTGTAGAACAAAGAAAGAAAACAAAAGCCGAGTAAGAGTCACTAGAACTGACCAAGCGGACGGGATAAATATACGAAAATACGTACAATTAGAATTGTTAAACAAAAAAAATCAGATTACAATTAGATTCCGGATCAGATTTAACCATTATTAGTTTACAGACGTGTAAGAAATTAAACAAACCGACCATGTTGAGAACAGATAAATAAGCCAGGTCGGTAACAGGAATAAAAATCAAATTTGAGGGGGAGATTATCACCAATGTGACGTTCAACGGGATGACCAAGAAATTAAAGATGTATGTTCTCAAAAATACAGAAAATTTATTTGGAACTGACTGGATGCAGAAATTTGACATCTGGTATTTACCAATAAATACGTTCTGCCAAAAAGTGGAAAGGTTATCGACCGAGGCAGAGAAATTGAAGGAGAAATTAAAGGAGAGTTTCCCCGATGTATTTTCAGGAGGTGTAAAAAAATGGCGGCAAAAATCGAACTAAAAGAAAATGTACAGCCCATTTTCAAGAAGAAAAGAAATGTACCTTTCGCATCATTAGAAAAAATAGACGAAGAGTTGGATAGACTCGTGAAAACCGGTATATTGACAATGGTGGAATATAGTCAATGGGCCGCACCTACGGTTTACGTGAAAAAGAAATCGGGTGAGATACGAGTATGCGCTGATTTCTCGACGGGATTGAATGCAGCGATTAAGGATTATCACTATCCACTCCCTAGTCCAGAGGAAGTTTTCACAAAGTTGAACGGAGGAAAATGTTTCTCAAAGATAGACTTGAGCGAAGCATACCTACAAGTACCAGTAGATGAGGAAAGCTCGAGGTTGTTGTGCATAAACACACATAAAGGGTTATATAAGTTCCAGAGATTACCATTCGGGATCAAGGTCGCGCCGGCGATATTTCAACAAATAATGGACACTGTGCTAGGCGGGCTGGATTTCACATACCTTGATGACATCCTGATAAATAGCAAAAATATTGAACAACACTGGAAACACGTTCAAGAGGTTTTCAGGCAGATACAAAATTACGGTTTTACGGTAAAGGAAAATAAATGTGACTTCTTTATGAAAGAGATAAAACATCTGGGCCATATTATTGACGAAGAAGCAAGAAGACCAGACCCAGAAAGAGCCACGACAATAAAAAAAAAATGCCGGCTCCAAAAAATTTAGCCGAGTTACAAAGATTTGGGGGCTTAGTAAATTATTATCAAGAATGTATTCCTATCATGCACAAATTACGCGCACCCCTAAACGAACTGTTGAAGAAGGAAAAAGTTTGGGAATAGTCATATGAATGTCAGAAAACTTTCGACAAAATCATTAAGACTCTAACAGCAGATTTATTTTTAGCGTATAATGACCCAAAATTGGAAATAATAGTCGCGAGTGACGCGAGTGCCTATGGTGTTGAAGCATGTATACTTCATAAAATGCCGGATGGGACACTAAAACTCATCGCGCATGCGTCAAAAATGTTACTACCAGCCGAACAAAATTACTCGCAAATCGAAAAAGAAATGTTGGGGGTTATTTTTGCGGTTACGAGATTCCACAGATATATTTACGGTAGATTTTTCACCTTACAGACGGACCACAAGCCGTTATTGACAATATTTGGATCAAAGATAGGTCTACCTGTCTACACTGCTAATAGATTGCTAAGATGGGGGACGATTTTATTAAACTATAACTTTAAAGTAGAGTATCTTCCATCAAACAAAATCGGGCATGTAGATGGTCTTTCAAAGAAAACGGAGCCATTAGAAGATTCCGTAATTGCACCTCTACAATATGAGGAAGATATTAGAACATCATTATGTAGTACAATTCGAGACCTCCCCGTCACATTACAGGAAATAAGAAACGAAGCCGTGAATGACGAATTTATAAAGGAAACGAAAACAAAAATTGTAGAAAAAGATAAACATATATCAGACAGTTTTTCGTTATGTGATAATGTTCTGCTATATAATGAAAGAGTAGTAACCCCGAAAACGCCACAAAGGCGAATCCTCAAGGATTTTCACATGGGCCACCCAGGAAAGAACAGGATGAAATCCTTAATGCGAAGTTACGTGTACTGGCCAAACATGGATCAAGATATTATACATGTGGTTGACAAATGCAAGGACTGTTCCTTAGCAGCCAAAGCACCTCCGATCACTCATAAGCCATGGCCTAAGACAGATCAACCGTGGTCGAGAATCCATGTAGATTTCGCAGGTCCATTAGAGGGTTTCTACTACTTGACTGTAGTAGACAGTTACAGCAAATGGCCAGAAGTATTTCGTTGTAGAAAACCTACTTCTGAGACTACAATAAATTGCCTTCACGAGCTGTTTGCTCGTTTCGGAGTGGTTGATTGTTTAGTCACCGATAATGGGACACAATTTACATCCGCGGATTTTCAAGAATTTTGTGAAACTTTTCAGGTGAAACACATCAAATCCCCGCCATATCACCCAAGATCAAACGGGCAAGCGGAGAGGTTTGTAGATACATTAAAAAGAGCACTAAGGAAAGCTTATGACGTACCAACAGAAAAGGCTTTACAACAATTCTTGCAAGTGTATAGAATTACACCGAACAGTACTACGCCATCGGCATTACCGCCGGCGGAAGCAATGTTCGCCCGAAAAATTAGATCGGTATTCGACAAATTACTGCCAAAACAGACAAAGCAATCACCAACGTCGTTTGTACCAAAAAGAAAATTTAACCCAGGGGAGAAAGTTTTTTTTTAAATGTTCAAAAATGACACATCCTATTGGGAGCCAGGTACAATAGAGAAACGAATCGGGAACGTGATTTACATAATTCAGGGTCCGAAGTTCTCGTATAAAAGGCACTTAAATCAGATCAGAAAGAGGCTGTAAAAGGATTCTAACGGTCTACCTCAGGAAGAGGAGGAAGTAATGGACACAATATTTGACACATTCAATATGCAAAGGCCTCAAGGAATTTCAGAACCGCGGAAATCAAGCAGAAAAAGAAAATTTACAGAGCCTTTGATGATTAATCCGAAGAGAAAAAAATATTAAAGACCCCTGCGGGGTAAAAGCTTGAGAGGGGGTGTTATGGGTTCTTACCTACAACTACAGAATGAACTCTTCCTAACACTATGTATACTACGCTTCTCAAGAGAGAGGGACGAATCGAGTCGAGCTGATAGTAGTTCAATCCAAACCAGACTGACAGTCATACTAACACCTTCCACATCTTGTATTATTATCCCGTGTAATATATCTTCGTTATTTCTACTCTTGTGTCCGTGTTGTTCTTCCTTGGTCCTAACCTGGACCATAACAAAAATATATCTGGATTTAATATTGGCTTAATATTCAATCTCTGTGACTAATTTGAAAGCGTTGTGTCAAACGTCGAAGAAGCCATGTATTAGGTAAACTAATAGTTAGAGAAAATGCTTATCACGTCGGGAATGAGTAATTATTTGAATGGCTATTAGAGAATAAATTCTACCTTACCATCCCAAAAGAACATTAATACATTTGCGATATGGCAACACTTTATTCATTACTTACACTATTTGCATTCGGACTTTCGTCCTCATATTTGTACGTGTAGTTCATCGTGACCACCGGCTATCACCAGTGTAAATCGATCTGTACTCAAGCCTTTATTTCGACTGACTCGCTTTGAACTAGCTACGAGACCAGTATTTGGACATTTAGCGTTAAGTTTTTATTTCCGTTTTGACAAAGTTTGTTTTCTTTTTGTTGAGTATATTTTTCTTTTTCAGTTTTTACTTTCTTTCAGCTGCGGCCGAATTTTTTTAAATTTTGATATTAAGTTTGTTTTATGTTTTGTATTCTTTTGTTGTTGTTGTTGTTGTTGTTGGACTTTTTACAGCGAATTTGTTTTTCTACCTTTGAAGTTTGTTTCTATTTTAGTTTCGTTTTATTTCTTTTGTGTTTTTCATTTTTTTAAAAGTTTGTAGTTTTAAAAAAGACAAACCTTACAAGATGGCCGACCAAATTCGGTCCATCAAAAGAAAGTTTTATTCGAATCTCCCACAAAGCCATATCCACCAGGCAAATATGAGGCTGATTAAAAAAAAGACGAAATAAAATGAAAAGAAATCCTCTAAAGGTGGGCCTTATAAGGAAAAGGATAATTTATCCACCACCATTGCAGAGGAGAATAAAGAAAAAGAAACTGAAAAAGCCACACACACTAACATGGCGGTGAGAGAAACGCCCTCTGGAGCACACACACACACACACACACACACACACACACACACGAAATGCATAGTCAATGTGGCGGAGTTTTCCGAGAGAGCCAAACAGTACGCTCATCTGTTTACCGATGCCGGGCTTTTGGTAGACCTCGATGCACAAGATCGCATTGCAAAAAGAACAGTGTCAGTTTTTGTGCTCGGCAAGCTCACGCGCAATATTTGTCAGCGCACAAAAGGCGCAGTGATGAAAAGCACTGAATTCCTTGGGGGTTAAAACTCAACAAATAATTAAAGGGTTAGGCTATTTCATGTGGGACATACTGTTGTCCACGCCTGAGGACTGTGCCGATGTAAAGTCCCGTGATTTAATCACAAAGGACTATATCATCCGCACAGAATGCAGAGGACGGCGTAGGAACAAGGTGGCGGTATATGAGATTCCTGACTATATACTTGGAGAGCACTTAGGCAGTATGGGCAATTAGAGAGTTTTTCCCCGGAATATGAGACGGGTGAGAGGGGGTTCTTTACATCCATTCCCAACATCTTGGAAATAGGCTGGAAAAATTACTCCGTCATCGTGACAAGGAGGAAACCAGCTTGTTGGAGTTGTGGCGTGACTGGTCACACGCCTCTTTCTGCCCAGATTCTTCTCTGGGCAGGAAGGGGCGAGTCCTGCCTAAGTCTGATACCAATCCCCTTTCGAGCTGAAACTACTTGCTCCGCAGCGCCTGTAATGGGTCTGACCGTGTCTGGTATTGGTAGCGAAAAAGCCCCGGTTGCGTTTCTTCCAGAGCCTACATTGCCTGCCAAAAAGAAGGTGGAAGAGATACAGGAATAGCTGGTCTTGTGTAGAGCGAGAGGGAAGCTCCAAGCTGCGGGATCTCAGTACCCTTAAGCCCAAGGGCAAGGATACTAACCCATTCTCAAGGGTGAGGTTCCGGCTAGCTACGTCAGTAGATTACATGAACTCAGTAAGAACTTTGATCCCGGATATACGAAAAGTTCAATAAATTCAAAGAATTGGAGAGGCCAACGCCATCAGCATGTGTCCTATCTTCCCCACTGTAATAGGTGCCCAAACCAAAGGCACGGTTGCAATTTCTCACTCCTAAAAAGAAAGCTTCTATTCAACTTTGTACAGTGGGAGTGTCTCATCTTCCTCATCAAACAAAATGTTTGGCCCGCCTTCAGTGATTAGGTTACAGACCCCAACACCTTTAAAGATAACCCCCACGTAAAAGGGTTTTCACTCCCTGCATACCACTACCTTCCGTCCTTACCCTAACTCCCTCTCCAGCACCACAAAACCGTAAACAAAAAAAAAGCCAATCAGTGAGGGCGAGGCAGTATAGGAACCAAATCAAGGTCCTTAAATACTTATTCATTACACTACCCACATATTCAAACTTACAGCATCTGTTATTCCCGGTCGTTCACCCATCTAGTTACTGACCAGGTACGACGTTGCATAACTTCGGTGAATTTACGAGAACCCGTGTATCAAAATGATATGGCCGTAAGCCCTTACAGAACTTGCATGAACAGTAGTTTGCTCAGACAGTGAAAAGGATACACATAATTAGGAATAATCTAACATGGTCGTCACAGCTTTGGCCAAAAAAGCGAGAGAAAATGGATGATCGGGGTAGACGTGCAGTCAGTGTGGGGAATGGACTCCTACTAGCGAGACGACTTACATTTCGCGCCTCTACCCAGACTGTCACCTGATGATTTATTACTCATATGTATAAATCATAGCTGAGTTCCTAATGCTTTATTGGTATCAGTACTAACCCAGCGCAAAAGCTAAGCCCATTTTTCAACCTTATTTTTTCAACAACACTACCATGGAAACGACCATACCAGTCAGAAACAGCGACATCTGTCGCTGGTATGAATTATCAATGCTGACTATTTTACGTAACGAGCAAATGTAGCGGTTATCGTTTTGTTGTCGGAGCTAGAGCTGAAATTAGGGTATTACCATATATACGCAGACAAAAATATATTCCACCACTTTAAACGTTAGTTTTAGGGGATGCTCAGATTTACGAAGATGCTCTGTTTATTTATTAGACAGTACATTTATTTATTTTCGTCTACCGGCCTGATTATTCGAGAAATGAAATTAATAAAAAATATGCATTCCCCGACAGGTTTCGAACCTGCGTCCGCCTAGGCAGGGGGAACTGTCGTTAGATCCTACATGATCTGACCGACGGAGTTACAGAGAAATTTTGCTGATCACACAGGGTTAAATAGTGCCTTTAAGCGAAATCCGATAAATTTTGAATGAAAATTAAAGTAAAAACAAGGGGTGATCGCTGTTGTATAGCTGGAGTGTATGATGCCCGAGGCATCTCTCGAGTTTGTCACCTCCCAGATCTCACAAAAATACATATTGCCCAGTGATTCACCGTTAAAGTTATAAAACTATTTTGTGTAACATATTACTTTCACATACTCAAATTCAAATAGAGTATACTTTAAATACACACCAAATATACTTAAACTTTATCAGTAACGTTAAAAAACAAAAACGACATATAGAGGGAAAAGTGTAAAAAAAAGAACCATTTCTTAAAATGAAAATTACAACTTTTCCTGCTTTTTGTTGAACAAATTCGTCAATGCTATCGTCAAAACTATTTCATCTGTCAATATATATGCTATAGTTTCAGTTACTCGAAATCGAAATGTGAGACATTAAACCCACTTTCATTTCAATAGAGCCTATACAGGTTTATAGCCAACAGCAGACCAGACACAATAGTGCCGCCGCTATAAAAGTGCCACCCCTCTACCCGACACTTATCACGCCACTGGGTGGTCGGATTATACACAAACACAATTTCTGTTCTGTATTCTTTAATATCGTGAAAAGTTAAATATTTTAGTGAAATATATGTACGACAATGAGATTTTAATGGATAATATGGTATACATTTTTTAAAAATACTTGGCCTTAGTACTAGATCATGCACTCAGCTTGGGGATTCATCATGATTCCTCTGTTAAGGTTGGAGAGTAATTATACATTCTTATTGCTCAACGTAGAGTCCAATAGTCATATAAAGACATCTGATAATTCCAGTATGATATCTTTAATCATTTATAAGATACAACAGTTCAAGGGGTAAACTAACAATTGGGCTATTTTGCTGTTACACGATTTGGACACTTTTGCTGTTACACCCTGTATATATATATATATATATATATATATATATATATATATATATATATATATATATAGATGCATATACATATGTGTGCGTATGTATATATATATATATATATATATGTATATATAAGTGTATATATATGCATATATACATGTATATATATATGTATTTATATATATGTATAGGACGAAAAGAATATAAATTCAAACGTCCATAACATTAATTTAAAATAGGTTTCAATACAACAGTGGAGCAATAAATATTTATTATAAACTGTTACATTGGCACATGCAAGTTACCGCGAAAAAAAATTCATGTTTGTTTCGACGTCTAAAAAAAATGGTCCGTAAAAATCTTTTCGGGACCAAAAAAAAAGAAAAAATACACCCGTTAAGGAAAAAGAGAATAAACAGGAGGATCTTATGGAAAAATTAGTCACAGACGAAAAGACCCAAAAGCATGAGGTTGTTGCCGATGTTAATAGTTCCAGTGAGAGTATGGTAGCTGGAAAGTCCCAAAATACTAGAAATACGACAAAAACTGATGACGCTATGGAGTGGCTAGAATTCACCAAATAAGACAAAAGCAGCTAAGGAAAGACGAAAGTGTAGTGGTCGGAGATACGCCCTCCTACTGAACGTCCCCATCTAAGTGTTCAATCAACATCACGGAGTTCCTCAAGAATGCCAAAGGTTACGCACATCTGGTGACAGCAGATGGGCTTTTGATCAATCCGGTGGAATTAAAGAAAGTTGGAAAAAGAATTGTGTTAGTCTTTGTGGTGGACAAGCGTTTGCACAAAATTTGTCGCTCCACAAAAGACACCGTCATTAAATCACTAATTTCTCTGGGGATCAAACCCCAGAGGGTGATCAAACGAAATGGATTTTTATGTGGGACATACTGCTACCCACGCCTGCCGACTGTGAAGCCGCTTCGAGCCGAGATCTCATAACTAAAACCTTATTCTGCGTATAGAATATGAAGGCAGGCGAGGACCACATATCAGCATTTGAGGTCCCTCCTCAGATCGCCTGGGAGCACTTGGTCGCTTATCCGTCCCAATTTGGCCAGATACTCAGTGCTTCCTCTGACGATTTAACCTGGGGAAGGAGTTTCGAAATCATAATAGATCGGAAAGCCTTCATCTCCATCCCCAACTGTCTGGATGTAGCGGGCTAGAAGATGCCAGTTATAGTCACTGGGTGTAGACCGACATGCTGGAAGTGTGGACAGACTGGTCACCTGTCCTCTTCCTGCACAGAGAAGAAGGCCTCTGAGATTCTGGCCCTTGTCGACCCAAATCTCCCTGCGACCGAATCTGTTATATACGTCTCACCTGTAATGGGCATGCCAGCGACCGGGACCAGTGTGGTTAGACCCCCAGTTGGGTCTGTATCTCAGCCCCCATTCCCCGAAAAGCCTTTGCCCGCCACTAGTGCGGTAAAGGAGAAGGAAGAGGGGAATGGCAGGTCTTTGGTATGGTCAAAGGGAAGCTCGGGGCAGCAGGATCTCGTTCCACTGAAATCCCCACGGCTAAAGACACACATAACCCCACTCCCTCTACCAGTAGTAAGGGCGACTCTTCGACCACCTACTCGGACAAACTACATCAACAGCGGTTAAAGTACGAACCCTCTTTCGAGAAAAAGGAAAAATTACAAAAATTAAAAGAATCCCTAAAACATCACCCTGGAAAAATTATAAGACAATCTACCTCAGCTCCGTCGTCTCCATCCTCTAAACAGCCCCCTATGGCTCCACCCCTAGTTTTGCAAACAATAACCCTGGTTCCGTCCAAATTGACTCCACTGAAAAAAAATCCCCCTTCTAAATCCCCCTTAAAATCCCCCACTCCGTCCAAAACTCCCAATCCATCCCTTGTTAAAACACTTTTAAAGCAATTCACCACTAAAAACTGAAACACAAAAGAGGTAACGCAGCCCTTCATTAAACACTGCAGAACCAACCAAAGAAAAAAGTAAAACATAAATTTCTTTTTAATAGGAGGGCAGATGTGTGTCGTATGGAAACATACCAATCTGTCAGAGCTTTTTCCCAATCCCGCAAAGACCTAAAATACTTCTATATTTAAAAAAATATATATATTTTGAACATTAAAGATCCCCAAAATGTTCCCCTTGCGAAAAGAATATTGACTGTTGTAAGAGCAAGACATGGCTCAGAAAACATCTGGGCCCTGATACGTGCAGCTAACAGCGTTTTTGTTATTTATTCGCCGTTAGCTTATTTTGATAATGAAAACGAGAAAAAACTAAATCAACTTTTTTCAGGGAGGCTCACGATTTTCGTTCACCCCTCCCTGTATAGAGCTCTTAAGCTAACATTCCCCTGGACATTGGCGGCCTGTCTCCTGATGACACCATCAAAAATGAGATGGGTACTGGCTCCATGGGAGAGACCGTCGGTGTCCTGTCCCGGGCCATATTCAATCCAGGAGAGCAACCCTAATCGGTTTTCACTATGGCTCTCTGGTTAGCAAGTATAAATGTCCGAGGCCTGGGGTCGAAGTCTCGCAGGGCGAGGCTATCTCGTGACCTTCAGCGTCTCAGGGTGACTATTTGTTGCGTACAGGAGATCCGGTTTTCTACTCGTGACTATGAGGACATTTTTGTCTAGGGGGTTCTCCCTCTATTCAGTATGTTTTGATGGTCGTTCGAGAGGTGTCTCTTGGCTGGTGAGAAAGTCTTTGAAGGATGCGTGTACTCTTGTCTTCGTAGATCCGGTGGGCAGGCTTTTCCTGCTGGATGTTACCATAAAGGATAAGGCTCTTCGTCTCATTGGGGTTTATGCGCCCAATGTGCATTCTGACCGGCCTGCTTTGTTTCGGCAGATCGAGCCGTTTTTGGCGACATCTCGTCAGGTAGTTTTATCGGGGGATTGGAATGCCGTCCTTGACACAGACATAGATTGTATAGGGCCAAATTTGGGTACTAACAACCCAGACGTGAAACCATTTCGGGACATTATCGACAGGTTTGATCTTGTCGATAAGTACCGGAATGAGCACCGTCGGGAGGTAGTTTGGACTTGGACAAATAGTGGCGGATCGGATGCTGGGGTGCGTTCTAGCTACCTCGACCGATTCTTAGAAGAGTCGATGTAGGGCTCTTAGGGTGTCCAAGTTTTCATTATATAGTTTATTTGGGTCATAGTCTTGTCTGGGTCCGTGTAAACTTAGATAAGCCTAAGGTTAGGTTGGCTGGATACTGGAAATTAAACTGCTCACTATTTGGTGATTTCAGGGACCAGCTGCTACTAATGATACAGAAGGAATTGACGGGGGCGGTTGTAGGAAATGCCTGGTGGGATAATTTAAAATAAAAAATTAGAACGTTTGCTGCTGATTTTAGTCGTCGACTCAATCTAGATAGATTAGCGGCGCAAACGGCTTGTGAGCAAAAATTCGACCGGGCAGACAAATCCCGTGATAGTGGGGAAATAGCTTTAGCTAAGGCAGAGTTGCCCTCCTTGCTTATCAATAAGGATCAAGCTCTGGTAGTTAGGGCTAGGTTAAAAAGAATATACTCTGAGGCGACGAATATGGCCGCTGAATTGCGCGCAGAGGAGAATCGGAGCGCGTCTCGGCGACATATCGCGTGCGTCACATTGCCGGATAAGCGGGCCGTGGCTACAAACGCGAGCATATGCGAGGCTTTTCAGGATAACTTTCAGGAACTTTTCACCAGGGTTCACAGTCTGAGCCCTGCTCAGTTCGACGCCTATTTAGCCGACTTTCCCTGCCTTAAGGCAGCTGAAAGCGGCTGGGTGCGAGGCCCCATCACAGAGTCGGAAATCTTGGAAGCACTGTAACAGGTTGGCCTGGATAAATCTCCGGGGCTAGATGGTCTTCCCTACGAAGTTTACTTGAGGCAGTCGCCCGTTTTTGTTCTTTTGTTGGAACTGAATAACAACAACTGGATGAAGCAGGGGTCTCTACCTCAACGCTACACCAGGAGTGGGATCAGTTGTTGCGTAAGGACAAAACAGTGGGGATGGGTTGGATAGCATTCGCCCATTAACCATGTTAAAAACACAGTTAAAGATTTTGGCGAAGATCTTAGCCAACCGTTTGCAGCTTGTCCTGTCTAGTCTGATTGGCTCCGAACAGACTTGTGCTGTGAAGGGCAGGACTATTCAGGATAACCTGCATATGGTACGCTTGATCTTAGAACAAGTCGACAGTGAATCCGCGCTGAGCAATTCAGATCAGTCTAAGGCCTTCGATAGGGTTGACCATCGTTTGCTGGAGGCTGTCCTTTCAACGGCCTGTTTCGAGCCGGACTTTCGGTCCTGGATCCGACTTTTGTATGAGACTCCCGGTGCGCTGGTGGAAGTGAATGGAGTAAGATCGAATCCTTTTATATTGTCTCGCCCCATTCATCAAGACTGTCTGCTTTCGCCTTTGCTTTACGTTCTTGCGTTGGAACCTTTCCTTCGCAAGTTAAAGACGAATCGGGTCTTGCGCGGAATTTCCCTGCCTGGTGCTACCAGCTCGGCCAGGTATTCTGCTTATGCTGATGACGTTTCGGTTCTTGTGTCGACCAGAGCCGAGATTGACGAAGTCAGCAAAGAAATCAGTGACAGGGGCCAAGATCAACCGCAATAAGTCTGTTGGCTTGCGATTGGGTGCGTGGAAGGAAGTTTCTCTTCCCGGACCCACCCACGGACGGATGGGCCGGTCAAGATACTCGGCGTCTGGTTCGGTCCTGATCTCCAGTTGGAAATGAATTGGTCGGAGGTACAATGTAAGGCCAAGATCACAGTTAATCTGTGGTCTCAGAGGAATCTTTTCTTGAAGAGGAGGGCGGAAGTATGTGTTTCACACATCTACCCGATTCTCCTTTACCGACTCATTATACTTCCACTTCCGTATGCCACACTAATGTCATTAGTAAGGCTCTTGTTCTCTTTCTTGTGGAGAGACAAGGCCGCTATGGTATCTCAGGAGATCTGTTGCCTTCATCCATCTGAAGGCGGTCTGGGTATGCCTAGCATTTAAATTCGTCAATATATGCTTCGCATCGCCTTTCTAGACTGAATGTGTCGCGAATCGGATGAGGAGGGCGCCTTCTGGAAGGAAGACGCCTGTAAAAACTTCCCATCCTTGAGAAGTGCGCACACGAGCGAGGAGGAGACCAACCATTTACCCGAGCCGAATGCACCTTCTACCGCGAATGTCGTCGTGCTCTGAAACGCCTCTTATGGGCGTCGGATGGCCTCTCCAACGTCCAGGCGTTGTCTCGTAGGGCATTATATCAAGTATTAGTCAGGGGTTCTGTTCGTGATGAGCTTATTGACGAGCTAGGTATTACGAAGCAGGAGGCTCGCTCAATATAGCCTTGGGCGCCTGGGTTGAAATGCCTTAATAACGATGAGGTATCACTCACCTGGCTGATGATTTGTGGGGCCCTCTGGTTCGCCAAAAGTCTTTGTTAGCGGGCTTGGAGAAATCTCTAAACTGCCGACGCTGTAATGGGGAAGTCGAGACCATTAGTCACGCCTTCTTTCATTGCAGGGTGGTAGCGCCGTTGTGCAAGTTTGTTGAAGGCCTCATGGTCCGCATGCTGCAAGGAAAGTTCTTTGTCCTTGAGGCCAGTTCTGTTTGTAACAATGTGGTGCCGCAGATGACGAAGGCTGAACAATATGTGTTCTTTTGCTTACTAGGTTTTATGAGAGTCGTGATTTGGACGGCGCGTCAGAAGGAATTCTATGATGGCGAGAGTTCACTTCTTCCCAACTGATCTTGTTCTTTAAGCATCAGCTTAAAGTCAAGATTAGGACGGAAAAGCGGCGACTCACCTCATCAGAATTTGGCAAAAGGTGGGTGAATCATGCGCGTTTGTGCCGAGTAAAAGGGGCTGACCTTGAGTGGCATTTTGATGCCAGTTAGGAATCAGGACATTGTTCTTCCTGGGTTGAACTTTGGCAACCCATCCCTGAAATTAGTCTAGTGTAGGTTTCTTTTTTTGATTCTTTAGTTTTTTTCTTCTTTTCCAGTAAACTTAGCTATGGAGTGTTTGCTCATTGGCCCCTTTTATTTCTGTCCCTATTTTTCTTTAGTTTAACTCCCCATCCCCTCCCTCGTTAGGTGGTCAGTGATGTCAGTTCTCTGGCGGATGCGGGCGCCTTTCGTTTCGCGTGTGTGTTTTTCGTATTTGTGGTTTTGTCAGAATGACTGCGTGTCTCTGTGAATGCTTGGGATGGATGAATGTTTCTGTGTTCTTATAGTCCCGCATCGATTTCGTCCAGTTAACTGATTTTTCTGCCATATTTAAGGATGGTGGGGGTTTTATTACTAACATGATTTTGTTTAGTTTCTTGTAAATCGATTATATTCATATTGTACATACTCATTGGGGATTTTTTTAACTTGTTGTTTTATTCCCCTCCCCCCACAGACGTCGATTTGTACGTATGGGCACTATTTAGGATTTTCATTGAGACAATGAGGTATTTTGGTGGTTGTAGTAAGAAAGGTAAGTAAGAATGTGTTGTTTTTGTGTTAGGAATATTGTTTGTATGTTTGGGTCAGTGTTTGTGGCTAGCTAAGTCTAAAGTTAAGACAGATGAAGACCGTCCTTTTCCCAATCCCCCTGTATGAACCAGAAATCCGAAATCTTAGGTCCTTGAATACATATCAGAAATTATGTTTCTTGGATGCATATGACGCTGTATAAAAAAGTAATCTAACCCACTACCTAGACATTTGCAATACCCTTTGTTGTTGTTGTTGTTGTTCTTCTTCTTCTTCTTCTTCTTCTTCTTCTTCTTCTTCTTCTTCTTCTTCTTCTTCTTCTTCTTCTTCTTCTTCTTCACATCCTCCCCCTCCTCTCTTTCTGTTACACCTAACGTCGTGCGTTTGTTTATTTATTATTCAAAATAATAATGTAGCGTTCTTTAATTAAAAAAAAACATAAAAAAGCGTTAGGTGTTCATTTGATAAAAAAACGCCTGAAGATACCGTAAAGTTGAAACCAAAGTAACGGATTCATCTGGCCTCCTGATTTTTAAAGTATATATATATATATATATATATATATATATATATAATCTTTATATATATATATAATCTTTATATATATATATAATCTTTATATATATATATATATATCTTTATATATATATATATATCTTTATATATATATCTTTATTTATATATATATATATTTATATATATATATATATCTTTATTTATATATATATATATATATATATATATATATATATATATATATATATATATATATATATATATATATATATATATCAACATATTGTTGCCTACAATTGAGTGAAGTTTGTATTAGATTGCTTGAAAATTGAGGGAGTTTTTAATTTAAAATTTGTGTTGAAATCGATTTTTCATTTTTTGCGTTTCTTCGCTAAACGCGGTGGAGTAGAAATAAAAATGAGGTATCGATGAGCTCGTCATGATGTAAGTAACCTATATACCGAGTTTAAACGAATTCGGAGGAAAAAAGTTGTATTCATTAATTTTTAATCGGTTTTATCGATTATCGATTTTTAAAAAAGTTATCGATTTTTTATGCTAAGAACTTATCTCTTACATTGTACAATCTATATTCCAAGTTTAGTCAAAATCGGTTGGATGGATCTCGAGTAAAAAGGTATCACACAGATAGACAGACCGAAAGACATCCTCTGTTTTATAGAGAGATTAAAACTTCTTTTTAACAATCCTATATTTTTGTAAGTTTAACAAACTGAAAAAAATATCTTGTCATGTTTTATATCGAGTATAAATAATAAAAAGAGAAAATAAATTGATGTTTTTAAATTTGTTGAAATTGTTATTTCACCTGCTGCTTTCATTATTGATTCTGTTTTCATCTACATATGTTTGAAAATATTTATTTACATCCAATGACGTCTTCTTTTATTAGCCTTAGCATATATTATGGTTTGGTCTGTTTTTTACCACTCAATTTTATTAAAAAGAAACTGGGGCGAGACCGCACCTGCCAAATGTTTTTCGATGAAAGAAGAAAAAAGAACGAAGAGATTAGTAAGTGATCAAAACAATAAATGTTATAACTTTAAAAAAAAAAAATTTTTCAGTAAAAAGAAAAGTGGGGCGTTTGTGATTATTAATAATAGGTAACTATAAAGAGTTAAAATACACGTATGGAATGAAACAAAAGCGAGAGAAATAGATTGTTACTTGTTTGTGGTTGTAGGATTGGTAAGTCAAATGGTCTTGAAGACCAGTGAGAAAAGATCTTGAAGACTGATGGGAAAAGTGAACAGAACACCGAAAACAGTAACTAACACAACCATTGAACTTTTTTTCTCACATACCGCTTGGGTGGAAACGAGTAATGCAAAAACAATCCAATCCTCAGAAAAGGTGCGTCGTTATGGTTTTCAAACATTTCCAATAAAACCGGATTGCAAACAAACAGCTACTGCGTCTAAATATCCCGATATCACAGGCGGTAACCATAAAGAAGGTGGTAAACTATTGTAGGGATGTAGGAAGCGAGTATCTTTTGACAGGACGAATTTACTGGTATCTGAAGGGGCCATTAGTGTCACTTGACAGCCCGTTGGTGTTTATACTCAGTTGCTATTTGGTTCATAACAGAGACGAACGCGGTAGCCAGTTGCAGTTTGCCTAAGGCGGACAGCACAATTCCTGTGCTCCTAAACTGAAACCTAAGACATCTCTTGGAGATATTATAAGTAAAACTTTCTTTTTACTCGCCACTTTTCAGATAAAGCTTGCCGTTTTTTTAGTGTTTGAATTTCTCTTTATGGGACAACTACGACAAACACACGCACATTGGGCGTGCTGGCTTGTTCAAATTGTTGATCACGCTAGATAACACACTCTCTCCCCGAAACTGTAATTAAGGTCTGCTCAGCATAATTGCAGTATAATATATATATATATATATATATATATATATATATATATATATATATATATATATATATATAAATTTTATTGGTTAAAATAATAATAAAATATATTTTATTGGCTTAAAATAATTGTTATGGGTCCTTACCTATAACTACAGAATGAACTCTTCCTAACACTATGCATACTACGCCTCTCAAGAGAGAGAGAGAGACGAATCGACTCGACCCATCTGACATTATTGTTTACTTTTTCAGATTGCTGCTTTGCTGCCTGACTGTGTTTTGAACATCATTTTGGTTGCGTTCGTTTTTATTTACTGCCTTTTTACGACTGTTTTGAAAAAAAAAAAGAAAAAAGTTTTGATTGTTTCTTTTCCTTTTTTTACCCTCCCCTTTTTTTAATTTTGTTTTTGACTCCTTAATTTTTTTTTATCTTTCTTTTTTATTCTAGTTTTCCTTTTTGATTTTTCTTTCTCTTTATTTCCTCTTTTAAATTTTCTATTTTAATTTAGCTTAGTTCTCGTTATTGTTGCAACTAGGTTCGTGTTTTTCGTTTGTGACTAACGACTAATTTCTCGTTATTTCTTTAATTTCTTCCTGTTAATATCCGTTAAGTCTTTCTTGTGTATTGTTTTTAAATTTATTTTCTGTGCCAAATACTGTTCTAATCTTTGTGGCAGTCGCCCGTTTTTGTTCCTTTGCTGGAGCTGATCTTCAACAACTGGATGAAGCAGGGGTCTATACCCCAACGCTTCACCAGGGGTGTGATCAAGTTGCTCGCTTCCACGAACCCAACCGCAAGCCAACAGACTTATCGCGGTTGATCTTGGCCCCTGTCACCATCTCATACCCACTGATCTCTTTGCTGACTTCGTCAATCTCGGCTCTTCTCGACACAAGAACCGAAACGTCGTCAGCATAGGCAGAATACCTGTCTGAGGCGGTAGCCCCAGGCAGGGAAATTCCGCGCAGGACCGGATTCGCCTTTAACTTGCGAAGGAATGGTTCCAACGCAAGAACGTAAAGCAAAGGCGAAAGCGGACAACCTTGACGAATGGAGCGAGACAATACGAAATGCTTCGATCTTACACCAGTCACCTCCACCAGCACACCGGGGGTCGCATACAAATGCCGGATCCAGGAGCGAAAGTCGAATCCGAAACCGGCCGCCGAAAGAACAGCCTCCAGAAAGCGATGGTCAACCCTATCGAAGGCCTTGGACTGATCTAAATTGATCAGCGCGATTTCACTGTCGACTTGTTCTAAGATCAAGCGTACCATATGCAGGTTATCCTGAATAGTCCTGTCCTTCACAGCACAAGTCTGTTCGGGGCCAATCAGACTAGACAGGACAAGCTGCAAACGGTTGGCTAAGTTCTTCGCCAAAATCTTTAACTCTGTGTTTAACATAGTCAAAGGGCGAAAGTTATTTAACCCGTCCCCACCGTTCTTGTCAAAATCGACTCGACCCGTCTGACATTATTGTTTACTTTTTCAGATTGCTGCTTTGCTGCCTGACTGTTTTTTTGGAACTGTATTTTGAACATTAATTTTGGTTGAGTTCCTTTTTTATTTACTGCCTTTTTACGACTGTTTTGAAGGAAAAAATAAAAATTTCTATTTGTTTTTTGTGTCTGAATGAGTGCATGTCTGTGTGAGTGATTGGGATGGATGAATGTGTATATTTTCTTATAGTCCCGCATCGATTTCGTCTAGTTAACTGATTTTTCTGCCACATTTAAGTTTTGTGGGGTTTTTTTATTACTAATATGATTTTGTTTAGTTTCTTGTAAATAATTTATTACCATATTGTATATATATCATTGGGGTGTTTTTAGCTAGTTATTTTTATTCCCCTCCCTCCACAGACAACGATTTGTACATAAGGCATTATTTAGGATTTACATTGAGATAATAGGGTATTTTGGTGGATGTAGTAAGAAAGGTATGTATGAATGTGTTGTTTTGGTGCTAGGATTATTGTTTTGTACGATTGGGTCAGTGATTGTGGCTTGCTAAGTTATTAATTAAGACAGATGATGACCGTCTCTTTCCCCCATCCCCTTTTTCGGCCTTGTGCCACATTTGCTGTATTATTCAGTAATAAATATTGAATCGAGTCGAGCCGCAGTCTCTGACTGTGCGCGACTCCTGTCGAACTCTCTGCTTTGGCAGAGAGGAACCTGGACGAGGCTTTGCCGAAGGGCAAAGTTTCGTCCGGAGTGGTAGACAAGCCCTGAACCCGTTTATACGGGTTCTTAAGGGAGTATTTTTGGCCGAGCTTACGGGCTCGGAGAAACCCACGTTAAACTCGGCCTTGTGCCACATACTTTCCTCGTAGAGGGACTGTTAAATATCGAATCGAGTCGAGCCGATAGTAGTTCACTCCAAACCAGACTGACAGTCATACTAACACCTTCCACATCTTGTATTATTATTCCTTGTAATATATCTTCGTTATGTCTACTCTTGTGTTCGTGTTGTTCTTCATTGGTCCTAACCTGGTCCATAAAATGGAGTAGCGTGATTGTTCTCTACTACGTCCGTGTGCTGAATCTGTTCCGATATAAAATAGGTTTGACCTCAATTATTGAAAGTTTAATTATAATTGTGGCTAATTAAATATTTAATAAGATCGGTAGTTTCAATAATTTGAAAACTGTTTTTCTTAATGTAACTCGATATAACTCATAAACAAGAATTGTTCTAAAATTCATCCATAAAAATAATATAAAATACGTTTGCGCGGAAGCAAATAAAAAGTTTTTTAACCGTTCCTATGCGCGGTAAGAGATTTTTTTTAATCATTTCACTACAAGCAAGGCAATACAGCCACTAAGCCGTCCTGGGTATGACGATAAACTGCATCCGCGTCCTGGGTAAGACGACAAACTACGTCCAACTGCAGGGCCTCTGATCGGGAGGATTTGAGGAGTGTGGAACCGCCTCTTGATTGCTGGTGTTCCCGGGTCCACCCTGACCTGGGGTGGTGGCACCTGTTGGAATCCAAGCTGTGGGAAAATAAATAACCCCCAAACCCCAAATCTCGTCCTGGGTATGACGATAAACTACATCCGCGTCCTGGGTAAAACGATAAACTACGTCCCGCAGCAAAGCCTCTGATCAAGAGCTTTTGAGGAGCGTGGAACTACCTCTTAATTGCTGGTGTTCCAAGGTTCACCCTGACCCGGAGTGGCAGCACCTGTTAGGATCCCAGCTATGGGCAAATAGTTAACATTCAGACTACATCCGCGTCCTGGGTATGACGATAAACTACATCCGCGTCCTGGGTATGACGATAAACTACATCCGCGTCCTGGGTAAGACGATAAACTATGTCCAACAGCAAGGCCTCTGATAATACGTTTTTGAAAAAACTATGTTGCCAGCTGTACCTTTTTGAAACAATAATATTACCAGGTATACGTTTTTTTTTTTTAAGAATAGTGTTGCCGGCTATACGTTTTTGGAAAAATAGTATTACCAGCTATACGTTTTTAAAAGAATAATGTTGCCAGCTGTGCGTTTATGAAAAAATAATGTTACCAACTATACGTTTTTGAAAAGAAATAATGTTACCAGCTATACGTTTCTGAAAAAATATTACCAGCTATACATTTTTGAGGAAAAAAATATTAACAGAAATAGATTTTTTGACAAAATAAAAATATTCCCAGGAAAAAAAGTTGTTGGCATTAAATGACCCATTGAGGTTGATATGCCGTAAAACAAAACAAAACAAAACAAACAGCCACTAAGATGCAATCGGCTCTGTAAAAGTAGTATGAAGGGTCCTAGTTGTAAAGATCTGAACTTGTGAAGCTAAGACAATGAGCTCATCTGAATGGATAAATAGCGATAGACTTCCAACAATGCGTCAAGGACAAGAAGTTGTAGGGTGGAGAATAAATCCTTCCCCACAAGACAGGGTAAATGATTTTGAACGCTGTCAAGGTTGGAATTGAGTAACTGCAACTAAGATATGACAGCAATACTCTCTTTTTCGTCTAACCCGACTCTTGTTGGTTGGTTGATTTTGTTTAGCAGCATATCAACCTCTATGGGTTACTTAATGCCAAAATCTAAATATTTTGAACATAATTGTATCAACTGAATATATTTTGAACGCAACTGTATGCCTTCAACTACAGATAAAATGTATTGTTGGTAATTCTACTATAAAATGTATTGGTGGCCATATTGCTTTAAATTTATATTGTTCGTCTTTTTACCATAAAAATGTATTTTTTATATTTACATAGTGTTTTGTTTTGAGAACAACAGCAATTATGAGGTGATTTCACGCTCCTCAAAACCTCTCGATCCTTGCTCCCGGATGTCATTTATCACCATACCCAGGACTATCTGGGTCTTCTGAAGGTCAAGCAGTGTAGAACGTCAGCCGATTAAAAAAAACAAAAAAAAACAATTTCCTTGTAAAAAAAAAAATAAAAAAATAAACCAGATATTTGATTTTGTTAAATTTAATATTTTTCAATTATTGAAGCAGTGATTATTAAATAACAATTCAATAACAAGACTCCATAATGGATAATTCTAACACATTAAAAACAAATATTTAGAAATTAAATTAGATAAATGAAAATAAATATTTTTAAAAATAATCATTTTTCAGTGGATATTTTTCTTTTACAGCCTAAAAACCTATAGTTTTCTTCTATTTTTTAATCATTTCAATCCAAGCAAGGCAATAATGTCACTAAGACACAAGTGATTACTAAAAGTGAAAGAGAAGGAAAAGACTTTAATGAGGAGAAAGGACAATAAAAGAACGGAGGATGCATATAAAATTTTGAAGGGTGTAAGCGGCAAGAAAGTGAGAAGTCGGAAGAGAGTTCCACAGGCAAGAAGTGCTAAAAAAGAAACTTTTAGAATAGAACTTACGGTTACATCTAGCTATTTTAACAGTAAAACGGTGAGACCTAATTGCCATTCGAGTAGTATGCTTAAAGTCATGCGGTCGAAGAACTGAGGAGGGAAGCTTATTAGAACAATAACAATGTTTTTAAATGGTCAACTAAAAAATGTCCAAACAATAAAAAAATTTAGTTTTTTTTTTATAGTTTTATTTTCTGACCCAAGGCGTATTCACATATTTTGATAAAATTAAGGATAAAATGAAATTTCAGCTGATTGAATTTCTCCGGCAACGTATCTTTGAAAAAAAATCGTTACACACGCTGAGAAAGAGACAGCAGTTTATTTATGTTGTTTACAGTTCAGTTACAAATATTTTATGGACATGTGGGTAAAATGTACTTACAGTTCAAAGCCATTTTAACAGACACACACCTAGATAGAAACAAATTCATATTTGTAGCGTCTCGCCTTCCTTTAATGTAAATGGCTTACAGGATTTTTAATCGTTTTCTCCGTTAGAATGACTGAGTACTATCATATTGTCGAACAAAATTAAAAGGGTGCTGTGGATTTGCTTTATATAGTTACATATGGCACTTGGCTCAAACAAGTGACAGTTCAATATTCTTGAGAGAAATGTGTTGTTACCAGTATATATTAATTTTTGTTTTTTTATTGTTATTATCTACAAAGACACGGTTTCTTAACGTAAGAGAAAATTGGTATACAACATCTGTCTTTTGCGGAGTATTTTTGTAGGGAAATTCAGTTAGTAATCACGAGGCTCAAATTTTGTCAATTCTGTTCATACATATGCTAATTCTTGGGCGATTTTTACTCTCTGCAAGTTAGATATCGATTATATTGTCACTTTCTCATCTTTTATGTGATTGTAGTGCATCTGGTTACAGTAAAATGGTATTTATAGTGTTGTTTGAATTGATGTTATTATGTATGGTTATTTGTAGGTACCTCCTAAAAAAGCGATACCTCAGGTTTAAAATGGATTTTCAATAATAAAATAATCTTTCTTGAAACTTTAATTTTAGTTTTAATTCCGAACTAATAGATCATAGCTCTCCACAATTTCTTGTCCTTTGTAGCTTTTAATAAATGTTATATTTTTGTAATCTCTCCTAAACCCTGTTCTTCCATTTATGTTCGCTCGGTAGATTATGCATTGTTTTCCTCTGTCCCACTTGCATTCAATCTGTCTTGTGAGTATCAAATTCCTCTGGTACTCTTTTCTCACTATGTCTTTTTTAAGCAATTCACCCCAAGCAAGACGGGAGTACTACTAACACGCAAGGGGTTACAGAGGATTGAGAACAAGAGTAACGAGGTGCGTTTGCGGAAAGGCTACAGAGCAGGACGGGGAATAAGCTCAGGGTGTCAGATGTCGATTGACATTACACTTGAATATTTGAAGATTATAGTCATCGGCGAGCAAGCAAAGGGAAGGGAGTTCCACAGAATGGAAGTGCGAGAGAAGAAGCTGTTTGAGTAGAAGAGACGGTTACATTTAACCGTTTTCACAGTGAAAGGGTGGGACCGAGATGCCAGCCTGGTAGCTCGCTTAAATTCATGCAGTCTGGGAACCATCAAAAGTAGCTCGTCGGAACAGTTGCCGTGAAAATACTTGTAGAAGAGACAGAGGGAAGCCACGGCACGTCTGTGAGAAAGCGACTGTAGACTAGATGCCAGATCAGGACCTATCACATTGCATATTCGTATCGGGATTTTGTCTAGGACCTCGAGACGTACACGGGAGCACCAGACCATATATGACAGCAATATTGCATGCAAGGATGGATGGTTGACTTATAGAGTTGAAGGATGGACTCAGACGAGGTGATCCTTAGAAATTTCAACTGTTTCTTCCTGATGTTAAGTATAAGTGTCATTTTCGTTTTCATCTTCTCTAAAACTCCGTCGTTGTTCACATGCTTGGTCTATGTTGTTCTCAACATCCTTCTGTATTTCGAATCGAATTTAAATTGATTGGAATCTTTTTTTCTGCTTACCATCAATAAATTCGTCCATATTGACAGATCTGCTACATAATATAATTGTTCTTATTAAAACAAAATCTTTCAAAATAAAATATACTTTTCTGAAATGTTATTTTAGAAAAATTAGCTGATTTAAAGATCTATGGTATATAGAGGTGAAGTAAAGGCCAAATTTACTGTCTATAGTACCATTTATTGTTGATCTCCATTTGGTTACAGTGTTTAAAATGGTTGACTATCGTCATAGTTCTTTTTTGTGATTTGAGAGTTCATACAGGGTTGTTGTGTTCCTTCTGGCTGACGGAAATTAATTCGTTGCATTCATCCTTTCTTCTTTCTCTTCTGGAGTTGTACGTCAGGGTCAAACTCACACCTGATGAATCACCAACTCTTGCGTCTCGAACTGCTACCTCGAATCAAGTTCCTCTCCATTGCGGCGTCTCTAGTCGTCTCGTACATGGTTTTCTTCTTTTTAATGAAGCTGACACATCCGTGTTTCCCGTTTGACTTTAGGTGGGACGTGTTGTCATTGGTTGATATTTTATGACGTTCACTGACCCACATAAACTACGTCAGGGTTCATGTCCGTTACCGAGGATAGGAACAATAGAAGGAAGTGTGAGACTACCCACCTCTGCAACTCGCTGCACAAAGACACTGACCCCACGTCGTAGAATTTCTGTGCGGTGGATCGAGCGAGAGGTAGGCTCACAGGTAAAAGAAAAACACAACTACAAACTTGGGTAAGACGAAAAGAGGAGAGAAGGTGTGTGACCTTTTTGTAGATGATAACTCTTGGTTGATTCTCGGCTGGCGGAAAAAATATATCCTAACTAACAATGTCCGGCTGCTAATGGGTCGCTCTTCGATGTTACGTGCTCCGGCCTAAATCAACCTTCCTCGAACCTAAACTAAGTCTAACTCCCCGTGGCCCAAAGCGCTGCCGTATATATGGAGAATCCTCTTTCCTCATTTCCGGACAAGGGACACCCACGAATAAACCCATAACTTTTTCATGACCATTTCTCTCTTTGAAGAAAGTGGACATAAAACTATTTCTTAGCCTAGCTGACTCCGATTCAGGGACATTAAATTCAAACCCTTTTAAGTTTTGACCAGAGCCGGTCTTTTTCCTATCTTAGTATTTTGACAAGTACTTAACACTTATCTACCCTTTTCGCCATATGTTTTTATCTAGATTCCTAATCTAATCATTTGGTCTTGAAGTTTGATGCCCAGGTCAAATCTAACTAATCTTCTCGCACATATGTGTGCGCGCGCACGCACACACAGATGTGGGGGTGTATATATACACACACACAGATGTGCGGGCGCACACACACACACGTGTGCGCATATATCCGAATCATAGTGTCACACACCTCCCCCAATCATCTTTGTCATTTATTTCATAAATTACACAAAAATTTCAACAACAATGAGACACTTTGCATCTCCCCCTGCACATTATGACCCTGCTCGGGCGTCCCCGAAGAGAATACAATAATGTACAGGTCGCAAAAACAAATTACCACAGAATTCACAACAATTATCGCCACTCATCAGAGGTGGACAACAGGTTTCAATAATACAATATGAGAATATGTATTCTCGGCCGAGGAGAAAAACAAAATAAAAATATACAACACACACAAAAAAAAAAAAAAAAAAATATATACAGACAACAACAACCGAAATTACAAGAATTTCAAAGGGTTTCGGTCATCCCCTAACAAAATAAAACAACGGCATAGCCAACACTGCACTGGGGTGGTTGGGATCATCCACCCCTTACAACACTAACATACATATAAGGAGAGAGGAAGAAAAAAATTGTTGGTTTCAGTCCTTCCACTTTGCTTTCCTGTGAACAATTTTGAGGGGCTCCTGACTCATTCCTATTCCGTAATCCAGGAGGACTTTTCGATTCACCTCCAACATCATTCAATTTTTCAATTTTTCAACATTTCGCCCCCCCCCAACAAACACAGGGGAATTTTAACCACCCCTATCCAAATATTCAGGAGTATTTTTCGGCTTATCTCCCCTTTTCCTTACGACGTGGGAACATCATAATTTCCGCAGTTCTTTTGGTGTCGTATCAGGAATAATGTTTTCTTCCACTTTGCTTTCTGTGAACAATTTTGAGGGGCTCCTGACTCATTCCTATTCCGCAATCCAGGAGGACTTTTCGATTCACCTCCAACATCATTCAATTTTTAAACATTTCGTCCCCCCCCCCCAACAAACACAGGGGAATTTTAACCACCCCTATCCAAATATTCAGGAGTATTTTTCGGCTTATCTCCCCTTTTCCTTACGACGTGGGAACATCATAATTTCCGCAGTTCTTTTGGTGTCGTATCAGGAATAATGTTTTCTTCCACTTTGCTTTCTGTGAACAATTTTGAGGGGCTCCTGACTCATTCCTATTCCGCAATCCAGGAGGACTTTTCGATTCACCTCCAACATCATTCAATTTTTAAACATTTCGACCCCCCCCCAACAAACACAGGGGAATTTTAACCACCCCTATCCAAATATTCATAAGCCAGATTCACCAACTCTGTCTGTGTAAGTTGGTAAATTCTAGCCTTTTTCTTCAGAGCTTCCCCCCAGGCCGGAAACGCACCGGCTTTTCCCGTGAATATAGGGATCTTGGATCCACTTGCGACTACCTTAAAAATATCTATCCTATCCATTTTTCTTTTAAATGCCAGCCAGAAACACTAGTTAGAAACAACAAGGACCAAAAAAAAAATAAAACAAAAGAACAAATTTTCAGCCTACCTTGCAGGGACCGGAATAGATTCCCTTTTTCTGTTTCTTTCTTTTTTTTCTTTTTTTCTTTCCTTTTTTTTTCTTCTTTTTTTTTTTTTTTTTTTTTTTTTAGTGTTTGTTTACTTGTTCATTGCAGACGTCCTCCTAGATGTAGTAAAAATTTAAAAAAAAAAAAAAAAATCTCCAGTACTTGAAGTGTCCGTTCTCTAAGGGGGAAAGGAGTGTGTATCTGTCTGTGCCTCCTTTCTTGCTTCCTTTCTCTCTCTCACTCTGCGTCACTTTCTTTTTAACTGTTCCCTTTCCTCCTTTTGCCTCTGTTTTTATCTGTCTTTGTTTCGTCGTTCGTCTGTTTTTGTTTTGGTTTGGTTGTTTTTCCTAAATTTTTTTTTTTTTTTTTTTTTTTTTTTTTTTTTTATACACACGTATCTGTGTCTATCGGATTATCGAAGTCTTCACTCATTTACACATATATACACATACACCTATGCACATATATTGAGTGTTTAATCGGACGATTCGATCTTTCCTTCCTTCTCCTTCCTCCACAAAGTCTATCGTACTAGCGTGCAACCCGAGGTCGGTCCTGGTCGGCGGCGCCAATGTGAGACTACCCACCTCTGCAACTCGCTGCACAAAGACACTGACCCCACGTCGTAGAATTTCTGTGCGGTGGATCGAGCGAGAGGTAGGCTCACAGGTAAAAGAAAAACACAACTACAAACTTGGGTAAGACGAAAAGAGGAGAGAAGGTGTGTGACCTTTTTGTGGATGATAACTCTTGGTTGATTCTCGGCTGGCGGAAAAAATATATCCTAACTAACAATGTCCGGCTGCTAATGGGTCGCTCTTCGATGTTACGTGCTCCGGCCTAAATCAACCTTCCTCGAACCTAAACTAAGTCTAACTCCCCGTGGCCCAAAGCGCTGCCGTATATATGGAGAATCCTCTTTCCTCATTTCCGGACAAGGGACACCCACGAATAAACCCATAACTTTTTCATGACCATTTCTCTCTTTGAAGAAAGTGGACATAAAACTATTTCTTAGCCTAGCTGACTCCGATTCAGGGACATTAAATTCAAACCCTTTTAAGTTTTGACCAGAGCCGGTCTTTTTCCTATCTTAGTATTTTGACAAGTACTTAACACTTATCTACCCTTTTCGCCATATGTTTTTATCTAGATTCCTAATCTAATCATTTGGTCTTGAAGTTTGATGCCCAGGTCAAATCTAACTAATCTTCTCGCACATATGTGTGCGCGCGCACGCACACACAGATGTGGGGGTGTATATATACACACACACAGATGTGCGGGCGCACACACACACACGTGTGCGCATATATCCGAATCATAGTGTCACAGAAGGACAGAAAAGGAAATATATAGAAGAGAGGGAGAGAGAGTTTTCTTTGTCACTCACTTCGTAAAGAGGAAAGTGTATATTTTCGTATGATGTTATTACTATCTAATCCTATTACAGTTTAATTAAGCTGAATTTAAAAAAAATATTTCTTTTAATTTAAAATATCACAGTAAAGCATTTTTTATGACATGGAAGTGGGTTTTTTGACGCATTGGGTGATTTACTGGAAGCCTAGTGTTTGGGAAATATAATAGCTACAGAAATTACATGACGAATACAATGTGAATGCTTTTGTAGGTAATCTTAAATATTTTAAGCATTCTAATAATTTACTTTATTTTAGGCTTACTTACGAAGATCCCCATGAATTTTAAATTTACTATATGAACGCTTTAATCTAGTAACAATATCAAAATTTTAAAAGTTTATAAACTATTCTAATCAAAATTTTGTAAAATATAAACAATTCTTGTAAAAATTCATTATTCATCCCCAAAATATTTTCTTAAGACAATAGTGTCCATAATATACTCTTTTCATAAAAGCAATCAAAAGCCTTTGTAATTAAATAATGTCTTAGTTTTATTACAATTTTTTTTACTTTACGGTTCAAGACAGATTTTTTGTAATTATTGTGACTGGGTAGGAGAGGGTAAAACAATTACTAATTGACCTTTGAACTAAATAAACAGGTAAATTATTTTTAGATTTGGAGAAGGTTTAATTCTTCTGTTGACAGATATCAATTTATTAAGATCGAGACGTTCGCAGTTGCAAACAATAGTTTACAAACTGAAAAATTTTAAAATTTGCTTTAATTACATAAAAATCCATTTTCTCTTTTGACAATTAAATTTATACCTTTTTGCAATTGAAAAATCGAAGAAGATATTTAAATTGTTGCAAAGCTTGAATAATATTAATGCACTGGATAGCTTTTAGAGGGCAACATACACATAAATGCGATCATTTGTGATCACTTCAAACACCTTCGTAATCACCTTTAGACTCCTCCAATTCTTTCTGGATCCACTGCTCTGTCCTCAGATTGACGCCCAAACACACTGTAATATTCGTATTGGAGCTTCCGGCGCGAATACAAACCCGTACAGCATTCCGTTTCCAAATTTCTGGTGGAGTGAATTGCGTCATTGGGCTCTTTTTCTCACAGATGGTGCCCAACTGACCGTACTATAAAGTGCCGTCGACAAAATCAAAAACAATGTGCATTCGCGAAATTAAAAATATAAAATGGCGACAATTTACCCATCGCATCCTGTATCTATAAAATATTTCTTTTTGTTTTTTAACCTTGTTTTTTTTACTAATTTTCACCCAATGCAAGTCCCAAGAGTCACTCAAGGTAAAGAGTTACTGTGTGGAGTTGTATTAGCGTAAGAAAAGATAAGCATTAGGAGTATAGAGCTTAGGTAGACATTAGAAGGAAATAGAAACCCAATACAAAACAGGAAACAACAGATAAACCTGTATTCCTGTTCAATAGACAGGGGAGAAGTGTGAACCGGACGATAGAAGAATCTTTGACTCTAGTAAAAGAAATTCCCCATTTTAAATGTCAGAAGGAGCCAGTTACTGCTAGGGGTGATAGAATGAGAAGTTATGGACCGCTCTATTCTTTACGTTGTATTTCTTCTATTCAAACTTTCACGCATTCCAGGCTTTTAACGATGACTATAGTCAAAAAAACAGAAATTCATTAGGGCGGAACTTAAAGCCCACTTATTTTATTCTCATTCTTTTTTTGACAACACAGACATTTTTTTATTTCAGAAGTATACCGAAATTGTACCTGCTCTTAGTACCCGTTACCTGCCGTATAAATTTGTTGTTTTGAAAAACCTGAATGCTCTCGCTGATTACATACGTGTTCTCTGAAAGTTTTGTCTCTTTCTTCTTCTTCTTCTTCTTCTATGTGCCGTGTGCCTCAGGACGTTGATATTCATGGCTCTCCACCGTTTCCTGACCTTTGTAGCTCTTAATAAATTTTCTCTTTTTGTTATCTCTCCTAAACTCTGTTCTGTCATCCATTTACTCAAACTCGTTAGGTAGGTTATGCGTTGTTTTTCCCTGTCCCTCTTGCCTTCACTCTGTCTTGTGGGTATCAGATTTTCCAAGCACTCTTTCCTCATTATGTGTCCTACAAATTTCATATATCTTTTTCTTATACTAAGTATAATTGTCATTTTATTTCCGTTTTCTCTAAAACTTCCTCGTTATTCACATGTTCAGTCCATGGTATTCTCAGCATCCTTCTGTAGAATCACATTTCTGTTGATTCAAGTCTCTTCTTCATCTTCTTCATGGGGAGATTGTCCAGCATTCAGTGCCATAGAGGAGGACTGACAATTTCTTTGTTTCTAACAAAATTTTCACGTTTCTTAATACTTAACTTTTGAAAGGCATCTTTCGCTATCCCAATGCTCTTTTGTATTTCAGTGTCACACTTCCGTCCTCTGTTAAATCAATTCCCAGATATTTTACTGTTTCTTAATACTTTGCTTAGCTTTTGGAAGGCATCTTTCGCTATCCCAATGCTCTTTTGTATTTCAGTGTCACACTTTCTGTCCTCTGTTAAATCAATTCCCAGATATTTTACTGTTTCTTAATACTTTGCTTAGCTTTTGGAAGGCATCTTTCGCTATCCCAATGCTCTTTTGTATTTCAGTGTCACACTTTCTGTCCTCTGTTAAATCAATTCCCAGATATTTAAATTCTTCTTGTCTGATTTTTTACCTCCAATTTGTAATTTTCATGTTGGGCTTTTCTTTTGCTGACAACCATGCATTTCGTCTTTTGCAATTGATGCTTAGTCCTTTCTTCTCGCTTTCCTTCACTACTTTCTGTGGGAGTTCCTGTAGTTTTCTTTCCGTATCTGCTATCAACACTGTGTCCTCTGCATATCTTATGTTGTAAAAATTGTGGCCATTAATAATGAATTCTGGTAAAATTTCTAATTCTCTCAGAATCGCCTCACTGTATCGGTTGAATAAGTCCGGTGAGAAGATACATCCTTGTCTTATACCCCTTTCTAATTTTTTCATATTTACTGAATTCATTTTCTATCCGCTTGCAGTTGGTTTGCTGCCAGAATAGGTTCTGGATTATTCTAATATCCTTCCCAAATATGTCAAGGTTAACGAGCAGTTCTTTGTGACGTAATTGAAATCAAGTGAATATTAATAACACCGTTATAAACTCACAAGCTCATCATTTCCGAATCCGACGCCAATATTTTCTTTATATGCCGCATTTCTTCAGAGACAGATGCGATCATAGTTCTCCACAACTTCCTATACCTTGTGACCTTTAGCAGTTTTTCTCGCTTTCTTAAAACTCCCGCTTCCTGTTCCGCCATACATCCTTACAAGCTCAATGGGTAGATTAGTCGCCGCCTTCCCCTATCTCTCTTGGCCTCGATATGCCCTGTGAGGTTTAAGTTTTCCAAGCCCTCTTTCCTCATTATGTATCCAAGGAATTTCAGCTGTCTCTTTCTGATTCTGTGTATAAATGTTCTTTTTGTTACCATTTTTCTTTAAGACATCGTTGTTTATTCGCTCTCTCCGTGGAATTCTCAGTACTCGTCTGTAGAACCAAATTTTTGTTGCTTCCGGTTTTCCTTATATATTCCTGAAAAAGATCGGCTTCACCATAAAAAAAAATACATTTTTTATATAACTATTAAAAAGATGACAAAGAAAAAAGAATATTATTTATAACGTTTTTATTGGCTATATTACAAATTCAGTAGCGTGTCCAACCCAAGCACCTCTTCTTTATCAGAGAAAAAAGCAAAATAAAAAAAGGATCATTAATTTGTTGTTTTTTTTTTCTTTTGTATTTTTGGTTTATTTTTGACATTACAATGTCGTTTTTTAACAATTTTTTTCCAAAAAACTTCTTCAATATACATTGAATAAGACTGGATATTTTTTTTTTCATATCTCTAACACTTAACAAAATCGTCTTCAATTTCTTTTCTTTCTTTTTTTCTATTGATCATAATATTTTGGATCAAGTAAAAAAAAATGAACATTTTATAAGTACAATTATTTCAAAACAAGTTACTTTTTATTACTCTCAGTGTATCAACCAGAATTCAACATACAGAGGATAAAATATTAACTAAATTGAATAACGAATATCGTTTTTCCCGGCGTATAACACGCGCCTATAATTTGGCAAGAAAGATTTAGGAAAAACTAAACATATTCAAGTGATCATTCATATGTGTGTGTGTGTGTATGTGTAAGGGGTATGGCTGTGTGTGGGGTGTATGTGTGTGGGAGTGTATTAACATTATTTTGATTTGTAATTATAATGTAATTAATAATTACATATATTTCATTCTGGGGTTATCACGGGTCTATTTTGTCAAAAAAGACTAGTCACGGGTTAATCTGGTACCAATAATCCAACCATCATTGTAATTGATACTTGGAAAGAGAGAAGAAACATCTTGATCTTCTCTACTCTCCAAAGTCCAATACAGGCATTAGTGTATCCGTGATCTATTAACACCTTAACAAGATGGACTAAAATAACGCAAAGAATGAACTTCAGAAATAAATTAAACTTTTAAACGTTTTATATGCAAAACATGATTATACATATGCAAATCCTACTAAATATACAGTACATACATACAGGTAAAAACTTGTCCCACACAGAACAATTTCAGCACACATAAGGAGTCAAGAAGAAGAGACAAATAAAAAGAAAGTTATACTTGTAAATTCTCTAAGAGGGACAAGGTACACACTTGTAGTATCTTTTGGCTGCTTTTTAGAACGCATTGGACCTGCGTCCCGGTCCGTGATAAGCTATGCAGCAACTCAATGTTCTTCCTAAGGTGCTGTTACATGACGATCAAGGGCCCCTTATGATATCAGTACAGTAATCTACCTGCCAAAAGGGAGATAATTACCAAGAGTGTGCTTCCAGTGGTATAAAACGCAGGTTGATTTTTGAAAAACAAAAGTGCGCATCATAGAAATATAGTAATAAAAAATAGCGCTATACCGATTTATTAAGAATAGACTCAGTTTTTGAATTTAATACTCTGTCGTTTTTATATTCATCCTAACGACAATTTTAAAGATACGTTCATAATATTTATGTACAACATACTAATGAACCGTACACATATTTTTTGTATGTAACGTGCTGTCTTTTTTTTTTCGTACCTCATAACAGAGGAAATTGTTCCAATTCCAGATGCTTGTATGCACCTTATAAGAAGAATTTGCTAAATGATCAGCAAAAAGCTCCCTAAATTAGTCTAACTGCTGACTTTGCCATTTTCAATAGTCTGCTTTCAGTAAAAGTCTGAGCGACTTTTTCTTTCAGTTGAATTTTTTTTAATACAGTTCTCGTCAGTCAAAGCAAGAAATGTGGCACTAATAGCCACCACACACTTTTATACAGAAATACCTGTCAGAATTTAAACCACTTTTCCTTACTGTCTGCAACTTACTATGCATTATTGGGAAAGATATTGAAACAGTATCCCGTCAAATAAGCACACGTTTCAAGTATAAAAAGAAAAAAGGGGTCATTACAGTTTTTTTCTGAATGCGTTATGGTTAACATATTTGTGATAAAGATCTAATACGTTAATATACAGCAGTTCAATATTGTTAACTTTATATTAAAAAAAAATCAGTAAAAAAAATATCGATCCCATTTTTAACCATTTTTGTAGGGGTTCTTAAAGAGAATCGTTCCCCGGCGCGTAGCTGGTTTGGTGATACCCTGGATGTTATCATACAGCACTTTGCGATAACGCTCAGCGCCACCATTTTGCAGAACATTTACCTCTTTCTCTATCCAGACATCTTCGAATAAAAATTTTAAAAAATTAAAAAAATTTAAAAAAATGAATATAGTTTATTAGGCATTAGATTACATCTTAGATCTTTAAAAGACAGGTTGTCTAGTGAGAAAATCGCTTTATTGTATACGCATTCAAAAACTTTATTAAATGACTGTTAAATTTATTGTCTTGCTTTGTCTCCCGCCTGCACACAGATAAATAAATATATATATTTCACACAGATACTTGCAGTATCAATGAAACGTGTCTATGTGATATCTGGTATGATGTATATTTTGTAATGGTAATATTAGCCGTTTTCCTACAAGGAAACGTTCACCAGTACTACTTTCGGTTGAAATTTATAAAATCTCTTCACTTTCCTACTGTCGTAAGGTTGCTTTCCTGCGTCTTTTCTATAAATACTTTCATGGTAATTGTTCGGGTGAGCTCTTTACTATGGGGACTAATATTATTTTGCTTTAGTTTCTTGTAAATATTTTGTATTCATTTTGTAATTACTCATTGGGGTTAGTTTTTAAAATTGTTATTTTATTCCCCTCCCCCCACAGACACTGAATTGTAAATATGGGGACTAGTTAGTATTTTCATAGAGACTATGAGGTATTATGGTGGTTGTAGTAAGAAAGGTACGTATGAATGTGGTGTTTTCGTGTAAGGAATATTGTTCGTACGATTGGGTCAGTGTTTGCGGCTAGCTAAGTTATAGTTAAGACAGAAGAAGACCGTCCTTTTTTTCCAATCCCCCCTTCGGCCTTGTGCCACATTTCTGTAATTTATACAGAATAAATATCGCTCTTTACTATGGGGACTAGTTAGGATTTTCATAGAGACAATGAGGTATTATGGTGGATGTAGTATGAAAGATAAGTAAGAATGTGTTGTTTTGGTGTTAGGAATATTGTGGTATGTTTGGGTCAGTGTTTGTGGTTAGCTAAGTTTAAATTTAAGACAGAAGAAGACCGTCCTTTTCCCCCCATTCCCCTTTTTGGCCCTGTGCCACATTTTCTGTATTTGAAGCGGAAATAAATATCGCTCTTCGCTATGGGACCTAGACTTTTGGAATCTAAGCGCAATACTAATGCGACGTCGAGATCTCACCAATTTACATTTAAGCTGGCTAGATATAACAGTAAAATCTATGCTAACAGTATCTTTTCTTGCACTTCTCGATTTTGGAACTCTTCTGGCTCTACGCTTTCCAGCGTTTAATCTTAACATTTAAATGTAATGTCAATCACTATCTACTGTCCTCCTGATTACTCTTTATGTTCCCGCTCATTAGCAATGTTTTTTTTTTGTTTCTAATTCTTCCACACCCAGTAACCCCTTATGTCTTATTGGCTTTACTGCCTTGCATGGGGTGAAATCGATTAAAAAAAAAACAATTTTTCAGGAAAATAGGTTTCTCAAGTCCAGTAGCTGTTATCGCTCTTTCCAGTAGTGATGGAGGCTTCCTTCCTAACCTTTTATTTGAAGCAGTGTGTCATTAAGTAGACTACACTCGACAACCGTTACCGCACGCCGAGGCGCCTACAAAAGTGAATAAAACGGGTTTGTATTAACTGGAATTAAATGTTCCCTAAGCATGGGAAGCGGATTGGATACAATCTGAATTGAATAAAATGTTCGGTTCAAAATTCCTAGAAAGTTATCAAGTACGACAGATACCTGAAGAAGGCTGGAAGTGGCCGAACAACAGTCGAAGCGTTATGGATATGACAATCAAGATGAGTTTCCTAATCTGAATAGAAAGGCATATAATCATATTATAATCTTGTGTGTCTTCATGTTAGTTAGCTGTGTACGTAATGGTCCGTCAATATCTCATAAATAATGGACTATTCCGTTTTGATCTTGAGGAAAGATAAAAAAAACATATCAGAGACGCTGTTTGGTTTCAGTAAAAGAGAAGAAAAAGAAGATAGAGGAGAAAATAATTCTCTCATGTGTTTAACGTTTACTTCAGTGAAATGGAAAAACATTTAAGGATAATTCTACATCTTAAAAATTCCGACATAACGTGAAGGATTAGCTTTATATACTTTTGGAATAAACAATGTATGCTCCCCAAGGACCATTAATTAATGAAGCTAAAAAAAAAGTAATTTATGTTTGTAGATATTTAGTAAAATAAGATTAGTACTGACTGACACTGAGTAAGAAACAAAAATATTTCAGCCACAAAGTGGGTCAACTGTAAAACGCCCAAAGGATAATTTCTTCAGAGGTTCGAGGCAAAACGATGGTTAGCAAAGCAGAAAATGGAATCAGTCAAGCAAATACAAATTCTGGCCGAGGCAGTTCATATTTACTTCATGCTTGTAAGAAAGGCACGAATCCACCTATGGCCAGGATCAAAAAATAGTCCGTGTTTCCCATTCCCCGCCTATGGGTAAATAGCGAGGCAGTTGGAAACCCTTAAGCTTTGCTTTGTTTTTTTGGGTTTTTTTAAATACATACATACACAACATTATCACAAAATAAGAACAATAAGTAAATTTAAAGCTAAAGTACCTAAAAATCAATAAAACGTTAGATCACTGAGAATATTTTACAAAAATTTTAAAGATTACTAGGTTGTTAAAAATTATATAAAAAACGCCTCACGTTATATTTAAGAAATTTTTACAAATATGTCGCCAGTAGAAAAAAATGTAGATAAACTTCCAGTTGTCAGTCAAGTTGTCGACCTGTCCACACCCTAAATAAGCACCTAACCACTTGTTAAAAAATGCATTTCTGCGATATTTTAAAATAAGTAATATTTGTTTCAAATAAGATTAATTAAACTTTAAATCAGCTAATATTCCTCAAACAAAGTTTCATAAATGTATATCTTATTTTTAAAATATTTTTTTAATAAAGAGAATTCCATTGTGCTGACAGATGGCTAAAACTTGGCGATAAAATCTACGATTTTTAGCGATTTCAAAATAGAAAATCCTTCCAGTCAATTTAAATTAGTTTTGAAATCTTTGCTTATTGGAAATATTAAATTTAATTTATTATCATGAAATTAAAAATAAAAAGCATCAAGGCAGATTTTGCATTTTTTTTTTTTTAATTCATTATACAGTATTGCATTTCTTTATCTATAGCAGTAGTTTTGTTAAGAAAGGCAACATGCTGGATGAACCTGAATATAAATTCACTGTGAATACTCAGGAAATAATGCACTTTCTATACATATTCACCTTAATAAATTACTTTCTCTTTTAATTGACTGATTTTTTCTTTTTTTCAGTCACATCATAAAATTAATGACATATAGGAGCGAGGTTACTATAAATGGTTAGAATGTTTATGGAATATGCCTCCTGACTCTTTTAATTAAAACCGAATTATTTAAGTCATTCAATTACCTACCATTATTCTTATATATACACTTTATGTATCATATTCTTTCATAACTGCTTGTATAGTCATTCTTACAAATAAAAATGTAACCGATATCTTATAAATATCCATCGGAAATATTTTTTTTTTTTTAAAAAACACTTCATTAAATAATTTACTAATCATTTATTTTGTTTAAATATTTTTTCTCTTTCATTTATTTTTTTATAATCACATCAATTTTATTGGCCTTGTGCCAGACTAAGTTAATATTAGTAAGTATTTGTAATAGTCATGGACTTAAATATACAAGAAGATTAAAATAACATCTGCATACAAATCTTTGTTTTAATCTGTTAAGCAAATGGATTCCTTATCTAAAACAAATTTTATAACCTAAATTCTACTCATATCTTATGAATAATTCAATAGTGTTCATTTCAACCATTTTCCTCTAAGTATAAGAGGTTATGCAGATGGCTTAACAGTTACCAGGGCAGAATCTGAAATCAGCAAACCAAGTTCAAATTCTGGTCTAGCCTCTTATATTCAATTTCATTTCATTGTCCTTGGAAAAAGCGGAATCCATTTAATCTCACCCCCAGCTATATGTTAATGCTCTAACAAGGTAAACTGAGCTCTCTAGCTTGGGTGGCGGTCAATCTAAGACAAGGAAAACTTTAGAGATGACAACGTGAAACCAGTCATCTGTCTCTCAAGGAGATGTGGCAAATCATAGATAATAAAAAAAAAATCTGTAGAAAGCCAAATGATCATTTACGTCCTGAAGGTGGACATGACATTTAGCAAAACATGTGTAAGGTAATGAAATATTCTTGGCCCAACAAACTTTCCAAATGATTCAAACATCAGAGTTATTTTTGGAAAGGCTTCTTAACCAGGCCAAGAACTTTTCAGCACCCATACAAATTTAGAATATTACAAACACACGCTGAATTACACACACATTGAGTGATAAATATGGACACGTTCATATTCTAAAATGCACATGCACGTACAGGGAATTAAACGACAAAATGAAAGAAACCTTTCTGACATGTTTTGTTCTTCAAAAGGACTTCTTCAGACTACATAATGTTTTTTATTGATGGAATCATATTTATGCAGAGGGTGGGAACAAAATAGGAACAAACATCAGTTATAATTATACATATCAAGAGAAAAATCCATGTATAAAAATGAGCGAGTATTGAAATGTTCTTGGTCCAGCCCACTTCCCAAAATTTGATTGGTGGAGGGAGGTCGCTTCTTGGTCAGACCGAGAACTTTTCAACATCTTCTTAGTAATTTTTATGGTTATAGTAATGTATTTATTAGAAAAAATAAATACCAGACCTGGATTTAAATGTGGATATAAAAATGCATAAAATCTCTTTATTATTCTTTTTAAAGTTTGATACGCTGAGAGTAAAATTCAAGTTGTTACAAAAGAATTATACTTATATACTCAATAAGTTTCCTTTCTTTGTGTTTTCATTGTCCCAACTGATGGTAATGAAAATACTGTAACCAAAACAAGAAACACATCCTCTTCAATTTACCTAAATATATATATCAACATCCTTGTCTTTGTCGTGCCTCTCATCACACTGCAAACAAGTTAATGCCCGGGTTTCATTATGTCAGTCAGCTTCTACATGCAGAAGGCTACTTAAAATTAAAATTAAATATTAAGTATGAAAGCAATTGTTATTATTATATTTATGAGGCACACCAACCTTTATGAAACAAAGTCAAAGTAGTAATTCTGTAGAAGAAGAGTGAAAGAAACTAAGCATATACTGATAACATGATCAGCAGACCAAGCGTAGGGATTAATAGTTGCTTGGAAAGATTAAGCAGGAAGAAATAAGTAATGAAGCCAGTCCAACAGGAGGTCATGAGGTTAACATAGATGTAAAAAAAAAAAGCACAATACCTAGAACATATAGATGCAAAATGTGTATGAGTGCACATGCTCTCTTAGAACAAAATCTGACCCCATTCCAGAACACAGCAAACACCCAAGGGAGATACATGGTTAAAACATTATGGACAAAATAGATATCACATCTAACAAATTTCAGACAAGAAATATTATAATTTCTATTATAACTTTTATATTATTATTACATATGTTCTTGTAATTTATTACTATATATATTATTCAAATATTATATAACGGTTATATACTGTACCTATGAACACTAATGGGTATTTCTTAATACTCATAAATACGTTGGACACTATTGTAAGTAATAATATTGTAAGTAAGTAATATGCTGGCTAAGTAGTCCACTACCAGCAGTGGTTTACCTACTTCATGCCACTAGCGAGTATTATATTTTGTTGATGTTATGAAGATTACCATTTCATTTCCAACCTCCATTTTGGTTATTCCTCATTCAGTAACCCTTCCTAGGTTACAACAATAACTAACCTTAAAAAGTAAGGTTGAAATTTTGTAGGCTTGTCAATATGAACAATGAATTACATGTTTTTATGATGATATATAAGTTCAGTTTTAAGCTCTTAACACTACCATTATGGAAAGTGCAAGGGCACATAACCTGCTTGTTCCATCTAACCCTTTCCCTGATGCATTGTTATAGCATTCTTGCCTGGCAGTGCTGGCCCATTTTGGAAAAAGTAAGAAACTGTTCTTTACAAGAAATAAATGACTATAGATATGGACAGTAATTTCTCATGGATGCCGCCATTTTGGTTTTGATCGGATACTCTGTAGTACAGACTAAGCTAAACAACGCCCTCAACATACAATATAATGAAAATACATATTAAAACAGATAATATTGTATACTACTATATGACTATGCCAGTTTGAAAATAGTACTAAGGGCTAGTTGGTTTATAATACAAATGCTAAAGTCTGATATTTCACAGCACTTTGAAAAACATACATATATGCCAACAGCAGGCACTGTCAAGTTTTATAAAGACATATGTCTTGAAAATATGTATACAGGGGGGGCAAAAGGTATACAGTCATGAAAAACAAAACAGGCACACAAAGAGTATTGCATTGATTATACAAACATATCAATAATGATAAAATACTTATTGTATGCCTATTTTTGCAGTCCACTGTATATGTCAACAAAGGGTATTGTACATTTTATAAAAACATATGTCTTGAATATATATGTGTGTGTGTGTGAACAGCAGGCAAAGTAAGTTTCATAAAGACAAGTGTCTTGAAAACGTATATATATGTCAACAGCAGGCAATGTACATTTCATAAAGACATCTTGAAAATGTATATATATATCAACAGCAAGCAAAGTAAGTTTCATAAAGATGTCTTGAAAACGTATATATATATATGTCAACAGCAAAGTAAGTTTCATAAAGACGTCTTGAAAACGTATATATATGTCAACAGCAGGCAATGTAAGTTTCGTAAAGATGTATGTCTACAGCAGCAGAAGTGTTAACAATAAAATATTTGTGAGCATCTATACTTACTATCAAAGCAATGAGACTTTATTTTTAGATGGTAAAGAAGATGATAGTAGCAATACTAACAGTAGTAATAAAGTAAATATTGAAACTTTAAAATGTAATTGCTAAATTAATATCAGTAAGAATAAAGAATAATAATTTTTATTTTTTAAATATTTCCATGATAATCATTCTGATGAGCTTTCCTCTTTGGTACCTCAACTTTATGAATTTAAGTGCAGTACTAGATTGGCAAATAGGTCCTATCTTTTTGCTGTTGATATTACTAGATGTGACCATAAATTCTTTGCTAATAGTTTCATTTCTCACACCTCTTGCTTGTGAATCTCCCTTCCAGCTTCTTGCTTTGATCTTCAAAAATTTATATGCAATGTCAATCGTTATCTTTTGTCTTTATTTGTTTTCTCTTCTTAATAATTTTTTTCTTTTTCTCATATATTTTCATACTCAGTAACCCCTTGCATATCGGTGGCTTTATTGCCTTGCTTGGAGTGAAATTATATTTTCTAAGTACTACAGAAGGCATACCAAGCCCTATGAAATGATAGAATGACCGAAAGAATCAGCACACATATTCTGCTCCAATCATTAGACCATGCATAGATATCAACATAATATAGGATCTACTAATTAGCAAAGCACAGATATTAAAGTTCCAAAGATCACAAGATGAGTTTCCTAGTAGATAAAAAATGCAAGTTCATATAGTTTTCTGGAAGCTGTGAGATCAATCACTGGATGGGGTAGTGTAGAAATTTACACGAGCACAGTTGAGGGTGTGATCATAATCACAAGTTCTGAAATTTCTCTCAGAAGACATTGAATTAAACCAATATTGGAATGAAAGCAATGAATCAAATCATCGGCTTCATTCAAAATTCCCGCAGAAGGACATCAGATATGACAGATATAGGGATGTGATCAACATATGTCAGGGGGATCAAATAAATGGTTCTAGTCAACATTCCCTCATTCTCGATATAATAGTAATGAAAGAAAGATACCTCAGGTGATCAAATATGATTTTCTATTTGATATTCTTAAAAGATTACTGAACTTAGTTGACATCTGAACAATGTTGAAAGATCAAGGAGCTGAAACGATATGATAAAGACAATAAGTATAAAGATACTCGTCAAAAACCTATGTTTTAGAAACAACACCTTATCTTAGAAATTGAGAAATATAAATGCTGGTGAGCATATTGTAGTGAAAACATCGTAATAAAAACAACAAAACAATGAAACTGGTCTGAATGAATCCATGTATGAAGTGCATTCCATTGGTTTTGAGACTTTTTAAGAGAAGTCGTTATAACTGTCCTAGATTATTGTGCTTTTATTATATTATTACTACACATTTAAAAAGCTGACCTACCAACCTTTGCTATTCCAGATTGAAGGAGTTGGCTGTAACAGCTTTTTGAACACACCCTAGTAAACATTGCTCATCACAGATGACTAGTTAGCAGAATGCAGTTGGGAAGTGATGACAATTTGGCGAGAGACACTTCTGTTGACACTAAACTTTATTACATAGCGAGCTTCCAAATTGTCATTACATACCAACTGCATTATCAAGAATATTAAAATGAGTATTTGCTGACTGAGTATTTTGTCACTCCAGGACTATTTGAAAAGAATTTGTTTGTGATGAGAGGAATGGCAAAATAAGAATGTTTTAGTTGAAAATAACCAATCAGTAACAATAATACTTGATATAAAAAATACAAGGAATTCTTGTTATACACAACAAGCAACCTACTAAGAGAGACCGATAGCAAACTAAGCCAGTAAAGCATACTGGTAAAATTCCATTGATTGACATGGGAAGTAAGCATTGCGGGTTGGTAGGTTCACATTTTTAATGCCTTTGAAGGTATTGCTAATGTATTTAAGGCATTGCTAGAAAATAGAAAAAATACTTGTAAAATCTGAATCAAGACCTGAAACATTGGCCAGCAGCCATGACAGATTTTGTGCAATATTCAACTGATACCAAATTTTCATTTTTTTTTTTTTTTGCAGTTGAGGAAAAAAAAAATTAAATAATCCCAGATAAAACCAAGATATAAAGCAATAACAAAAATACAGAAAAAGTGGTTTTTAAACACTTTTCTTTTTCAAAATGCATGCATTTGGATTTATGGTAATCTAAGGGAAGTATTATATGGCCATATTGTCAAAATATGTTCTGTTTAGAAATAATGTTTCATTTTTTCTACAAGTCCAGGTGTATTTGGTTTTATATTTGTTCATTGCTGTCTCAGAACACATAAGATGTTATCAAATTTTTTTTTTTTTAATGTTATTCTACAATATGGCATCAATTGAATATTGGCTGATTTATTTAAAAAAAATAGAAAAATGATTGATAGATGAAACAGGAATATAATGGAAAAAATATGGAATGTAAGGTTTCCAGACATTTTGGGAGTTTTCTTCTTTCCAGGCTATATTTATCCGATAGACATCTGGGAGGGTCCAGATTATTACATAAAAACAATATAAAATTGATCCCCCAATTTATAAATAATGATTCTTGGTAATGATTACATTTAGAAATTTTTTTTTTTTTGTCAAATAATACATTGATCCTAGATATCAATTTTACATTTCAAACAAATCACACATCTTGGTATGGAGCCCAGATGACATATACAAGTATAAAGATTTTTTTTTTTAAAGTATTTTTATTGAGTTTCTGGATCAAAATCTACTCATATACAAAACAGTTAAACCTCACAATATCTCTCAAGGTCAAATTTCTTTTTCTTTCAATGTCTCAATATTTGATACTAAAACTAACTCTAAATCTTGTTACATTTAAAAATCAAAGAAATTATTTCAATGCCCACTTGCGTTTGCAATCTGAGCTCCCTTACCCCATTTATAAAAACTGGAAAATTTCACAATTAAAATAAAGCAGAATTCAAAATAAATTAAGTACAATTCCATTTAAAACCATAAACCATTAATTTGGTAAATTTTGGATGGATTAGGAACTGGAAAAAAAACTGAATATGAGGTGAGTTTTCATTTTGAAAGACTTGTTCCAATCTCCTGAAATTCCATTAAAAAAATTTTTTCTTCAAGACAAAGTCAATTTTACCAATAAAGTTTGTAAAAAAAAAATAGTGGAAAAATAAAACCAAATTCACCTAAGACTAAAATATTTTCCCTTACATAAAGAACATTGTTCAAACATTATAATGGTTTCACATTGTCTGTGGTTTAATTTTTCACAGTTATCGTTAAACCCAGAAATATACAATACAGAAGTTTTATTTAATAATCGTTCCAAAATACAAGTTCTGCAATGCTGGCAATTTGGATATCCCCATGAGAAGCAATAAAGTGCTTTCGTTAAGAGAAAAAAAGAGAAAAATTCTTAATCTAAACAGGGAAAAACTGTATGCTGAGGTTACTAAGATCTACAATTAATCATTTATCTGTCACATAACGTTTATTAGAGTATACCGTTATAATTATGCATGCACAGGTAGAATAACAGTTATCAACATAGAAAGTGGAATAAGCATTTTGTGTTCAAATTCTGACTAAGTCAGTTCCATTTATTTTGCACTTGGAAAAGGCATAAATTCATCTTCTGCCAGCTATGGGTTAAACAGAGGTTAAACTATACAATGGTGCCTTGGCTGGCAGACAGTCTAGGCCAAGAAAACTTTGAATTCAACCACTCATAAATAGTAGAGCAGAGTAGGTCTGGTGTGGCAACCAGGCTAAGAGAAGGAAAAATTTGAATTCAAATCAGCCTGAAGGGGGTTGGGCTCTGTCACGCCGTCTTGTTCTAGACATACCCACTGCTGTTACAGTTTCAGTAAATGTGGTGCACTGAAAATCCTAACAGGTTACAGGAATACTTATAATGCTCATAATTGTTCATTTTATCATTAGTTATTGTATGTTAATTTCATATTAGGCCTAATTTATATATTGAACTTGATCACAAGTATACATGTGGGTAATTGAATGACAAAATGGATAACCTTCTAAGGCATTTCATCCCTAGAAGGAACTTATTCAAATTAATAATGCTTTTATCAAAGTAGTTAGTGACACAGTAAAACAGTCTGTGGATGACTATTTATGCTCTCGAAATAATTTGATTGAGCTCTCTGAAAGAAAGGGGTGATTTTATAACAGTGGTTGCTGCTGCTAATGCAATGCTCTTCTACTTGAATCAAGCTCTCCTAGCTACTGACATCTTTCATATAGTAAAAACATTAAAAAATTTCCCTTCTGCTTTGCTGTGCAATGATAGCTTGGGGATAGAATATCTGACTGATGCCAAATTGGTTGGGTTTTAATCCCAGCTTGAAGCAATCAGATGTCTAGCCATACTGATGTGATACAGTGAAACAGTATCTGTGGAAGACCATATATATATATATATATATATATATATATATATATATATATATATATATATATATATATATATATTAAATAAGGTGTATTTAGGCAGCAAGAATTCTTTCAAATATGTTCGGTTGAATAAAATGAATAAGTTTTGTCTATTAAATTTTTTTATTAACATTTTACAATTTACAAATTAGTTGTATTTATATAATCGGTAAATTTACTAAAGTTCATTTTTATTTATTTCCAGACAACCCCCCCACCCTGAGCACTTTGAAATGTTCCTACATTTGTTTTCAAGAAATGTTTTTTGTGTGTGTTTTAGTTAATTCCCATGTTCCCTCATTTACTGGAACCAATTTCAAGGTTACATCATTTCTAATGGTTAAATTGAATTTTTATTTTTTTTTTTTTATACATACTTCTTCAATAATATATGATCCCCTATGGAGAAAGAAACAGCAAATATTAAATACTTTATCTTTCTTTAGAATATTTCTGTAGTAACATTTAAAAGTACTCAGTAAAAAAAACAAAAAATAAAAATGAAAATATATATATATATATATCTTGTTCTAGCTTACCCTGAAGACTCATTTAGGTGAAACTTAGGTAGGTAATTTCTGGCTCACTAGGATTTTATATACTCTGCTCTACTTAGAGTATTGAGCACTTGACATTTTTTATTTTACTCGATTAGGGTTTTTTTTTTTTTTTTTTTTCTTTACTAGAAATTACAACACTGGGCAATGTTTTTAGTCTTTTCTTTTTTTTTTCCAAATTTTTTCCCCGAGATACCAATTTGTTTTAATATATTTTTATTTGCAAATTTTACTATCCATGGTTTTTTTACACTCATCGAGTATAGACATTAATAAATATATATATAATATATATTTGTGGCCTGAAGATTGCATATAGGATGAAATAGCCTGTTGCCTGTGAGTGTTGACTTCAATGTTCACTTTTATATATATATATATATATATATATATATATATATATATATATATATATAAGTGAACATTAAAGTCAACACACAGAGGCGACAGGCTATTTCATGCTAAACACAATTATTAACCCACATATATATATATATATATATATATATATATATATATATATATATATATGTATGTATATATATATATATATATATATATATATATATATATATATATATATATATGTATGTATATATATATATATATATATATATATATATATATATATGTATATGGTCTCAATCCAAGCTGTTATCCATTAGTCCACCGTGCCTCCTCATTCGAGTTCGAATTCCAGTCAAATCCATTACATTTACTTACGTGCTAATACCCTTGGGAAAGGTATGAATCCTCTTCTTCTCCCTCCAACTATGGGTAAATAGCAGGACAGACTGGGTTCTATAGCCTTGGATGGCAACTGGTCTAGGAGAAGGACAACTCTGAATTCAAAACCTGTGGAGGGTCGTTTGGGGACCTTGTGGCACTTAGTGCACCAGGTCTCTGTATTCGTCCCTTCAAAAAGTGTGGATAGTTCTTCACAATACCTTCACCACTATAATCAAATCTCATGTGTCAGCGTCGGGCTCTCAGTTTCTAGGAACTGATCTGCTTGATCCTCATACATCGAATTCGGCGGGAGAGTCGATGATTATACATTGGTATATATAGTATTATACATTGAAAATGCTAAAGATGCTTAGCCTTAAAATTAAATGTTTTTATTTTCAATGCCTGGTGTATCTCGATGTATAACCAAACTAATTTCATTTGGCTTTGCTTGCATTTAGCATGTTTTTTCCTATTTGTTCCTTATTCTATCACACATACATTAGGCTGAATCATTGCTAATTTCCATTTATGGGTGCCAGGTGTGATGGCAAATGCTTCATCCTAACTACTAATCATATGTGATAAAGAATAAATTTGGAATACACTGTCATACCTTAGGTTTTGCATGGGAGCCTACACAGTGAATTAAAGAATAAATTTCTTAATCTCACTAATGGAGGGACTTACAATGCATTCATACCAATAGTTCAACCAAAGGCATAATCCTAAGGAGACATCTAGAAAATATATCTAGTGTCGTAATTGGTTTGCAAAGTTTTGTTCTGGAAAAACATCGTTGGAAGATGAACCAAGATCGAGGCATTCAATGGACTCTGACGATGAATCTCTAAAATCATTAGTGAGAAGCAACCCACATAGCATTCTACTATGGAATTAGGAAAGATGTTAAACATGTCACAGTCTACCATATGCTGACAATTAGAAAACATGAGGAAATAATAGTGAATATATAATTGAATAAAATGTAATTTTACATGATTTTTTTTAAGTATAAAGTTGATAAACAAAACAGGAAATTATTTGACTCAACCTAATATGTTATAAATACATTTATATATCATAAATACATTTATATATCATAAATACATTTATATATCATAAATACATTTATGTATCATAAATACATTTATGTATCATAAATGCATTTTTTTATCATAAATACATTTATGTATCATAATTAAACAAACATCTATATAAAAAAAGGTACTAAATCTGAAATTTCCAAACTTTTACATTGGCAACATTCTAAAATTAATTTCTTTTTTCATTCTAAAATAGTCTTCTGTTCTGAACACTATTCAATTCCCAAAATGTTCTCTTTTTTTAAGAAAAACTTGGAATGAGAATGGATGAGACGCCCTCAGCAATCTTAAAGTGATGGCAATATTATACAAAAGAAGAGATTCATTCTTAGAAAATGGACAAAAAAATTCCAAGATAGCCAGAAAAAAGATTAATCATACACTGAGGCTGACAACAAAATCCATCCAATCAGCAGTAGAGCCACTCAATGTTAAATACATATTTGTACATGTGTGTTCCTTCTGACACCAACCATTTATGGTGTCAGGATGTTTGAAAATGAGGGATCAACCATATGAGATTTACCAAAGAAGGATCAGTGGTATTTCATTCAAAATAAAATTTCCTAGTTTGTAAATACACTAAAATGTGTCCAACAAGGTATTTAACCGAACCTGGAAATAATGTCAACGGATCAAAGCTTTGAAGATCCCAATCTGGAATAGCAACTTAACTGGCTATCACAGTAATGTTTGGCTTAAAGCAAAAAAGTCCTGACTGGACAGTCATTCTCAAATTAAAAAAGCATAAAAGAGACCATGAAAATACCTGTAGTCCAAGGCAAAAACACAGAATAAAACAACTACTATCATTTATGGTCAGGTTTACTCTCCAAGAAAGAAAAACAACTATCAAAATATGAAGAATATGTTATATTTTTTTCTTTTCTTAGAAAAAGAAAACAACAAGAGGAATATTAAAACAACTTCTCAATACTAATGATAAATATCTATGAAGGAATCACCAGTTATGAATTATTTTGATAAATAATTAAATCAGCCACCAGTGGAGTTTGAACCTATAACCGGAACCAAATTAGTACTCTTGGGTCCCTAATACAAAGGAGGTGGGGTAATAATTGGAGAGGTTGGGATTTTTCTCAATATGCAATAAACAAGAATTTAATAAAAGTGCAAAGGTCAGAAAATTATTTAAAGAGTTAAAAAGTAGGAAATTAATAAACATGGTGGGCTTAAAAATCTTAGGGTGGGCGGGAAATTTTCTAAAAAAATAAACGTCTCCATATCTATTAAGTACCTAAGACTAACTTTTTACCACAAGAGTGGCATTCAGTATTGGACCTCTTTTTTATCACTGTTTCTTGTTATTCATATTACTGGAGTATTAAAGATTTTACAAATACAGAATTGTATAGAAGAGGGTTTCCAGACCTGAATTAAAATCAGAGTCTCTCTTCTAGTAATAACAAATTTTACCAACCAAGTAGCAAAAGTTTTTTTTTCCACAATCTCCCAACCATCAGTCCAATACTCCGAATACTGAAACTTTTTTTATAAGTTTAAAACTTTCCATAATTAGTCTATTTTGAAATCAGAATGTTTCCTATCCTCAAAAGTGTGTGGTAATAAACTTTAATATTATGATACCAGAATATTAATCCCCAAATTGATAAGCCTATTCTTCATTCTCTGACCACTGAGATACGTGCAAATGCCCTTAACCTGGATGGTCAGTCTGCCTCTCACTGATAGCCAATCTATTTGCATAACTGATGTGTATCAAAACAAAAACCAAATTGTCACAAAATAATTATACATATAAATATTTATTTATTTTTTTAACCAATGGCATATTGGTTATTCTACATCAAGTATAACCTATATTTGCATAGAGACATAAGAAATGTATGTTGTAAGAATAGAGGTAAGAACTGTATTACCTATATTTGCATAGAAAGAAGAGGTAAGAACTGTATGTAGATATTTACTAAGCTTAGCTTAGTCTGCTACAGGGCCATAATAACAGAGCACCTAATGAGAATTGAACTCATTACACTAGGAAAGACCCTCTAGACTAACTTGCTACCCATTGCACTATGCATGGTGCCCAGGTAGTAACTGGATTTATAACTGCATTTAAATACAATAAAATTTAATATATTTGAAATAACAGTTGTTTGGCAATGATCTAAAGTAATATTAAAATATATAT
>OZ038494.1:93329028-93346528 GCA_964036315.1 Acanthosepion esculentum | reverse complement strand
GGTTGATATGTCATAAAACAAAACAAACCAAACCTAGACAAGACTTGATAATTCCACTTGTATACAATCATACACACACACACACATATATATATATATATATATATATATATATATATATATATATATATATATATATATATATATATATATATATATATATACGGGGTGTACCAGCAAAATTGTCCAGTTGTTAGATTAAGCTTTGATCTTAGAAATGATTAAAGATATCTTACTGGAATTCTTAGAGGTTTTTATAATACTACTGGGGTCTACTTTGAACAATAAGAATGTATTTAGCTCTAAGTTGGAATGATGATCTCTCTTCCTGCTGTGACATTCTGATCCAGTTTTCCTTTCTCCTGTTCCGTCTTTTTAAAAGTTATTAACCATTCTCTTGATGGTTCTTGAATGGACTTTGAAGATGGAAGCCATCAAAATCATCAAAAACAAAAAAATTAGCATAATAAAGTATGTTTAGCAGATGTTCTTATTTCAAATTCCTTCCAACGATGGCACCCGTTCATTGTTTTCTGCTCTAAAACCGATTTTGAATTCAGACTCATTTACATCTGTGCCCTGCTTTCACTTGTGATTTAGAATACATTTTTGCCCATGGTTCCAAAGAAAAGTCCCAGTGCAAGTGCTAATGCTAAGCGTAAGGCTATATCACTGGAAAATATGGTGGAAATTAATTATTTTATTCAGAATATTGTACATACATATCATAAATACTGTAATAGGCAATGGGGAGTGCTTATTTGTATTTTATAGTGTGATTATTTCAACTTAAGTTGTTTTTTGACCTAAGTCCATAACTGAATTTGTATACCAAGCTCTTGATAATAATGGCGAAGCTCAAGCAGTGGCTCTAGATATCTCTAAGGCATTTGATAGGGTTTGGCACGCCGGCCTTCTCCGTAAGCTTCAGGGATATGGTATTACAAGACGATTATTTAATACAATCATTTCTGTCAAATTGTGAAATGAAGGTTGTCCTAAATGGGTTCTCCTCCAGTTCCTTTCATATGAATGCTGGTGTTCCCTAAGGCTCTATCCTGGGTCCTCTGGGTCCTACACAGTTTCTGATATTCATCAATGATCTTCCTGATGTCATCAGTTCCCAAGTAGTATCTATGCAGACGACACTACTATTTACTCCTGTCTCAATAGTAAATCCAGCATCGCTGAAAAAGCTAACCTGGTTGCTGGTCTCAAAAAAGACCTCCAGTCTGTGGTTGACTGGGGTAGGAAATAGCTTGTAAACTTTGATGCTTCCAAAATGGAACTGTCCTCATTTACCCACCATAGAGAACTCTACTATGAGCATGGCTGATGCTCATCTCCAAGAGAGTGTATCTCTGCACCTTCTTGGTCTCATGTTTTCCACTGATCTACAGTTACTTTTTCACAGGCATGCTGAGGCTTCCCTCTGTCTTTTCTGCAAATATTTCATGGCAACTGCTCTGACGAGCTACTTTCACTGGTGATCCAGCTCCATGAATTTAAGCATGCTACTAGGTTGGCATCTTGGTCCCACCCTTTCACTGTCAAAACAGTTAAACGTAACTGCCTCTTCTACTCCAACAGCTTCTTCTCTCGCACTTTTCGTCAGTGGAACTCCCTTCCTCCTACTTGCTTCCCAGATAGCTGTAATCTTCAAATATTCAAATGTAATGTCAATAGACATCTTCTGATGCCTTGAACCTGACCCTTCTCTTTATCCATTTCTCAAACACCCCCTCTTTAATCTTTACTCTTGTTCTCACTCTCTGTAACCCCTTACATGCTAGTGGCACTCCTACCTTGCTTGGGGTGAAATGCTTAAAAAAAACAAAAAAAAAATAACAATGTACAGTGAGGTATACCTGTGCGTGTATGTGTATATATATATGTGTGTGTGTGTGTGTGTGTGTGTGTGTGTGTGTGTGTGTGTGTGTGTGTGTGTGTGTGTATGTCACCATATATTTATATATAGATAGTAATATTATAATATTTATAGATAGTAAAAATAAAATGAAATGTTCACTTATCTGTCCCCACTCTGAGTTTTGCAAAGATCACATTAACTTTTTGTCATTTTGAATTTTGAACCTAATTATTTCTGTTCAAAGCTTTTGTGACATACAGTAGCTGTTAATAATTAAGTGTAACTCAAGACTTTAATGTTAAGATAAAACAGTATTTAATTACAACTGCAAATAAATACTTAACAAGAACGAAGAAGTAAAAGTCAACCAAAGATAATTAACCAATTTAGTGAATACCTTGTTAGTAGCACGGCTCGGCTTAACGTCCGGTAAATCCTAAATCAAAACCCAAATCATCAATGCAAAATAATTCACACTAATTCAACTGGATAGTTCCACTCAATAATCACTGCAGTCAGTAGCCTGACACTGTTATTTATACACCTGGCGGAAAACATATATTCGTAAGTCCCGAGTGTCACGCTCGAACTTCGGTGTCAGTAGTTACTCATTTTCTTCCGACATGACACAAGCACAGTTAGCATTTTCACTATTAGCATTGCCAACATCTCCTTGAAATGATAATAGCAAAAACCACTGATTATACTTGAAAGAAAAAGTGGATGTAATCTCCATGAAACTCAGAGTAGGGACAGATAAGTGAACATTTGAATGTATTTGTTACTATTAATGATCTATCTCTTGATATTGAGCACTTTAATTGCAAAAACTGGTTGCTTTCAAAGCAATATCTTTCAAAAAGACATTATTATAGATAGATAGATAGATAGATAGGAATAGACTGACAAACATAAGTAATGTTATACACCTTGACAGACAAGGAGGAGAAATGGTTTATCAGAGTCTAGGTGAGACGTTTGACCTGTGAGAAAGACACTAAGACATACAGTACAATAGATAACAAATACTCATGTGCATGGTTAGTTACATCTTTATTTTCTGTTCCCTCTTCTGGAAATGTTGTCTGGTAGGGCTCGTTACCTCAAGCGAGTTAATTATATAAACATTGTTTATGAAGTGCTGACTATGCAAATAGTGACTGCTTAATATATGTATACCACATACAGTACGAGGCAAAAAAAAAAAATGGACGCCCCCATAGAAATGATGATGATGAACAAATTATAAAGCTTATTACATTTGTATTTCCATTTATTAACATGCCTAAGAATTGTTCTGACTTTGAGAAAGGCCAAGTCGCCGCTTTTTATGATCTAAGGCTGTCGAATAGATCGATAGCCAATAAGATTAATCGAAATGAGTCATGTGTCCACAAGTTAATCAAAAAGAAAAATCAAACTGGAACATATAATGAACCTAGTGGATCTATCCGACCACTGACAAGGAAGATAGAAACTTGGTTTATCAATGCAAAAAGATTCATTCGCAACAGCACAAGATGTTTTCAAAGCTGCTAGTTTGGTGGTTTCTTGAAGAACAGTCATATGCAGGCTTAAATCAAAAGGTATTGTTTCTAAATACATAAAAAAAGAAACCTTTCATATCTGGAAAAAAAATCAACAAGCACGGTTATCTTAGTGCAAAGCTCATTTACACTGGACTAAATCTGATTGGGAAGATGTTATGTGGAGTGACGAGAGCGCCTTTACTCTTGGATATGAAGGACAAATACATGTTTGGAATATGCCCAGTAAAACAAATACTGCAGTCACTACCAAGGGAACTGTTAAACACGATCAAAAAAACATCAACATTTGGGGTGCATTCAAGGGAATCATGGACCAGCATCAATACCACAATATTCAACGAATTCTATTACTCACCTGTCTTGGTAAAAATAATAAAAATCAACTTTCTATGGTTGCATCCATTTGTTTTTGCCTCTTACTGTATAATTAAATTTTTTGTCGTACATAAAAAAGCCTTCCACTGTTCAAGTCCTTAAATATCAAAATATCCATGTAAAGTAACACAAAGTAAATAAACAAGTAATTTATAAGTAGTCTAATCACTGGTTTTTTTTTTTGTTTTTTTTAGATATGAGATATTCATTGTCATAGTAACACATTTTTTGAGATATAACAATTATGGTAACACTGGGCACATTCACTTATTGACATAGATTAATGAATCCTGATATGATAACAATTGAATGCTTGATAAAAATGGCAAATCCTACCTTATGACCAATAAGTACAAATAAATTGGGTTTTATACTTCAGGATAGATATTAAATTGAACTGTACTAATCCCGGAAGCTGCAGACAAAACATGATCACAAGTGATGGATTTTGATAACCACTAAAGCTTGACACAAATAACAGTAGCATAGTGCATGTATATTGCTGTCCTGTATAAGTGATACCAATACAACTGGCACTAGTATTGTTGGGTTAACTTTCCTCTCTCTCTTCCCCAATTAGTATATGCCACACTTGGCTGGTCACATAACCCTTAATGGTCAGTCAGTGAAGCCCAATCTACACAGAGAACAATTTTGGGTAGACTGATAAAAGAAGATGTATTCCTGTTGCATGCCCAACACAGCTTTGCACATGCCGGGCTTGTGAGTAAAAATAACTTTTATAACATCCACTACTTCCCTATTCAGGGTCAGGGAGAAGGCCTTTCTTTACATTTTTTTAGCATGTTCTCTTTCTAGCAAATAAAATCTTTATTTACATTCTTTAAACTTCTATCTTTATTTTTTTATTATAAATATTTGGGCAAATATCTGTACCAATGACAGATACTACCAAGACCAGCCAACAGTATAAAGTGAGCCATATTTTAGTTTCTAGTATTTTAAATTCTAAATTAAGACATTTGTACAAACTATTTTAAAATTGTTGATCCTCTTTCTTTCTTTGTATTTCCTGTATCCCACCATTAGCATTACGACCTTCAGTATAAATTCTGTGCAAAAAGAGGACCATAGTTTATAAAAATTTAAATTTAATTACTCATCTTTTCTTACCAATAAAAAAGAAAAATATTGCTGTCTAATCAACAAACGAACTCTCATAGACTTCAGCTTCATTTGCCAATTAATCAATTTATTTTCTTACAATAAAGTGTGAGTTGAAAATATGGATTAAACTCAACAGAATCATTAAATAAAGAACAGGTGAGAAAATTTAAATTGTTAAATTTGATGTTGTTTTGCTTCCATTGGATGTGTCCCATGTATACCTTATGATGTTAGTGTTTACAAATGTATCAGTTTTTAAATTCTATGTTTGTTTTGTTTTTATTGATTGTATAAATGCCACATGTATATCTTAAGGCATTAGTGTTTTTGTATGTATCAGTTTTTAAATTTTATGTTTGTTTTTATTGATTGTGTAAGTATAACATGTATATCTTAAGGTGTTAGTGTTTATGTTTAATTCTTGAAATGTTAATGTAATTTAAGAGTGCATTAAAATTTGTACTTATTAATGTATTTGAAATGCATCATAACTAAGACAAATACTTGAAGTGAATGCATCTCCCATTCTTTAAGAATAGTTTTTACAAATAATGATATGAAGATGTCTGCTTGGTCGACATTTATTTATTAATATGACTTTGAGGTATTTTCTGTGTAGAGAAAATCCTGCCACTTTTAAGAATAATTCAGAAATTTAAGTGTTAAACTGGGGGATAAATTTTAAAGAAAAATTAAACAGAAATTTAAAAAGCAATCATGGATTATAAAATGAAAGTTTCCTGGTTGAAAGATTACCAGAAACAAGAGTCAAAGTAAACTTTGGCTGAAAACAACAGAGATAAGGATACTAGTGTGAATATTTCATGGAATAATCTTCTCTAGATTTTATTGAATAAAGAATTTTTTTAATAAATTTTTGCTATCTTTCTCAAGAATTACCATTTCTTGAAACATCAAATTCTTTGGCCATTAAAGATTAACAGAGATTAGTAAATTTGCTCTAGATTAACAGAAATCTATGGATTTGTTCTTGATTAACAGAAATTTATGGATTTGTACTAATAGATATTTATAGATTTGTTCAAGATTAACAGAAATATGTAAGGACACTAAACTTTAAATTGAAATTGAAATTTCTGTCTAGACTAAGTCGGCTAAGCTGTGCATCTAGACACATGGGATGTCAGAAATTTAAAATTAAAAGTTAAAGCTTAGCATCTATATGTTTCATGCTCCTTTGGATGTATAATCATAAGCAATGTTTTTGTTTATTTTTTCATCTGCTCCCACAACATATATATATATATATATATGTGTGTGTGTGTGTGTGTGTGTGTACTTATGCAACATCCTTTCTTTTAAACATGTTGTACTAAATGCCAAAGACAACTTAGTCCCGCTGATTTTCTTTTGTATTTTCTCATATTTTCGAATGAGAGTTTTTATTTCAAAATTATATTGGTATATATATTTTCCAATATAATTTTGAAATAAAATGTCTCATTCAAAAATATCAGAAAATACAAAAGAAAATCAGCAGGACTAAGTTGTCTTTGGCGTTTAATACAATGTGTGTAATATATATATATATATATATATATATATATATATATATATATATATATATATATATATATATATATGATGAAAAATATGGAAAAGACAAAACAAAATACGAATATGCAAGTTTACTTTTCCATATTTTTCATCATACCGTCAGATCTACATCCACATATTTGCTTACATATATATATATATATATATATATATATATATATATTGTTCAAAACCACAACATCTACTCAATCATCAACTACTTCATTCTTACAAGAATTAATAAAGAATTAATATTGACCAACCTGATTTATATGATGTGTTGGTTTGCTTGATGATAAAGCTTTAGGTGACAATAGTACTGTCAAAAGAAATGCTAACCGGTTTTTAATTAAAAAATACCAAATGAGTACTGGTGGAAATGATGTAAAATATATTCAAAATTAACTTATAGAATAAATCATTATTTAGTGTGTCTGTGTGTGAAAACAGAAATCAACATTGCCATAAGCGATCATTCAGGTGTGAAACTAACAGCATACAAGGGCTGTTTAAAAATAGTTCTTTATTCTAAAACGTTTATATAAAATCTAACATTTCAATAATTTCATAATGCATATTTTGCATACTATATGATCGACTGAAAGATATACAGAGAAATGGAAAATAGATACATAGATAGAAACAGAATGACGTAGATAGGTATAAACAAAAGGAAATAGATAGATTGATAGATATAAACAAAATGAGATAGATAGATCTGAACAACTCGATATTAAATATATATATATTAAATGAAAAATATAGGTAGATATTAAATAAAAGAATTATATATACTATAAACAAATGAATAAAGATTTTCATAAACATGCATATACAGACTACAAAGTCGAGCATTTTCAAGCAGCGCACGCACACGCGCAAATACATAGACATATATAGAGAGAGAGATAGAGAAAGTGATGTACAATATTTAAATATCTATGCATATTGTATATATATATATATATATATATATATATATATATATATATATATATATATATATATGTATGTATGTATGTATGTATCTATATACATATATATGTATATATATCATGGATGAAAAGAAATAAGAAACTGACTAAATAATTGTATCACGCAAGCTCTCTTCAATACATTGTCCACTTTCATCTCTTTCATCCTGTACTTTTCATGCAATATATATATATATATATATATATATATATATATATATATATATATATATATATATATATACACACACACACACTTCTTCACACACTTCTTTCATTTTTGGATCTGATAAAGCCTAGAAAAGTAAAACACATAATCATATATATATATATATATATATATATATATATATATATATATATATATATATATATAAGGAATTTGACAATTGGGAAAACATTTTATTGAAAATAGGTTTGATCACATGTTTCACCTTTCTAGGCTTTATCAGATCCCAAAACGAAAGAAGTGTGTGTGTGTGTATGCTTAAATAATGAATCATTAGTACTTTTTCCCTAAGCTGGCGTTTCTCATGATTAATGAAAAGAATAAAAATGAGTGACTTTTAAAAAAAAAAAAAAGACGTTAATATTTATTCTGTATCTTTTATTTATAATTTTTTGTTCATGTCAAAAGTTGTAAACATATTTTCCCAGCTTTTTTTTGTATCGAATTAAAGGTAAATCCTCATCTCATTTTCAGAATGGCTTAGAAGCATTTTCTTCCTTCTTTAATCACAAGAAACACCAGCTTAGGGAAAAAGTACTATGATCCATTATTTAAGTACTATGATCCATTATTTAAGCATACACACAAATACACATTTCTTTCTTTTGTTTTTGTATCTGATGAAGCCTAGAAAGGTGAAACGTGTAATCAAATTTATTTTCAATGAAATGTCTTCCATTTGTCAAATTTCTTCAAAACTTTGACAGGATTCTATATCCTATTTTAAGTACACACACAGACACACACACATATATATAGTGATTTTCCAAGCGTAGCTTAGATGTGGCACAAGGCCGAAAGTAGTAGGCACCCAGTGAGAATCAAACCCACTACTCAGTCATAATTGATCTAGCAAGACATGCTTGCTAACCATTACACTGCCTCAAGGTACTGTCACACACACACGTGTGTGTGTGTGTGTGTGTGTGTGTGTGTGTGTGTACAAGTGAATGCATTTTCTCCTTTATAAAACATTTTAATTATATAAATATAAACAATTTCTCAGCATATTAACTTAAAAGATCGTAGTTTAGTATCTGTTTTAAATAAAAAGCACCGTATTTGATGGCATATAAGAACCCCAGAATCTTTTTTTATTATTTTTTAATGTCTCAGAAAACAGCCTTTTTTATGCGCAGCAGCAGCCTTTGGTATGCTAATGTTTACTCAGCTGCCATAGACGGCCATTACTTGTACCTTGCCTGAATAATGTTAAATGTCAATAAGGGAGGGGATATTATATGCCACCAAATGCCCCCAGCCCTTTTTTTTTTTTAACTTGATACCCCCAAAATGATCAATACATCCAGTCTTGTCGCCTCGATTACAGTCTGATATGAGATTACCTGTAAGAAAAGAAAAAATTAAAATGCCATTTGTGGTTCATTTAAATTCAGTTCTAATGATTTCGTTATTGTCATCATTACTGGTAGTTCAATTGCGTTCTCTTTTTCTCATTAAATGCAATTAATATGTCCATAATTATAATTATTTTGCAACAACGAGCTTAATGATAATTTGGGTACAAGGATTAGACATAGTGTAAAATAAATGTTTCAAAACTTTCAATAATTCTCATTTTAAAAACAATGAAATCATCCATCAATTACATAAAGTATGCCATCAACAAAAAAAATGTCTTCATTTCTGTTTTATTATACAAACAAAATCCACTGTTAGTACTTCTATGGTAACAATAGACTTGCTATAAAATTTGCACTAATAAAAATCAAATTAATAATTATTATGTAAGCAAAAGTTAAAATATATAAATTTACTAACATACTGTATAAAGAGAATATCCTGTTTGTTAAGTTCCTTTATGTAAACTTAAATCAAGTGAATGAAATTTGTCATCAGCACCCGCTTGCATTCACGCATTAAGATCATCATCCTCTCTCCTTATTTCCTTTCTCCCCTCTGGTGGTGGTGACAGAGATGGCTGTGAAGGACCAGACTACTCCTGAAAAGAATTCTTCTTCAGGAGCAGGAGTTACAGAGGCCATATTGGTCAATTTGCTGTATTTATTTCAAATCTGGACACACACCACATCAACCTATGTATAAACTTTCAACCCTTTAAGGAAAGAATTCTTGGCCAGGTCATTCTATTTTAGTTTTACTACTATCCTCTCATTTCTTCCTTCTTCCCTTTCTTTACACACACTCTCTCTCCTATTTATTAGACTAATTTGAAATTGTGTTGATTTGCCCTGCCTAAAATAACTGGCCATATTGAATCTTTCCTTCTCTTTTTCTCTCTCACCCTCTCCTTCAATACGATATCTGGATATCTTTAATTTAGCCTGGAGTAAATTTTTCCGTTTTTATTTGGTTTGCAGGTCTGAAAGATTAAAGGCTATTTTTATAGCTTTCATGAAATAAAGATTATTACCCATGGTATTTTAAGAGTTTGATATTCATTAATAATTTTGCTCTGTCTCTGACATAGAGCTCTCCTTGGAAATTTCATACAGATTACCAATTTATATATATATATATATATATATATATATATATATATATATATGTGTGTGTGTGTGTGTGAGCAACAACCACTAGCACTATCATCATCATTATTAAATAAAACAAATAATTAATGTGTGTTAAACCTTTTTTTTTGAGTTCCTCATCTATTCAAATAAATAGTTTGATGTCAGGTGAAAAGATCAAATTGTGTGCAATGCTCAAAGTACTTTCAGCCAGACCGTCATTGGTTGTTTCCCCCCAAAAAAAAGATAGCCCAGAGAAACCCAGTGTAGCACTTAGATTATTAACAGTCAATACAAAGTTTGAAAGGAATGTAGGTTTACTTACTATAATTATAATTATGGAAAAGGTTTTAGCTTCATGCAGCTAAAATCACCTTACAATTCAGAGGCATTTTAACATGGTTGAAAGTACTCAGACCGTAGCATCAAATTGCAGCAAGTGCAGCCCAACATCAAACGACTTATTTCAGTGATCTCCAGACTTTTTTATACCATGGACCTGCTTAATGCTGGACTATTTTCCCACAGAGTGTAGTGTTGCGTATGTGTCATTTAAGTGCATTTCAATAAAGAAAGCAATAATAAAATGAGCAATTTATTAAAGAGAAGAAAAAGTGATATTCATTAATAATTTTGCTCTGTCTCTGACATAGAGCTCTCCTTGTCTTTTGACGCTCATGTCTAGGCCCCAGCCTGACCACACCCTTGTGTGCTTTGTTTCCCTGAATCAATCCCTATTATATTAATATCACATCAATATCAACTCACCATAAAGTAGAATCAATGTAGAATCTGAAAATTAGTTGGGTTTAGAAAATTTGTTGAAAATTATTACAAATAGATAAAAATATACATTAATTATAAGATGTACTAAAAGTTATGATAGAAAGTATTGAGTAGATGAATATAGAATATTTAAACAAATCTTTTTAAATTAAAGTCCAATATTCAATTTATCTATTACATAATTTTAAACAAGTTAATTATTTCTTTGTGACCTGGTGGTCACCCTTGGATTTTTTTTCTGTGGGGCCATTTGAAATCAGTTGTTTATCAGACGTGCCCCAAAAATATTGAGGAACTTAAATAAAGAACTGAATATGAATGCAGTAAAATGACAGAGGAAAATGTCTGACATGTTAATGAATCATGGAAGGATGAGATTGAAATGTGTTTTGAAAAAGGAGGGGGAGAACATTTTGAACAGTACATAGAACAATTAAATGACTAGTAAATAAAATTTTCATGTGTAATTATACTCTCAATAAATTATCCCTAGGGTGCACATTTGTCTCACTCTGTATATATATATATATATATATATATATATATATATATATATATATTTTTTAAAATAATATGAAAGAACAATGAGATTTATAATTCAGAGTTCTTAGCATTTATTTTTAAAAAACAGTGCTCAATACAGCAGTAGAGCATAATATTATAACTGTCATTTTAAAAACATTATCATCGCATATTATCATTTGTATTTTAAGTTTAAATGTTATGACTGAATTTGAATTGAAGTTTCAGTTTTGAAACATGGGAATTTCTGTGTTGTGATGATAATATATTTTAAAAAAACAATTATAATATATATATATATGTATGTATGTGTGTGTGTGTCTGTATGATAAAAATATAGTTTTAAGGTATGCTATATCTATGGATTAAAGTGCTCGATATCAGGAATACAGCATATGTAAATATAAAAGTGGACATTGAGGTCAACACCAAGCACTGACAGTCTGATTCATGCTTAAGCTCAATATTCAGGCCTGACGATTGCATTTAAGTGTGAAACAAATTGTTGCTGCTGGATGTTGACCTCGGCGTCCATTTTTTTATATATGGATGGAGGCATGGAGGAGTAATGGATAGTGGCTCGGATTGACGAATTGGAGTGGAGAGTTCAAATTGAATTCTACAGCCTTGAGCGGTGACTGGTCTAGGAGTAAGGAAATTCACAATTCAAACCAAAGTGGAGCCTCACTATTGCACAATATGTGAACTTTTATGCAAGTCACTAGTTGGACTGAGGTGTCACTGAGTGAGGTTTACGGATCCTCATACATAAAAATCAATGAGAGAGTCCATCATATATATATATATATATATAAGTGAACATTGAAGTCAACACTTAGAGAAGACAGGTCAATGTTCACTTTTATATTTACACATGCTCTATCTCTGATATTGAGAACTTTATCCCATAAATATAGCTCACCTTAAGAGTATATTTCTTCATATATATATATATATATATATATATATATATATATATATATAAAATGAAAGATGGTCCATGTGTGCTTCTTATAATATGTAGATATAATAGGTTGGTTAATAAACTTTGAGGAATAAAAAGCCAACAAAATGATAACCTATACTGGCAATAAGATTGGTGATATTTATTATATATTAGGCTTTTGACTAAACTGAAGCTTGAAGAGAAAGATTTTATAGACACACCCATGTCCTTTTTCAATCATAAAGTCCCACTTCTTTATTTATGTCTTGTATCACTGAAAAAGGACACAGGCATGTTAGAAAATTCCAACTTTAAAATCTTTCTCAGAGGCCTACATCAAGTGACTTGAGGAAATAGTGCTGTCTGAGTCAAGATGGTGGCTGCTGACCCTATGTCTAGCAATAGGACTCTGCACCATGTCATACAAGCAAGCAAACCCATTCAATGCTGTCAGACAATTTCTGTGACTACATTACACTTTACATCCGGCCACCTATCTGTGCAGACTGCAACCCCTTTGATTATTATATGTGAGTGAGAGACCAACAAAACTCTTTGTAACACCAAAGATGAACTGAAGGCAAGGATTATGGCAGTATTCACCAACTTAAACAAGGGGTCCGTCCAAAAATGCAGGAGATTCCAAAGTCATTTGTAGGTTATGGTTGAAGCCAATGGTGATTTTATTGAATGAATTTACTCTTTAGTATTTCAAGATATTTTTGTGTAATTTTGGTAAATATATCTGTTAAAATGAGATGTCAGTGTTATTTTCATTTTTGCATAATTTAGACCACAATTTATCCATCCCAACCTCTATGCATATATATATATATATATATATATATATATATATATATATATATATATATATAAAGTATTACCAATATTAATCTAGGGAGAACTCAATGTAAACTACAGAGCATAATAATAATAATGAAGAAGAAAACCTTAAATATTCCTTTCAATTATAATACATTTCATGAATATCAAAATATTCATCTCTTCAGACCAAAATCTCCTTAGTAAATAATTAGATTTACTAAGGAAATTTTGGTCTGAAGAGATGAATATTTTGATATTCATGAAATATATTATAATTGAAAGGAATATTTAAGGTTTTCTTTATTTTATATATACACCAAATTAGTTGTGTTTCAATCCTGGCTTGAGGCATTCGGAAGTCTAGTCGCACTGAAGAGCTGTGATACAGCGAAACAGTACTGTCTGTGAATGACATAATATATATATATATATATATATATATATATATATATATAGAATTAATATAATTAAAAGTTTGTCACTTAGCTAGTTGATTTTACCTTCAGCATCCCAACTCCAGAGTTTCATAGGCAGACCTGTCAGTACACTCTTCAGGGTGCATCAGTAATAAATACATATACACACAAACATATATATATATATATATATATATATATATATATATATATATATATATATATATGCTCTGTCAATTGACATTGAGCACTGGTTTGTAAAAATAAAAAAATCAATAAGAACATCAGATTATATATCTTACTGTTCTTTCTTTTTATTATAATATATATATATATATATATATATATATATATATATATATATATATATATATACCAGTTTAGCTACAAAGGAAGGTCTGGTTAGTAAGGTTGAATTACAGCTTTTAAACTGCAAACTTCCCATGATTTCCCTCAAATGTTCATATCTGCTTGAAGTGTATCTTAATATAAACAAATGATGTCATATATTATGAAATGGACTAAGTCCAAAAATTATTTTAATATATTTTATTTTTATGTTATTTATATAGACAAAAATATTTAAGTAAATGCTCTGTCAATAATAAACTGTATTAACAACATTTACCAGCCTGAAACTTCATAGAAAATATGCGCACTCCAACTGGAATCGAACGTGTATCCTATACAAAAATGTCATATAGCCTAACGTGCTGTACCAGTTTAGCTATGAAGGAAGCATCTGGTTAGCAAGGTCGAATTACTGCTTCCTAATGCATAACAATAAAATATATTAAATAACAATAAAATATATTAAAATAATTGTCAGACTTAGTCCATTTCATAATATATGACATCATTTGTTTACATTAAGATACACTTCGAACAGATATGTCCATTTGAGGGAAATCATGAAAAGTTTGTAGTTTAAAAGCAGGAATTCGACCTTGCTAACCAAATATATATATATATATATATATATATATATATATATGTGTGTGTGTGTGTGTGTGTGTGTGTCCATGTGTATTTAGGCAGCAAACTCTCTATTAGGCATGTCTGATTAAATAAATTACAGATATTATGTCTGCTTATTTTTAGCATAAACCATTCATACTCACAGATAAGCTTCCTTGTATTACAATCAAAGGATGTGAAAAATGTGCTATAACTGAGAAAATCACTTTTATTTCCCAAGTACTTTCTATCTCCTTCTGAGATCATCTTCAGGGGTGCAAGGAGTAAGACAAAACTATGTGTTGCTATTCATTACTACTTGCACCCCTGAAGATGATCTCAGAAGGAGATAGAAAGTACTTGGGAAATAAAAGTGATTTTCACAGTTATATCGCATTCCCTGCAATCTACATTTTTAGATGAATGCTGTTCACTATTGATTTTGGACAGGTTTTCTTTCATATTTATTGCTGGGCTTTATAACAATTCTCAACTTAGGTCATTCGATCCCATGACTGTTATCATATTATATAGACTGTTATATATATTTATCATTATATATATATATATATATATATATATATATATATATATATATATATATATATATATCATTAATGAAAAATTAAGATAAAAGAGCGTCATCAGAATTAATAATGAAAATACTTCATCTACAAAACTCAATACATTCCAGATGTTGAAAATGGCAGTAAAAGATAGGAAGACATTAATTCACAGTTGAACTGGCTAGATGCAACCATAAGTTCTATGCTAACAGTTTCTTTTCTCACACATCTTGCTTGTGGAACTCTCTTCTGATTTCTTGCTTCCCAGCTAACTTTCATCTTCAAAAATTTAAATGCAGTGTCAATCGTTATCTACTCTCTTCTTGATTACTCTTCTATTGTGCTTGCTCCTTAATAATTTTTTTTATTCTTTCATAGTCCCCCCTTGTGTCTTAGTGGCTTTTACAAACTTGCTTGAAGTGATCGCAATTAAAAAAAAATATTTAAACTATAATCCTTCCCACCTTTTGATATCATGACCTAAACTATAACAATCAAGCTAAATCTGAAAACAGTTCAATTATAGTAATTTTTTTGTATGCTTCATTTTTTGTTTATAATCTTTTTTGTTTTTTAACAAACGATTTTAAAAAAATGTTCTCTTTGCTGGCATACTACAACAATGCTTCATTTTTTCTTGTGTAAAAGATAAAAAAATTTGGCAATTTAAATTTGGGGTATATTTTTCATTTTTGAAAGATAACTGGACTGTCTGGATATTTACTTTACACTACATCAAAATTCATCTTTATTCTCAGTGTAAGGCAATGAATCTATATATATATATATATATATATATATATATATATAAAAGAGGCCAAATAGATTGAACTCAGGAATAAACAACATCAGCATCTCCTTCTATGTACTGTGTCCCTTCAGGATATTGGAGGTAATTGCCCTCCACAATTTCCTGTCCTTTATAGCCCTTAATAAATTTTGGCTTTTTTTTTTATCTCTCCTAATCCCTGTTTAGTCATCCATTTACACATATGCATCAGCTTAGATAAAAACAACACATTAATTTCTGTCTGAATTTTTGAGGCTCAGGAGTCATCATTATTTACAGTCAGACTAATGTCCTTGTCTTTGTTGTTACTATCATCATGTTTCAACTGTTGTGCCCTCCAATTTTCTTCAGGTGTCTCTTGATCCCTGAAGGTCACCCAAATTGACAGACACTAAAAGGAGGCCAGAGGTCACGATGGTCAAGACGATGTGACAATAACAGCAAAGATGAGGATACTAGTCTGAATGTAAATAATTTAAATAACTCTTTATCCTAGAAATTCAGACAGAAGGCAATCAGGGGATAATAACAACAAAGATGAGGATACTAGTCTGAATATAAATATTGTAAATAATGTTAACTCCTCATTCCAGAAATTCAGACAGCAAAGACTGTAAAATAGTCATTTCTTAGTTATACAATAATAACTGAGAAGTACAGTAAAAAAGAACAGGACAAGAAAGCCTAATTGGAGGGCACAACAGTCAAAACATGATGATAGTAACAACAAAGATGAGGATATTAGTCTGACTGTAAATAATGATGACTCCTCAGCACCAAAAATGGACAATGGAATGAGAACAATCTACTATTGTAGTTGAAATAAAGGGTTCAGTTCAAAATTCCCTGAAGGCTATCTGAATTGACAGTCACCTGAAGAAGGTTGGAAAGCACAACAGTCAAAATGTTGTTATAATAACAACAAAGAAGAGGCTAATATTCCAATTGTAAATAATGTAAATAACTGATTAATTCTTAAACTTTCTTCAGTTTCATTTTTCACTCTACCAACAAATGTTACATATTTACCTATTTTTATCCATTTATCTGCACAATATCTCCCAAAATGAATTTTAAAATACATTTTTTGGCAGGTGAATCATGGGCCAAACAAATATTGATTAAATTTCAGGGCAAATCCTCCAATTTTTTTCTTTATTTAAGAGATATTTAATATATTGAGATAATAGTTTATAATATACTGAAATTTTCAAATTTATACACAGTTACTTCTGAATTAAGTCATTTATATAAATACAAGCAATTCCTGGATTATGAATGAAATCAATTCCTAAGTTTATCTGTTGTGACGAGAGAAGCCAATATCAGTATCATCATCATCATTATTGCTTATTTCTTTTGATTTATTATTTGATACAACCATTTACCAAGTCTTTTGAATGAGGACTATGGTAAATGAAGTCTTTTTTCTGAGGACTATGGTAAATGAAGTCTTTTTCCTAAGGACTATGGTTAATGAATATTTTTTTCTGAGGACTACGGTTAATGAATATTTT